>JAEAOA010002116.1:0-129374 GCA_016746295.1 Potamilus streckersoni | reverse complement strand
ACTCTCTCTCTCGGTTAGCTGGCTGGGAAACTCGAGCTTTACATTTATCGACCGTCTGCCTCCAATGGCTACTGTAACTATCTGGACTGATCCCTTTCGCTCTGAACAATTGGGTGAGATATGAACCTACTCCTTGCAAGTGAAACAATGCTTGTCCTTATACATTCCCTGGCTATTTCTATTATCTTATTTCAGATTCCTTGGGTGTTTGGTCCCTAGCCTGATTACCGCTTTTTCCGTCTCGCAAGATGACGTTCTGGTAACATCCCCTGCTTCAGCAAATAGGACTGCCTGCGTGGCCATATCTTATATACTCGTGAAAGATCTTTTCCTCAATAATAAGTACAACTATGTGCCACAAGTTGTTAATAACTGGTCACGAAGCAAAAGGTCTATAAGTCTCTCATATGTCTTCACAACTTACCACATTTCACCCATCGCTGCAAGTAATTGCACGACCTACTGACGAGTTCAGTGAATGTCTTTCGCCTCTCTCGCGTTTGACATATTTAAACTTCTTGCGAAACCCTTGCTCGGTTAGCTCGTATTTCTTCAGAAGTGTCTCTTTCAACGCGAGGTAATTAAACGAATCCGTCACGAATAAACGATGAAACGCATCTAAAACATTACCCTTGAGCAGCGCGCTAAGACAAAGCGACCAATCATCTTTTTACCATTTTTGTATAGTAGCCTACCTTTCAAACCTGTTAAGATTGCTGTCCATGTTATCTTTATCGTCTTCAAATGGGGATAGTTTTGGACCGCTCAGTTTAAAATCACGTTTTCCCTCTCTTTTGCTTTTCAATAGCTCAGAATTTCCTTGATCTTCCCTGTCCCGATTTCTATCTTCCATCTCTAAGGCTTCTATCATAGCCTGTTTTTCCCTTTCTATATTTTATATTTCGGCTTATTTTTCTAGTTCTATCTTTTCCTTTGCGAAAGCTCTTTGTCTTTATGCGAATTCGCCTCTTTCCCGCTCTAATTGTCGTCCTATCTTTAATTTCTCCCTTTCTACTTCCCTCTCTTTTAACCTCTGGCCTGTTTTACATGAAGACAATTTCTCAGAGACTCCCACTCGTAGCCAAACTGTTTCACAGTTCCACGAGTTCTTTCATTGATGACATTTCAGAAAATCTGATACAACAAACCAATCTAAAGTGCAATATTATGTCAAAAGGTGAAATCTTTGCACTTTTAACAAATAAACCGTATTTTTCTTTTCGGAAGGCAACAGCCACATGAACTATGTACAATAAACAAAGTAATGTAAAATGGCTACTTAACCTACTGCCTTGTCAAGAGCGTATGAAACACACAAAAGTCATACACTAATAATGAAACAATAATGTTCTGTAAGATCGAATAATCCCACTTCTGACACCATTTATAACAAGATAACCGAGTTTGTATTCTCGGACTAACAAAAAACACAATTGATGGTAATGCAATACGATATTTAATGTCTTATGATGAACCAAGAAAAAAATTTGGACGAGTATCGGGACGAAGCTTAGAGTCTCATTTTAGAAGCAGTAAAGGTGCATTGGTGGTATAAAGGCTTGATTGATCATTACTACCCTCTTCCCCATTGTCTACTCAAGAGATCTATTACATTAGGGCTATCTTAGCCCAGAGTTTGGAAACAATGCGAAGAAACGGTTACTTGTCAGATCATTTCAAGCAAAATGTTAGAATTGAAATGATGACTTATCATTACCTGTTAAATAAGAAACAAACCAACAAGAAAAAATGGATACTTGGGAACTTTATTACTTTTTGAACAACAGTTCGTATACTGCTTCTTGGAAATCTGTCTTGTGTGCCACAGAGGAACTTCACCGTCACAAACCTCAAAGCCATCAAGCTTATGTCATCAACACTGTCGACAGTCATCTTCAAGGAACTCGCTGGATAGCCATCAATTTTCCCCAAGAGAATTGTGTAGAGTATTTTGATTTGTATGGATTACCCCATTTGGATGACCATATCATCGACGTTATGAGAAGAAATGCCCAGACGACACGATACAATAATATGAAATTACTAGGTGCATATTCCATTGTTTGTTTACAATACTGAGTGTATGTTCTTCATCAACGCAGTCTGGGATATTTTTTAGAACAATTAGTAACTTATTTTAGTCGTCTCTCTGTTAGAAACGATACAAAAGTATATGAATGGCTTTGTGACTGTTATGGTTATCTCTTGTCTGTAGCTAGGAAACGTAGTGTACATCAATGACCTCATGACTTCCATCAATAGAAATCTCACATGATTTCATAACGATGTCAACCTTGTCAAAACTAATTTGTTTGATAGTATTTTTCCTTTTTCCTTGTTCCTTATTGAATAAAAATGTTGTGCTTTAAAAAAGTGTCTGTTCTGTGTTTTAAACAAAAATACTCTGAATATATGCTATATGACTTTCTCTCTTTCCCTGACCATGGGATAAGCTATCAGAAAGTTCCGACACTAAATACAAGTAGGCATGTGTTCTATCGCGTCCGCATTTGTACCATATAAAGCGTTTGGACCTCCAGTCTGACTAGGTTCGGTTCCTACCGGCGATGCGTAATTTACTAGTTGCAGGAATGCCGATCAGGCAGTAAGCGACTATAATCCAAAGCGCAGTCCAGTCTGTCGAATCGTCAACCTATAAATATGCCTTCCAGACTAGCTACATTGAACGAAGCTGACGTTCATTTACATTGTGTCAGGCTAAACCTGATGAGATAGAGAATGTCGGGATGTTCTCCATAGCCCAAGACCTCATAGAAGAGGTCTTAAGAGAGGAAATTAAGAAAGAAAAAAGTTGAATGAACTGAGAAATATAGACTCCAGAAGAAGCAGAGAGAAAAACAATAACAGCAACAGCAAGAACAGGAACAGCAACAACCAGACAGGTTTTGTGGACTGTAGAGTATACACCAAAAATTCTCTTTCTCTTTTCGTAGAAGCAAACCGTATCACATAATAAAGCCTGCTGTCAGGCGAGGACGCAATCTAAGACTGTTAAAAAGAAAGCGATTACGTCAGTGGAAAAAACTCAAACCTTTTCAGAGCTACCGAATACTTTCGAAAAGACACACTCATTCAATTTGCCAACACTTTTAAAATTTTAAATAATAAATAGATTTGTGTCTATAAGGACTTCGTTTCTTTTGGCAGTAAAGCAAAAATCCACCATTTGTTTTCACTGTCTTGTCCAATCGTGCATGTCTGTGTTAATAAGTACAAAAGTAAAATAGTCAACGTGGGTCCATCTTTTACGTCGGCGCGTTTCATGCAATGGTAAGTTAGGGTGTTATTAGATGTCAGTGCGGGGCCGCGCGGCCAACTGTCAAGCAAAATATACCATAACTCAGTCTTCACTTTGGCATTGAAGACCTTTTGAACAAAATAAGATCCTTTGAAAAGGCGGTCAAAATTAAAAAACCAAGACAAATTATGCGGTGGTAAAAAAGAAAAAAAAAACACAATGGGTGACATCCACCCAGCAGATTGAAGGAAATTTTAGGCCCTTATAAGTACGCCATGTACACAAAATTCAAGAATCACAACTCGGAGGCATTCGACAAATTGCAAAGGTGGCTAACACAATATTGGCATAAGGACTCCCGTAGGAAAAACTGGATATAATTTGACCAGATTTAATAAAGTTTCAGAAGGTCCAGCGTTCCATTCCTTTGTCCATCGTTGTTCTTCCCCGCCTGTCTTCTTTCTTCTTCTTTGTTCTTCCCCGGGGGCTCCGTGGGGCGCGTTCTTCCTCTTCAAAGTTCCAGAAGGCCCTGCTCGGGGCTAAGCGCCCCCTTAAAGGGACATACGCCCAGCCTAAGGCCGCAAACAGTCGCACGAATGTCCCAGGAATAAGCGACTATAAGCCAAAGTCAATCAGTTATTAGATGTTTACCGGGCCCCAATTGGCCGAATGGTCTAAGTGTGTTGTGTTTATGATTTTTGACGTAGCTTTAACAATTTTTCAGCCATATCGCTACGATGTCTACAGTGCGGCAGTTTATAGTGATGTCTAGCACTGGGGCATCATGCCGCAGACATGTAGCATGATGTCCCACCCAGTCACATTATCCTGACACCAGGCCGACCAGTCCTAACACTAACCTCTTAATGCTGAGCGACAAGCGAGGCAGATGTTAGTACCATTTTTGTAAGTCTTTGGTATGAATCGACCGGGGATCGAACCCACGACCTCCCGCATCCAAGGCGGACGCTCTAAAAACTAAGTCACCGGAGCGGTCCCGAGTGGTCTAAAGCGCTCTCCGTTACGGATCACAACCATCTTACCTCTGTTGCGTGTGTTCGAGTATAAGATTCGGCGAATGTGGATATGTGAGAAAGCTTGCCAGTAGCTTCTCGTGGGTCGGTGGTTCTTCCGCAGATATCTCGGTTTCTTCCTCCACGTGAAGGCCCAGCTCGGGGCCAAGCGCCCTCTTAAAGGGGCAGCCACCCTGCCTGGGGCTGCAAACAGTCGCAAAATGCAAAGGAGTGCTATACGCTACTATAATACCTAGTCAGTCAGTAGATGGTTACCTTCATGTCCGACTGGTTGGCCTCGTATCAGGTAAATGTTACTGGTACATCATGCCACATGTCTGCAGCATGATGCCCCAGTTCTAGACATCACTATAAACTGTCACACTGCTGATATCGTATCGATATGACTGAACAATTGTTTAAACTATGTTAAAAAATCTAAATCACACACACACACACTCCTTTGACGCAATGATCCATCTAGTTACCCATCGTTGACTCGTCAACATTAAAACTGAGCAGCAGACTTGCTAAACTTTTAGAATCTGGAATATACCAGGCGCCTTTTAGATGAACTGGCTATGGAGGCCATAGATGAGGAATAAAGAATTGAAGAGGAGAAATAAATGAAAAGGAAACAAGAAAAAAATGAAGCAAGGGAACTTGCTTCACCTCTTGCGTAGACCTAAATGTGAGGTTAAGCCTGAGGTGTGTGTGTGTGGTGCCAGGCCAGGAAGGTGCCAGCATTAGCCAGTTGTAATTGGAGTTCTAAAAGCTGCCATTCACAGGGCTAACCGGATCTCTAGAAAAGAGAGACTATTCAATTTGCCAATTCCTATGAATGTAGTGTAAAGTGATTTTAAACATCCTTTACTGCTGCTGCTGTGTATGTCTGTGCTTGTTTGCGTGCACATTCGTTGGTGTGGATAGTATATTTGTGTGTTTTATGCTTGCTCGTTGGTTGGTGTGGATAGTATATTTGTGTGTTTATGCTTTCGTGTTCGTTGGAGTAGATAGTATATAATATGTATGTTTTTTATCTTCCTTTTTTGGTGGATAGTATATTTGTTTGCTTTATGCTAGTTTGTTCGTTGATGTTGATAGTATTGTAGCGGAACACTCCATCGTCTATGCTGCACTGAGTTTCGCTATCTCGAGTTCTTTATGATAGGTCTATAGTTGAAGTGATATCCCGCTGAATTTGTCTGATGACAGGCACTCCAGAATGTGACAGATTCTACCTCATCGGGATACCGTCTTATTCCTGGCTTCTTAGGTGTCGCCGACGTGGTCACAGACTAGTCGCAGGGTTGCCGACTTGTCGCAGAGTCGCTGACTGGGTCGCAGACTTGTCGGGGTCACCGTGTCACAGGATCGCACACTGGGTCTTCTTCTGGCCACCGACTATGTCTCAGTCGCTAACTGGTCGTACGGTCGCAGACTGGGTCTTCTTCTGTCGCCGACTGGGTCGCTGTCTCAGTCGCAGAGTCGCGAAGTTACCCGCTTGAGATCGATAGAGAAAGACGACAGTGGGAAATGACATAAGAAGAGCTATTCTCAGTCCAAAACGTATATTGTCGCAAAACCTCTGCGTTACTTGGACGAGCCTTGTAGCGCTGGGCTGCTGGTCGACGAAAGACTTTATCCGTAACTTTTAAAGATTTTAAGCCTGGCTCTCTCCTACCCAAGGAATACGACTGGCGGGGTGGTTATAGAGTTATACTGCAGGGGACATCTTCATTCTACGCCGTTTCCTAACACACGACCATAGCAGCCACAGTTTGTCCGTATATATATATATATATATATATATATATATATATATATATATATATATATATATATATATATATATATATATATATATATATATATATCACGTGACCCAAAACTAAGACGATAGATGGCACTAGAAAATCCCACCAGCATTCAAAATTACAATATAAACTTTAACGAAACGTAATATTATACAACATAAATTTAAAGCCTTTTAATCTGTTTTTTTTACAGCCAAATATAACTTCATGATTTTCTCCATCGAATTTTTCATGTAATTTGCTTAAAAATGAACTTGTTGCACTTTTATGAAGCCTTATCAAAACAAATTGACAAAATCAACCCTTAAAAAAGAATGTATTCGCGGATTGAAATTTACTGCAAAAGAAATTATAGATCCTGTCTCAAATAACCAAACAAGCGTTAGAAAAGAACAACAGCGTGAGTGTGACGCCGAAAATGTGTGCTTGTATATTACTGTAGCTGTTTGTTTCTGTAATCGTTTTCTCTCGTTGTCGTCGTCGTCGTCGTTGATGACCAACTAGTCTCTGTTACCAGACTCACTTCCTTGGATTTTGAATTTAATTTTAATCCTTTATCGTTTTTTACAGCTCCTTTTCTGAGTTGTGTTCAGTCAGTTTAAAATCAGAATTAGCTACGCATTGGCAACATATTTATGATATATCAAACATTAAAGAAAACTAATTTTAATATCGACGTCATTGTTATTTATTGATACGCCAAATGGGTGACAAAAAGAAAAAATAAAAAATGGAAAGTGATATGTCTCCACATGAGATGCATAATAAGTGTTTGCGCTCTCCTTCAGGGAGTTAAATTTCGAGCAAATGAAAAGGCATATTAACGAAGTCAAATGAATGTGAATGACTTCGTGATTTATTTGTTGCTTTCTGCACATGATCATAATGGAATTCTTTCATGATTAATTAATTATTTTTCTTATTGATTTGTTATTTATATTTCTTTATATTTCTCAACTTTTGAAATTTAAACACCTTTTGAATATTTCACATCCTGCATTGTGGTTTTTAGTGCACACCTTATCCGTTTTGGCTGATTTATACAATTCGTTATGAGTATTAAGTTAATTAAGGGAGATAACCGGTGGTGAGTAAAGTTTGCATTGACGTTATGAAAATAAAAGTTATAAAAGTACAAAGTCCGTTAATATTATCATTATCTTCCTTAAATTACGTCCCCCGAAACTGAGTACAACATTATACCTCCCCCCAGTTATCAAATTAACTTACGTGAAAGCAAATGAGGAAATTGGATTTGTATCAATTATATCAATGCAGGTATGTTGTGATCGCATGTCAACGTTATTTGTCAAAGATTATATACTTGTTTGTGTGGTTCTTTTCTGCTTGTTTGTTTGTTTGATTTTTCTTTCTTTCTTCAATATCTTGACAAAACATAGTTATAAATGTATGCAGACAATTTGTCGGAGATGAAGTATCCGATCTTGCATATTCCCTATAGACCAACAAATAGGTCTCTTTTTTTTTATATATCTGCTGTCAGATATAAAAAAAAAGCAGATACCTACTTGCTGGTTTAATTTTCCCTAGTGCTACACACAGGTACTCGACGCGAGCTTGATGTTAAAACCCCCCAATAATCTTAAGGAAAAAGTCATACAGAGTGACAAAAATACATCAAATTACCCCCATTATCCTTTCTGACATCGGACCCTCGTTGTCATACTATATTAAAGTATGACAGAGAGGGTCCAAGGTCAGAAAGGATCACGGGGGTAATCTGAGGTATTTTTGTCACTCTGTATGACTTTTTCCTTAAGATTATTGTTTTTTTTAATTTAATATCAAGCTCTTGTCGAGTACCTGTGGTCCTACATGTATGACATACATGCTACGTGCTACACCCAAAACATAAATACCAGCGTTGAGGTTTTACATGTAGGACTAGCATATTCCCGAGTAACTCAAGGCTGTAGACGAAAAACCTATTAATCCATCGAACAGATTTATCATTATCAGTAATTATTTCCCTATCATCGTATGTAATGTTCAGGTAAAATTGCCTGACAGTCTTTAAGAAACATTTTGAGATGTCTTATTTTTAACCTTTTTAGGTCAGTATCAGTGCAGGGGCATAAAGCCAACCTAGAATTAGGCATCTGATGTAAGATGTCGACCAAATATTAGTGTGGCAGAGGGTGACTTTGACCAAGTGTAGTCCTCCAAAGTGAGACATAGCACATTTTGTTATTGTTTTAACCCCAGAACAAAAATACGGGTTGATGTGTCTTATGTTATAGGATTAAGACCAAGTACAGCATGGAACCATTGCCTCATAATCATTAATTATTTTTGACTCAGTGCAGTATTTGTATTTTAATAAGAGAGCAAATGTTTACTATAAATAAAAGTAACAATTTGTATCGAAGCTGGTCAGGACCAAGAGTAAGCAACAATCATGTTGTAACTGGTACTCAAATTGTGCACATGCTCTATCACTAAATAATCAGTAGAATGGTATATCCAATTATAATAAGTATATCTGACAGGTACTAATACATTTTCTTGTTCTATTAACCTTTGGAAGTCCCAGAACACTGTTTTTTAGAAATCTATTAGATCAAGCATTGAATTTTATTACGCTAGTTTCATTCCAAGTGATGGTTTTTACTTTCACAAATGTAAGCTGTAATTTCAATTCTAAAGGTCAGTGTAATATGGCCTCTTATCAGTGACTTTGAGCTATGTTGTTCATTGGTTGAATCAGATTATTGTATGTGCTTGCTCATGTTACAGGTTTGATGTAATGCAGTGATTTGAATCCTGCAGAATAAGGATATGTCTGCTTTTTATTTATCATATATGATGTTCAGATGTCTCAGCTTATTTTATTATTTCATCCACAGTAATTATAGTACTTTTCTTTTTTCAGCACAATTTGATCTGTCATAAAAATGGAGACATAAATTGATTAATTGATGGATATATCAATAAGTGTTAAGTAGATTACATTTTGTTCACATACATTTACATGGTCTTCAGGCTGTTACTTAAAGACTAAAATGGATATGTTCTTCATAAGAAACTGGGTAAGTGTAATTTTTTGATTATATCATGTTGATTAATGCTTACTAATGTATTTCCTGTGTTGAGCATATTTCAATGACAATCATTCCAATTACAATTATGTACACTACTTTGAAGTAGAGTTGCACTCACTAGGTAAGGGCATATTGGTAAATACACTTGTAGTGTTGTACTCCCAGTGTGACTGTCATAAATTGTAGTAGTACTGGAAAACAATGGTGGTGGTTGTAGAAAGAATAAATCAGTAATGTTTCAGCTTTAATTCTTTTCATTGTATTTTTTTGTTGTCCATGGCACAAACTATCGATAGTTACAGCAAGGGAAGCAGTTTTGTAGTAAAACATCTTTGTCTATTGAGGCCAAATGAATACATGGTGTGTTTCAGTGATGTAAACAGTCAAACATATTCTTTATGGCATGTCAATGTCATGATATTACTGTGGTATTGAAGTTGCTGACATTTTACATGTATCATTCATTTGACTGTATTTATGAATTTTGTTTTTAAAAAGTCCTTTACATATGCTGGTGTGATAGAGTGTGGTTTGATAATTTTCACTGCTTTACATTAAAAGGTTTGTACCGAAAAGTCTATTAAGAGTTTTATTTATACTGGTTGTACATTGTACAAAAATAGTCTTGTCTTTCAAGAAGATTGCACACATTTCAAAGGTTAATGGTCTGAAAGACAAAAGGCAAGCAGTTCCTTCCAAGAAAAATGTGTAACACACCCACTATGCTCCATTGGCCTGGGGTAAAATTGGATAATATATATTCATACTAGAAGAGTTAAGCCCCTTTGTAAGTGCTGAGTGTTTTCCATTTAGTAGGTACATTGTCTATCAAAATATATAATAAGTTAATCCTCATATTGGAAAAAAAAATGATTTAACTGAATAAATTTAAGAGTTAATGAGACAATTAAAATGGTTAGTTAAGTTGCAAGAAAATCACAATTTAGCAAGGATTCTTCAGCAGCTTTCAGCTGCTATCAAAAGAACTGAAGGTTTTTTTGAGTGATTTGACCAAAAGAGTGGCATGCAATCATTAAGTCATTTGCAAGTATTATGTCCAATCACTTCCATGTTCCCACATGCATTTGTTGACAAATCAGAATGGAGACAGTGACACTGGCTATAACTTGGCTCTTAATATCTTGAAGAAAGAATGCTATGTCACTTTCACATAGCTGATGTTCTTCCATGCTGATTGTCAAATAATTTCATCTTAAATTTGAAATATTTTATCATCTTGTCTTAAAATTGATTATCATTGTACCATCTAGTTTGAGAAAAAAATTGATAGAGCCATACATGATGAAATTCATATTGAAAAGTGTAACATTTATTTTATAAAGTGTTTCCCATTACAGATAGGTCTGTTCATCCTGGGTGCAATCAACAACTTGCCCTATGTTATTGTGACTTCTGCAGCCAAAACTATTGCTGACAGGTAACATGTTGTGGTACAAATATTTTACATTTTAATTTTGTTAAAACTTGATTGTAGTGGTATTCTGCTTGGATGGGTACAAAGTGGCATGGTGTCCTACCTGAACAGACTAGTGCTCTAATTCCTTGCCATTTATTTATGCCCCACCCAATTAGATTGCCACCTCATATTTTTTTCTTCACCACCATGTCGCTAGATTGGCTTGTAGTTTATGTAGCATAATACTCGCAATAAGCAATCTGGAATAGATTTTAGTACCAGATGTTATGTATTTTCTATCTCTCTTCCCCATCATTGTCTATTATAACAGACTACAAAAAGCAGGGTTTAAAAATTATCATGATCATTTCTGTATATCTTACAATAGGAAACTTATCTTTTTACCCTTGTCCCAAAAATGTAGGAAATACAAGAAATTCCCTGGTAATATTTCTTTCAAAAAATTTTAAAAAGCGAAATTATGAACTTTACGCTAATCAACGATTATATGTCAAGATTTTATGAGTGCCGATATTGACCCCTAAATTTGAGATAAAGTGTTTGTAAGAGTATTGTTAGGTTTGTGCCATTTAAACTGTGCAACTTAGGCAAGATGTACACAAGATGTAATGAAATATAGTCAAAGTCATTTATCTCGATTACATCAGGAGTGTAAAAAAATCATCAAGATATCAGGGTTTATTTGATAACTCTACTGCAAAATAAAGATTATGCATCTGAAGTATGAGGATTATTGTTTCTAAAGACAAACAATATTTCTAATGCACAATAAAAAGTAATAATTCAGTCATGCCTTGTTGCAGATAAAAGAAGATTGGAGGTCTTTAAATGAGTTTGAGTGACAAGTTACATATTTTTATAACAATAAGTTACTGCAATAATGTCAGTGTTTAAAAGTTGTTTTCAGTTCCATGTTAATAGTCACATACCTTTGGTAGCCTCAGGAAGACGATGATTTTCTCATGCTATCCAAATGATGGCAAATTGAAATACATGTACATGTAGGACAGGGGTCACGCTACCAGGCAAAGTGGGCGATAAAGTCGCCTGAGAAGCGTAAACTTCCCCTTCTTCTGTTATGAAAGCGAAAACGACTTCGCCCTCTGATTTTTCGGACGTAATATGACTGTAGATTACGACTTTGAGATGCCCCCTTGCTGTAGCCAGTAAGTTCTGGCACTGCTGTAACCCAACTCCAAATGTATTTACATGGTGTTGATACCAATTATCTTATGGCGACAAAGAAATTCTTGCACATTCACATGCAAGTTTTAATAGCTAACTGACCACTAACCCTTTTTTCGGAGCAAGATATCACTGCTTAATTTCATGAATTTGGGCCAACAGTGCTATGATGAAATTATACCAAATTCTGTTTCGAAATTTAAACATCAATATGCAAATAGTAATTTTCTTTAAAAAATATGATCAGTGAAGAGTGTTTTCTAATTTATATCCTATTTTTAATAAATGGAGATTTTAACGGCTGTATTTGCGTATTTTCTGTATAAAATAAGTTTGAAACTGTAAATTAAATATTAATGGCGGACATTGCTGTGGATTTGATATACCATTTCATTAAACTGTGAAAATACGAAAAATATATGTAGTAATGAAGCAAATAATATTTAACCAATCCATGTCATTATTACCAGTAGGTAGACAAACCATAAATATTCAGAAATTTTAATGATTTTTTTGTAACGAAGCAAGAAAGTGTGATGGCCTAGTTCGAGAAAGTCCCCTGTCTAAAAATAGATGCATTTATCTGTGCAAGACCAATTCTTGGATTTTTGGTTGGGGGTTAAAAAAAGGGTCCAGTTTAGTTATATATCGACTTTATGTTGTATATGAATAGTTACAGTAATGTTTTATCGGGAACAATGAAATCAGGATGAACAGTATGGTTTGAAGACACTTGTGCATTTTATTCCTATGTACATGTATTAGGAGCTGTTTCAAACAATTCTCAAAATCTTTTTGACTGCAATTGTACACAAAACTTAAGAAAATAAAATAATTAAGTGGTAGTTTATTAAGCATTTTTACCAACTTGCAATTACAAGGCTCTAATCTTTTTATTTCTATCAGTGAAAATTAATTACAATGTATAGCTTCAGATGTGATTTTCAAGTCATACAGCCAAAATACACTGCATTTACTTCAATTCAAAAACACATATACTAAGTATGAATAGAATGGGTATGAATAAAATTTTTTTATGCGCATACAAAATATATTGACACTCACAAATAACACATATTTTTCAAATTGAAAAAAAGGCATTGCTGAAAACTGTTAAAAGCATACCAAGAAATAGAGCAAAAAATTAAAATAAGATAATGCATTTCTCTGTGTGTGTGTATATATATATATATCGTGTTTATATTGTTTCGGTCTCACTTATTTCTGATTAACTCCCACTTCTCCCTGTTCTGACCAAAAGGAGAAGTCACTTCTCCCTAAAATTTAAGTCTAGCTTGACCCCTGGTAGGACTATACTTTGTTTTTTACTGTTTTCGTTTGTTAGAGTTAACATGTGCCTAGTGCCAAATTGTAACCAATCAATATTGTGCTTGAAAATTAATCCTTTTTATGATTGTCAGAGGTTTCTTTACACCAGTATATGCCGTTTTTTACCAATAAAATTTGCTTTTGTACTGGTTAAAGAATGGGCTGTTAATATTCATGTACCGACAAACTGTAAAATATGTTTCAAGTCTTTAAAGTTAAAATGTCACAACATCAAATTCTGTATGAAGCCAACTTATTCCATTCAAGAAGTTAGAAGAAAGCTTATTCTGTTGTAGTCCGATATCCTTCCTGACCATGATGAGTGATCGGCGGCAAGAACACAGCACCAGGAGGAGAGTTGGCTAATCTCTTTGATGGATTGTTAGACTTTGAAATTCAAGATGAAAACAATGCAAATGAAAGGGCTAATCATTTCAAATTCATAAAAAAAATATACTGGATGCTATGAACTTTTTTTACAATACCTTTGGTGCTTTTATTTACTCTTGTTCAAAACAAATTAATAACCAGTGATGGTAGCGCTTAGTTTGGAGTTTTGCTGGTTTTTACTTATAGATTGTTGTGTCACATGATCCAGTCGTGCTGAAGTTAAAGGCTTACACTTGCACCAAGCATGGAAACACTTTAATTATTACTGGCTCATTTTGAATATATTGTGTAAAACAAAGTATTTTTAACTACATTTAATGATGTTAACCTGATAATTTTCCAAGTTATAGATATGATCAAATTTGCGATGCTGGGTAGGTCAAACTATATTGTCGTGGTGTTGACATGTGATAATGTCCATTTTTAATGCTGCTTTTGTAAAGGTCAGAAATGCATGCATTAGTTTTCTTACTCTAAAGCATTGGTTACCTAATAATTTTCTCCACTCTATGCAAATGATAAACCATGCATTGATGAGATTGGCTGATTAGCATTTTACTGGTAAAATTTGGTCTTGTACCAACTTTTTCCATCCTTGCCAGTACAAGATATTGGTAATAGTGGAAATATTGTATCATTTCTTATACAATTTCTCTGAGATGGACATTAAAAATTGCATTTTGTTGAATTAGGTTGGTCCACATGTTACTTTGTACTGAAACTTATACCCAACATAACAGGGTTATTGTTTTTAGAGAGGTCAAGATAAGTGGGGAAAAATTAGCATAACAAAAAAGGATTTTTTTAGGACCAGACCAAAATGCTTGACATACACCGAGGTCGAGAGTAGTAGGTTTGACTGTAGTATGAAATTAATGGTTTATTTTGTTCTTGAATAGACCAGTGTATAATCAAAAACTCCGAATTTCCTAGATTTCTGTCTGTTGAAATCCTCAAAAAATAGCAGCACATTAAGATCACATCTAATTGTTATGCCATTTGCACTCAAAGAAAAATGAAAACAAACTTCATTTCTTAGAACACCTGTTATGTCTATTGCTTTATACTTGACCTACACCATGGTAACAGAATGCCATTTATTTTTGTTTTAAAACAAGATTCATATTTAAGTAGATTGCTATTTGTATGGAAAAATAATTTTCTGGTTGCATTTTATTCTTTAGCACAAATTGTAATTAATCAGAACATTTGACTAGAACAGCTGAACATAGGATATGAACATAGAACATAGAAAATTAGGAAATGAAATTTACAAAATTATAATAGAATGAAAGAAGCTGATGATGCTATTTTTGATTAAATGGTCTGAAACAGGAATGATTGTAAACAATTAGGTCCATGATAGTAAGAAATAAAATCTTTTATTTTTCATTACCTTGATCACATTAAGTTACATTTATTATCTATCTTCTAGGATTTAATGTATCTTGGCACTCAGTCCAACATGTTCATAATTATGTCTATCATGCCATACATTAGGGTTGTGAAATCAGCACTGAATCTAGTAAAACTGCAGTATATGTTAGTATCATTGTTTGACAAAACCATCCAATTGGATCTCTACCAGTTCAAAACTTATCCTTTTCTTTTAAGAGTAAATGCAGTGTAAATTAAGTTCTGGCTGTACATTCCCATGTCCAGACAGTACGAAAGATGCAGACTCGATTTTATTGCCGTTGCATTACTAATTGGCACTATATCAAATTGTTTACATAATAAGGCCTCAAGTTTTGCAGCAGAAAGTAGAGCTGTTCTAGTGTCCTTGAGCTGTATTGTATCTAAATAAAAAAATTCATTACCTTTCTGGATTCCCTTCCCATGCTGAAAGTCGGACTTTAAATTTGATAACCATCATAGATCATACAGATCTTCAAGATTTGCTCAACAGTCAGTATTTTGTGCTGTTTGCTGCCTAATCACATTGGTATTACTGACAACAATAATGAAAGGGCAAATATATTTGACAAAAGTTGCTCTGCATCCACCAGTATCTCTGTGGAAGATTCTATATATCAGCTTCAAATTATGTATCCATTTACATGTTCCAAAAACTTAGAAAAAAAAATGTAGAATAAAAACTCCATAAACAAGATTAGTAGAAGCATGGCATCTTTCACTTAGATCAGTGTGCTGACGGAGTATACAACATGTCTCGTGTATACCTCTGAAAGGGTGAACCTCAACCCAAAAGTGCACATCCTACCTATGTTCTTCTCTAGTGTATTGATTTTCATCCAGAAAGTTGTGAATCAAAGACTAATCAGAACAACACTGGTTGGTAAACAACAGTCACTTGTGAAGAGTTAGCCCAGGGAGAAGGGAGAGGCAAACTGTGGATGATTTAATTATTAGAGCATCTACAGTCTTTGAATGATGAATCTTGAGATAACAAAGGTGAATAGATGTCATGATGAATTCACACAAGCTACGCATATTTATATAAATTAAAAATTGAGGAGATTAGAATAGCTTATTCAGTTTAAAACATACATTATAACCATAATGTGAACATTATACTAAAAATTAGCATTCAGACAGAAAACAGGCAAAAAGTGACAATGTTAGTTTATTAAGTCCTGATCATTGACCTGATTGTTTTCACTTATATTGGGTTTGGATATTATGTTTTCACTTACATTGAGCTTGGATATTTATAATGTTTTCACTTACATTGAGCTTGGATATTTATAATGTTCTCACTTACTTTGGGCTTTGATATTTATGTTTTCACTGCCGTTGGGCTTGGATATTTATCTTTTCACTTACATTGGGCTTTGATATTTATGTTTTCACTTACATAAGTTTTGATATTTATAATGTTTTCACTTACATTGGTCTTGGATATTTATAAAGTTTTCACTTACATTGGGCTTGGATATTTATAATGTTTTCACTTACATTGGGCTTGGATATTTATAATGTTTATAATGCAAAGGTCAGGTGCACAAAATTTAAATTCATACATGGTGTTGGTGGTGGTTTGTGGGCTGAAAGCCATTTTTCAGTACATGATGTATATATACATATACATATACATGGCAGCCAGTATATTTAGTGAAGGAAGAACCTGGGAAGAGCTACTGATCCTGGGAAGCTACAGTCAATCATTCTTGCATGCCAGTATTGGCTGAGTATGAGATTTGAACCCATAAAGACAAGGCTGAGATGGTAGTGATTGATAAAAACATGCAGTAAACCACCCAGCCATTACATGCCAACCATTATGCTTTTGACATAATCATTATGCTTTTTTTTTCTCACTAAATTATGCCTTACACATAAATGTATTTGGGTTACGCTTTTTTGGTATATCCCCCTCCCAAAAAATTAATAATTTTTTTTCTTATTTTTATTATGATCCCACTAATTGCACAGAACATATTCTAGAAAAGTAGGCTTCTGTGTAACTATGACATAAAAGTAAACTCATCTGTAGACGAGCAGTGACCTTCCAAAGTGTTATGTTCTATTTATAGCAGTTGCCCTATTTCCAAGAAAACCTGTTTCTATTTAAAGCAGCTGTCTAGCTTAGGACAGAAACGGACAGGTTTTCTGATTTTTTTTATCTTTGCTAACATACTCTTCGTTCAAAATAAAGAGGTACAGAACTATTCTGTAGGAATCGGCGGTAAAAGTCAACATATTCTAGTTGATGTGTATGTTACAGCAAAATGTTTCTCAAATGATTTCACAGATGGATTAGAAACAAAACCCAGAAAAAAACGACTCAGAGATGAATATATGAATAACACATTACAGTACCATTCAAGGGTAGCTTCACACCAATTGCAGGCTGTGTGGAAAGGATTTTAATATTGGTCATAGTGTAAAACAAAGATGCCTTGAATTAGCTCGTTTTCCTAACTGCATTACTAAGGTAACTTCTTATTTTTTACAGCAGAACTAAATTGTGGAAACAAATTTTATAAATGCAGGGGAATTTTTTACCGAGCACTTAATAGAACACGGACTACAACTAGTGATAGAATACAACTTTGGTCCTTTGTTCAAACAGATTCTTCCTGACAACCAAAATTGCAGAAAATATATGTTTTGCACATATGCACATTGAATTTTATTATGTTATATGTGAATTACGCTTTTTTTTGCTCAGATTACTCCTTTTGTCCACATGGATCACACTTTTTCCTCACCAGGGGTTGGCAGAAGCCCAATTTCATATGTAGAGAATGTGATTATTATATTGTAAAATAAATGCTTGGCTTGTTTGTGATAATGGAGACTTGCATCAGGATTTGCATTGCTGTAAATATTTATCAACATAAATTTGACACCATTATAACAAAACAACCCAAGTTTCAGTTTAGAATTTTCATTGTATTGAAAATTATCTCTTTGCTTTGACTATACACACACTCTTTTAGATAAATTCTCAATTTTAAGTGTTACAAATTTAAATCAGTATTTAAATGCATTATAACAAACATTTTTAATAAACACTGAAAGAAGGAAATATTATTTGCAGCTAATAACTTTAATTCTAGACCATATATCTTTATCAAAATTTGTAGATGACTTGGACTTATGGTATAGAAGTGGGTTGTTGATTTGGGGTCAAAAGGTCGAAGGTCAGGGTCAATAAAGCTAAAAAGAATGGATTTTGCAGAATAATTTTATTTGTAGAGTAAGATCCTTAAAAAACTTTGTGGTTCACTTGTACTTGTAACAGAGATATTTGTAGATTCTGTGGTCTAATGGTCAGTCATGATTGTGACAAGTCTAATAATAATGCTTTCTTCTCACTGAGTTTACAAGTCTGTATACCTTGACCAAGGTTTCAGGTCATTGAGACTTGATATCTAGTGTCAACAGTGCCCTACCAGTTCCTGTATAGAAGACTATCAAAATAAGGGTGTGTGTTTAATGTACTAATAACAGTACTGTTGTTTTGGAATACCTTAGTTTATTTCTGGATCACTGGCTGGTAGAAGATGCAATTGAGGGTGGGTGAGGTGTGAATTTGGTGATCTAGCAAAATATTGAGCTTCATTTAACAGAAATTAAAGAACAAGAAAGAGGGAAATAAAAAACGACTTTTGTTTTGGTACTTTTTAAAGCTTGGCAGTGCATCTTTTATTGATTATTCCTTTTATTCCAGGTTTGAGGAGAACAATCTGGTTGGTCTCGTATTTGGAGCAAATGTTGCTCTTAATGTTGTTGTGAAAGGTATGATTATAACAAATTAGCGATGTCAGTTTTAGTAATTAAGAAGCATTTGTATATTATGTAGCTGCATTGTATCTACAAAAGAACTTTATTATATGCAGTTTATGACAGCCTCTGACCTGTAAAATGAATATAATGTATGCTATGTCCAACAGCCCCTGACCTGAATAATGTATGCTGTCCAACAGCCTCTGACCTGAATAATGTATGCTATGTCCAACAGCCTCTAACCTGAATAATGTATGCTATGTCCAACAGCCTCTGACCTGAATAATGTGTGCTATGTCCAACAGCCTCAGACCTGTAAAATGAATATAATGTGTGCTATGTCCAACAGCCTCTGACCTGGAAAAGCTGTTTCAGATAGCTTCTAACCTGATACAGCATTATATTGTTTGCAGTTTTGGTCTCTGACCTGAAAAATTACTATACTGTATGCAATTCCAGACTGCCTTTGACTTGAAAAAGCACTGTATTATATATAGTTACTGGTAACCTATGCATGATACAACACTATATTGGATGCAGTTTCAGATGGCATTTAGTCATAAAGTTTCCTAAACAAAATATGTAAATTGTAGTAAAACTCGGAACCATACCTGTTTTCGTGGGTTCATGTACCATTTCAAACTATCATGTTAGTCCTTCATGGTTTTTCCATGTGTTGTGCAAATTCCATTTTTTTACAGATTTTTTTGCTCCTTATGTTGCCATTGTCATGAAATGAGATACATCTGTCTGGAAAGAGTGCTTGGTATATGCCAGTTTGGTCCAAATGGAGATCTCCGACATAATGGATATTTCATGGAGACAGATGTTCTGATGAACTTTTTAGATTCACCAGTCAAATTAAAATGTTAACATTTATGAAAGTGAAAAATGTAATTTGGAACAGAATGTTTCTAATTATGACTCTGTAATGTTTTATCTTATAAACTATCTTAAAATAAATGGATGGGGAATTTCAATGATCACCAAACTTGTACCTTTATTTGTGCCTATCAGATCTTATTAAAAGCTGATCTCAGTTTTAATGATAATAAAATATATACAAGAGAAAATAGTGCTTGCATGCAGCCATCTTGATGTTTAAAAGTAGTTAGCCATTTTAATATCATTATGTTTGAACTTGACTGGTTAAAAGTGCTTATGGGTGGTCTATTTGAACTTGTCTGGTTAAAAGTGCTTATGGGTGGTCTTTTTGAACTCATCTAGTTAAAAGTGCTTATGGGTGGTCTATTTGAACTTGTCTGGTTAAAAGTGCTTATGGGTGGTCTGTTTGAACTCGTCTGGTTAAAAGTGCTTATGGGTGGTCTATTTGAACTTGTCTGGTTAAAAGTGCTTATGGGTGGTCTGTTGTGTCTCATTCTTTATTCATGTATGTCCATTAGCACAAGTGTATCAATGTTATTCCTCCTAACTACTTGAGGATTGTCATAAAACATGACACATTAATCATATATTCTAGATGGTGCTCAATGAAAATGGTTGTCTTTGGACATCCAATATGGCTACCACATGGGCCATCTTGGAAATCTTATCACCAATCTTCCTGAATAGATGGTTATATGAACATGTGGGTTTCACTAAAAGACTAACAATGATGTCTATTTCATTAATGTGATCCTCCCAGCAGAGGTTTTCCTTCCAAGATGAAGGTTTTACCTGACCCTTCTGTCACTCACTGAAATCAACTTCATATGAAACGTTTTTTTGAAAAATGAAATATTTTCCCATTTTTCCACACCTTCATTTGTAGCATAGTTTTAGTAATGCTGCCTTTGTTGACATGACTGTGAACTGACTTAACCAGGACAAGTCAGTTAATGCTGCCTTTGTTGACATGACTGTGAACTGAATTAAACAGGACAAGTCAGTTAATGCTGCCTTTGTTGACATGACTGTGAACTGAATTAAACAGGACAAGTCAGTTTTGTTGACAATTTCAAGCAGCATAAAACAATATTATTTGAATTTTTGACAGCAGGGTCAGCTGGTTTTGTGTTTGAATTATCAGTATGTATTATACTGTGTTTGATCTGAAGTAATTCCAAGTATTAAACACACTTGATTGTTGAAGGGTTACTGAAGAGCCTAGTCAGCATAAAACAGCCCAGTCAGCATAAAACAATATCATGTTGATTCTGTCAAGAGAATAGGTTCTGCTTCGGTGCCTTTAGTTGTCAAAATGGATTTGAGTCTATGCTACATGTAATCAGAATTAATTCAGAGAGGATTTAAGATCATAACTGATTACTGTTGGATTGCTCAAGAACTCAAGTGGAATAAAATATGGTTGATTTTGCTTTGGTGTTTAAAGTTTTTGTCCAAGCATGCTAAAATGCCAAAATCTAAGTGACCAAAATGTGACATAAAATTAAATGATGGATGGAAATGGGAATTTCTTTGGTTGCAGTCAAGTTCAAATGGACCTGAATATAAATTCCTTTGAAGTTGATTTTGAAGTTGATTTTGAAGTCTTCTCATTGGCAAGAATGACATTATGTGTTATGCAGAAACCCCTTCTCATGAAAGCATACTAATACAACAACAAATACAGCATCAATGAATTCCATGTTCACAGAATCTGCATCAGAAGTGGATATAAAGATAAACATGCTGAAACGCTGTTTCTAAACTTTTTAGTTCAGCATTATCTCACATTTATGGTAGCAAATTGTTTTTCTGATCTGGACAAACTATCACTCCCTGACTTGGAAATTGCACAAATGTTCTCACACAAATGGACAATAACTATTTGCATAGTGACCCAACCTTTGAATCTTGATTGGGATAAGTTGAAGACTTGTGTCACAATGAAATATTCACAATTTGAAAATCATTCCTAATTTGAAGTTTAAACTCCTGACCAAAGAATATGTGAATCTCTTGATTTGTCCTAAGCTGATTTCACTGTTCTGTCACACATATGCTTGTTGGTCCAAAATTTAAATGGTTCTCATCTAATGTCTAATACGTCTACTATGACAGCCGTGTTGTAAATCTTTTTATTGATTTTCATCCAGAATTGAAAGTTATATTAACATTAGATTTTCACCAGAAGAATTCTTATAATTCTAGTTGACCCTAAATGATAATGGGACGTTTTGAAAATCATGTTATGGTTACTCCAACCTATTGAATGGAAAATCTTATTGAATATGGATTTTCATAAGAAGAGTTCATATGATGTCTAGTTGGTCCTAAACAATAATGGTCAGAAGTCCAATATGGCCACTGAATGGCCACCATGTTATGGCTGTTTCTTCTAGGTTGCTGGTCACATAATTGTGCTTTCAACAAAAGACTTATTATGATGTCAAGTATGCCCTTTTTCTAGAAAGACATATATCCACATGACATTTCGACCAGAAAACTTCTTAATATGTCTTGTTGGTTGTAAATGTCTTATCTGGTCCTAAATGAAAATGATGTTAATCTGACATTGACAGCAGCTTATTTAATAATTTTATTATTGCTGATGAACATCAGTTACAGTTTGAACATTCAGCAATTTAAACGAAGAAATGATCTTATCTTGAATATTGTGGAAATTTGGTTTTTTTAGGTAGAGTGTGAGTCCTTTCAGTGGACACTTGTTTTAATCTATTTCCAGTTTATAATTCAAACATTTTTGTCAGCAGAGTTTTAAAAAATTTCATCTGATTTATTTATCACCTTTTCTTGTTTCAGTTGCCAATACCTTTTTGCTGAAGACATCTTACTCGGCACGTTATGTAGCAAATTCCTGTCTTATGCTAATAGGTAATTTTACGTTTTATTTACATCATTGGCTTTTAATAAATATGTATTTGAGGCAATGTATGTTATTAGTATCCTAGTGCAAGAATGGGCATAAAATATTCCATAAAAACTGTTTAATTCTTCACTGCCTTGTTGTGATTATTAAAAAAATGGTGTCTTAACATACTGAAATAATGAAATGCCTCAGCCCATTGTTTTGCATTTGTGCCATCAACATTTTGTGTTAAAGTTGTTGCAAAATTATGCAGTCAGTGTACACTATTTTGTGATCTACCTTGCAAACCTTGTTTCTAGTTGATTGTTAATCTAAATGTTTTAGTCTTTATTGTGTAACAATAATTGATAGGTGATGGATAATGTAGGGGTTGAAAGGTACATACAAATTATTATCACCATGCAAGTTATGTTCAGGATGGTCACCTTACAAGTTGCATGTAGAGAATGGTCAATTTGCATAATTATGTACAGTGTGGCTATCAGGTACATTATATATACAGTATGGTTACCATGAAAGTTATGTGTATAGTGTCATTGCTGTAAATTACATATACAATGTGGTAATAATATAATTTACATGTGCAGCATAGTGTATGTTTGATGGGATCCATCTTGTTTCTGATTTTGAACACAATGCTGTGTGAATGTGGAGAAATATAAAGTTATGAAGATGTAGACATTATTTTACTGTGACAAAGATTAATTAGAGTTATGCCAATCAATTCATATCCAGGTACTTTGCTTCCACTTGTTGCCTTGAAAGTTGAGTCATTCATGCCAGTCAATTCATATTCAAGTAATTTACTTCCACATAGTCCCTTGAAAATTGAGTCATTCATGTTAGTCAATTCATGTTCAAGTAATTTACTTCCAATGGGTGCCTTGAAAGTTGAGTCATTCATGCCAGTCAATTCATGTTCAAGTAATTTACTTCCACCGAGTTCCTTAAAAGTTGAGTCATTCATGTTAGTCAATTCATGTTCAAGTAATTTACTTATACTGAATAACTTGCAAGTTGAGTCATTCATGTTAGTCAATCCATGTTCAAGTAATTTATTTCTATTGGATGACTTGCAAGTTGAGTCGTTAATGTTAGTCAGTTCATAGTCATGTAATTTACTTCCACTGGGTGCCTTGAAAGTAGTCATTCATGCCAGTCAATTCATGTTCAAGTAATTTACTTCCACTGGGTTCCTTAAAAGTTGAGTCATTCATGTTCAAGTAATTTACTTCTACTGAATGACTTGCAAGTTGAGTCATTCATGTTAGTCAATTCATGTTCAAGTAATTGACTTCTACTGAATGACTTGCAAGCTGAGTCATTCATGTTAGTCAATTCATGTTCATTGAATTGACTTCTACTGAATGACTTGCAAGTTGAGTCATTCATGTTAGTCAATTCATGTTCAAGTAATTAATTCTACTGAATGACTTGCAAGTTGAGTCATTCATGTTAGTCAATTCATGTTCAAGTAATTTACTTCTACTAGATGACTTGCATGTTGAGACATTCATGTTAGTCAGTTCATGTTCAAGTAATTGACTTCTACTGAATGACTTGCAAGTTGAGTCATTCATG
Organism: Potamilus streckersoni; assembly: GCA_016746295.1. Lineage (NCBI taxonomy): Eukaryota > Metazoa > Mollusca > Bivalvia > Unionida > Unionidae > Potamilus > Potamilus streckersoni. Next base: position 105,332 of record JAEAOA010002116.1, on the reverse strand, counting down.
TTAGTCAATTCATGTTCAAGTAATTGACTTCTATTGAATGACTTGCAAGTTGAGTCATTCATGTTAGTCAATTCATGTTCAAGTAATTGACTATTACTGAATGACTTGCAAGTTGAGTCACTCATGTTAGTCAATTCGTGTTCAAGTAATTGACTTCTACTGAATGACTTGCAAGTTGAGTCATTCATGTTAGTCAATTCATGTTCAAGTAATTGACTTCTACTGAATGACTTGCAAATTAAGTCATTCATGTTAGTCAATTCATGTTCAAGTAATTGACTTCTACTGAATGACTTGCAAGTTGAGTCATTCATGTTAGTCAATTCATGTTCAAGTAATTAATTTCTACTGAATGACTTGCAAATTGAGTCATTCATGTTAGTCAATTCATGTTCAAGTAATTAATTCTACTGAATGACTTGCAAGTTGAGTCATTCATGTTAGTCAATTCATGTTCAAGTAATTTACTTCTACTAGATGACTTGCATGTTGAGTCATTCATGTTAGTCAGTTCATGTTCAAGTAATTGACTTCTACTGAATGACTTGCAAGTTGAGTCATTCATGTTAGTCAATTCATGTTCAAGTAATTGACTTCTATTGAATGACTTGCAAGTTGAGTCATTCATGTTAGTCAATTCATGTTCAAGTAATTGACTAATACTGAATGACTTGCAAGTTGAGTCACTCATGTTAGTCAATTCGTGTTCAAGTAATTGACTTCTACTGAATGACTTGCAAGTTGAGTCATTCATGTTAGTCAATTCATGTTCAAGTAATTGACTTCTACTGAATGACTTGCAAATTAAGTCATTCATGTTAGTCAATTCATGTTCAAGTAATTGACTTCTACTGAATGACTTGCAAGTTGAGTCATTCATGTTAGTCAATTCATGTTCAAGTAATTGATTTCTACTGAATGACTTGCAAGTTGAGTCATTCATGTTAGTCAATTCATGCTCAAGTAATTGACTTTTACTGAATGACTAGCAAGTTGAGTCATTCATGTTAGTCAGTTCATGTTCAAGTAATTTACTTCACTCAATGACCAGCAAGTTGAGTCATTCATGTTAGTCAGTTCATGGTCAAGTAATTAACTTCTACTGAATGACTTGCAAATTAAGTCATTCATGTTAGTCAATTCATGTTCAAGTAAGTGACTTCTACTGAATGACTTGCAAGTTGAGTTATTCATGTTAGTCAATTCATGTTCAAGTAATTGATTTCTACTGAATGACTTGCAAGTTGAGTCATTCATGTTAGTCAATTCATGTTCAAGTAATTGACTTCTACTGAATGACTTGCAAGTAGAGTCATTCATGTTAGTCAATTCATGTTCAAGTAATTGACTTCTACTGAATGACTTGCAAGTTGAGTCATTCATGTTAGTCAATTCATGTTCATGTAATTGACTTCTACTGAATGACTTGCAAGTTGTGTCATTCATGTTAGTCAATTCATGTTCAAGTAATTGACTTCTACTGAATGACTTGCAAGTTGAGTCATTCATGTTAGTCAGTTCATGGTCAAGTAATTTCACTTCACTGAATGACTTGCAAGTTGAGTCATTCATGTTAGTCAATTCATGATCAAGTAATTGACTTCTATTGAATGACTTGCAAGTTGAGTCATTCATGTTAGTGAATTCATGTTCAAGTAATTGACTTCTACTGAATGACTTGCAAGTAGAGTCATTCATGTTAGTCAATTCATGTTCAAGTAATTGACTTCTACTGAATGACTTGCAAGTTGAGTCATTCATGTTAGTCAATTCATGTTCAAGTAATTGACTTTTACTGAATGACTTGCAAGTTGAGTCATTCATGTTAGTCAAATCATGTTCAAGTAATTGACTTCTACTGAATGACTTGCAAGTTGAGTCATTCTTGTTAGTCAGTTCATGGTCAAGTAATTTACTTCACTGAATGACTTGCAAGTTGAGTCATTCATGTTAGTCAATTCATGATCAAGTAATTGACTTCTATTGAATGACTTGCAAGTTGAGTCATTCATGTTCAAGTAATTGACTTCTAGTGAATGACTTGCAAGTTGAGTCATTCATGTTAGTCAATTCATGTTCAAGTAATTGACTTCTACTGAATGACTTGCAAGTTGAGTCATTCATGTTAGTCAGTTCATGGTCAAGTAATTTACTTCACTGAATGACTTGCAAGTTGAGTCATTCATGTTAGTCAGTTCATGGTCAAGTAATTTACTTCACTGAATGACTTGCAAGTTGAGTCATTCATGTTAGTCAATTCCTGTTCAAGTAATTTACTTCTTCCAAATGACTTGCAAGTTGAGTCATTCATGTCATTTTAGCTCAAAGCTCTGAAGTAAAAGTAAGCCATACATGTACCTCCAACTTTAGTTTAAGTGTCTGCACACATAAAAGCATAGACATTTTTTTTGATGTATTAAGCACATTGCATTATGAAAAGAAATACTGCTATATTACTATACTTAACTCATTTAAGGTGTAAATGCCCTTGTTGGTTCTTGTTTTCAAAATTTTTTTAAAATTTATATCTTCATCATGAAACTTAATGTTTTGTTTACATACTGCACTTATCTCAGTATCTTTTCTTTTCAGTCAGTAATAACTTTATTAAAATTTTTTTTGCAAAAGCATTCTCACAAGGTCCTCTAGCTACTATCTCTTTGAGTTCCTTACCATATACTTATTTCACTTAAACAGTGTTCTCTGGTCCCTGTGATTGTACTCTGCTGTGCTTTACAAACTTGTTACCTTGTAATTCAAACTCAAGGTCATTCTTTGATCATTATCAACAAAGTACTTATTCATTAACATCAGTAGAATGAAAGCTTCTTCACAATGAAAATCATTATCAACAAAGTACTTATTCATTAACATCAGTAGAATGAAAGCTTCTTCACAATGAAAATTCACCATCATGGAATTTTCAGTTGTTTGTATTGGAAAGTGTGTCATGTGGAGAATTACAAATTTTACTAATACAATAGTGTCATAAGAACATCTATCAAGCATTTTCTCAATATCTTTCATTAGCAAGTTCATACAACCTTGTGTCATAACTATATATTTTTGAGCATAACCAATACATATATACAGCCTCACTGCATCAAAACCATTGTTCCTTTTTAGGACACAGGTAAGAGTTTAGTTACCTATTACTGAATTTTAACATCTTGTGTCATTTAGCACTTAATATTTTTGTGTTTTGGGAAGGTTTTATCTTTATGTTTATTGCAGTTATTTATGTTTACATTTTATGACTGTCACATGTCTTGGCTCGTATAAAAAATAACAAGAAAAGAGTGAAGACAACAAGCTTTGTAAATTTTAACAGATAATTTATTTCTCTAGAAGGCCAAGGTATAAATGGAAAAAAAAATTATGGTTTTATAAAACAAATCCAAACTTAACCCAAGAGTTAAAAAAAGAAGTCCTATCAATGAAAATTCCTATTTGAATCACAGTTCAAATAACAATGAAATTGAAGATGGAAGGCGATGATGCCTTCATTAGTCAGCATTGTACTGATGTGTCAACAGTTCTTTGGTGAATCACAGAAAATAATATTCTAGTTTGGAATTCCAAATATATTTCAGTAAATTTCTTTTTCCAAGAATTCTATATGAGCACTTGTATATTTCCCCAGGTAAAAGAATTACTAAGTCCATAAAATAAAATTTCAACTCAAACTGGCCACAACAAAACACCTTTTAGTGTCAAAGATTTAAAGCCAAGCTGTCAAATTCTTGTGAAGAAAACAGTTGTACAGTAAAGATGCAAAATAGATTCCCAAATGAGGGTCACATGGTCATTCTTCCAGAACAACATATAATCTTTGTACATGTCTAACATCGCATACTCCAGTATGGCCTTAGATATAATCAGTGGATCTACTACTGGTTGTTCATCAGGTCAAATAAAACGGAACTGAATATCTAAAAAAATATCAAATCCAGTGGACAAAGTTATCATTACAATAACATATAATTTAATGAAAAGAAAGGTTTTTGAAACTAACAAATAGTTAAATTACTTATATATAACAAAAATTCTTACACTTTTATTCAGCACTGCATGGCCAGCATTGTGCTGACATGGCATTAAATCCAACAGCTATGACAGTAACTACTGGTGACAGCATTGTGCTGACATGGCATTAACTCCAACAGCTATGACAGTAACTACTGGAGACAGCATTGTGCTGACACGGCATTAAATCCAACAGCTATGACAGTAACAACTGGAGACAGCATTGTGCTGACACGGCATTAAATCCAACAGCTATGACAGTAACTACTGGAGAGCGGGCTATGGGGTTTAGCTTTGTTGTATGTGCATGTAAATTTTTTGTAAATTCTTTGTTAACTTAGGTTGTTTACCATCTATGTGTACTGTATACTTGGAATCCTGAAACTGGGTGAGAGAATGCATCTTTACAAATGCATCTTGATGATCACTACTTGCATAGGTGTTTTGCAAGCTAAGTATATGCTATCTTCATGATGATTGTATGCATTTTGATGATCACTACTTGCATAGGTGTTTTGCAAGCTAAGTATATGCTATCTTCATGATGATTGTATGCATTTTGATGATCACTACTTGCATAGGTATTTTGCAAGCTAAGTATATGCTATCTTCATGATGATTGTATGCATTTTGATGATCACTACTTGCATAGGTGTTTTGCAAGCTAAGTATATGCTATCTTCATGATGATTGTATGCATTTTGATGATCACTACTTGCATAGGTGTTTTGCAAGCTAAGTATATGCTATCTTCATGATGATTGTATGCATTTTGATGATCACTACTTGCATAGGTGTTTTGCAAGCTAAGTATATGCTATCTTCATGATGATTGTATGCATTTTGATGATCACTACTTGCATAGGTGTTTTGCAAGCTAAGTATATGCTATCTTCATGATGATTGTATGCATTTTGATGATCACTACTTGCATAGGTGTTTTGCAAGCTAAGTATATGCTATCTTCATGATGATTGTATGGATTTTGATGATCACTACTTGCATAGGTGTTTTGCAAGCTAAGTATATGCTATCATCATGATGATTGTATGCATTTTGATGATCACTACTTGCATAGGTGTTTTGCAAGCTAAGTATATGCTATCTTCATGATGATTGTATGGATTTTGATGATCACTACTTGCATAGGTGTTTTGCAAGCTAAGTATATGCTATCATCATGATGATTGTATGCATTTTGATGATCACTACTTGCATAGGTGTTTTGCAAGCTAAGTATATGCTATCTTCATGATGATTGTATGCATTTTGATGATCACTACTTGCATAGGTGTTTTGCAAGCTAAGTATATGCTATCTTCATGATGATTGTATGAATTTTGATGATCACTACTTGCATAGGTGTTTTGCAAGCTAGGTATATGCTATCCTCATGATGATTGTATGCATTTTGATGATCACTACTTGCATAGGTGTTTTACAAGCTAGGTATATGCCATCATCATGATGATTGTATGCATTTTGATGATCACTACTTGCATAGGTGTTTTGCAAGCTAAGTATATGCTATCTTCATGATGATTGTATGCATTTTGATGATAACTACTTGCATATGTGTTTTGCAATCTAAGTATATGCTATCTTCATGACGATTATATGCCTTTTGATGATCACTACTTGCTTAGGTGTTTTGCAAGCTAAGTATACGCTATCTTCATGATGATTGTATGGATTTTGATGATCACTACTTGCATAGGTGTTTTGCAAGCTAAGTATATGCTATCATCATGATGATTGTATGGATTTTGATGATCACTATTTGCATAGGTGTTTTGCAAGCTAAGTATATGCTATCTTCATGATGATTGTATGCATTTTGATGATCACTACTTGCATAGGTGTTTTGCAAGCTAAATATATGCTATCTTCATGATGATTGTATGCATTTTGATGATCACTACTTGCATAGGTGTTTTGCAAGCTAAGTATATGCTATCATCATGATGATGGTATGCATTTTAATGATCACTACTTGCATAGGTGTTTTGCAAGCTAAGTATATGCTATCTTCATGATGATTGTATGCATTTTGATGATCACTACTTGCATAGGTGTTTTGCAAGCTAAGTATATGCTATCATCATGATGATTGTATGCATTTTGATGATCACTACTTGCATAGGTGTTTTGCAAGCTAAGTATATGCTATCTTCATGATGATTGTATGCATTTTGATGATCACTACTTGCATAGGTGTTTTGCAAGCTAAGTATATGCTATCTTCATGATGATTGTATGCATTTTGATGATCACTACTTGCATAGGTGTTTTGCAAGCTAAGTATATGCTATCATCAGGATGATTGTATGCATTTTGATGATCACTACTTGCATAGGTGTTTTGCAAGCTAAGTATATGCTATCTTCATGATGATTGTATGCATTTTGATGATAACTACTTGCATAGGTGTTTTGCAAGCTAAGTATATGCTATCTTCATGATGATTATATGCATTTTGATGATCACTACTTGCATAGGTGTTTTGCAATCTAAGTATATGCTATCTTCATGATGATTGTATGCATTTTGATGATCACTATTTGCATAGGTGTTTTGCAATCTAAGTATATGCTATCTTCATGATGATTGTATGCATTTTGATGATCACTACTTGCATAGGTGTTTTGCAAGCTAAGTATATGCTATCTTCATGATGATTTTATGCATTTTGATGATCACTACTTGCATAGGTGTTTTGCAAGCTAAGTATATGCTATCTTCATGATGATTGTATGCATTTTGATGATCACTACTTGCATAGGTGTTTTACAAGCTAAGTATATGCTATCTTCATGATGATTGTATGCATTTTGATGATCACTACTTGCATAGGTGTTTTGCATTCTAAGTATATGCTATCTTCATGATGATTGTATGCATTTTGATGAACAATACTTGCATAGGTGTTTTGCAAGCTAAGTATATGCTATCTTCATGATGATTGTATGCATTTTGATGATCACTACTTGCATAGGTGTTTTACAAGCTAAGTATATGCTATCTTCATGATGATTGTATGCATTTTGATGATCACTACTTGCATAGGTGTTTTGCATTCTAAGTATATGCTATCGTCATGATGATTGTATGCATTTTGATGATCACTACTTGCATAGGTGTTTTGCAAGCTAAGTATATGCTATCTTCATGATGATTTTATGCATTTTGATGATCACTACTTGCATAGGTGTTTTGCAAGCTAAGTATATGCTATCTTCATGATGATTGTATGCATTTTGATGATCACTACTTGCATAGGTGTTTTGCAAGCTAAGTATATGCTATCCTCATGATGATTGTATGCCTTTTGATGATCACTACTTGCTTAGGTGTTTTGCAAGCTAAGTATATGCTATCTTCATGATTGTATGGATTTTGATGATCACTACTTGCATAGGTGTTTTGCAAGCTAAGTATATGCTATCTTCATGATGATTGTATGCATTTTGATGATCACTACTTGCATAGGTGTTTTGCAAGCTAAGTATATGCTATCATCATGATGATTGTATGGATTTTGATGATCACTACTTGCATAGGTGTTTTGCAAGCTAAGTATATGCTATCCTCATCATGATTGTATGCATTTTAATGATCACTACTTGCATAGGTGTTTTGCAATCTAAGTATATGCTATCATCATGATGATTGTATGCATTTTGATGATCACTACTTGCATAGGTGTTTTGCATTCTAAGTATATGCTATCTTCATGATGATTGTATGCATTTTGATGATCACTACTTGCATAGGTGTTTTGCAAGCTAAGTATATGCTATCATCATGATGATTGTATGGATTTTGATGATCACTATTTGCATAGGTGTTTTGCAAGCTAAGTATATGCTATCTTCATGATGATTGTATGCATTTTGATGATCACTACTTGCATAGGTGTTTTGCAAGCTAAATATATGCTATCTTCATGATGATTGTATGCATTTTGATGATCACTACTTGCATAGGTGTTTTGCAATCTAAGTATATGCTATCATCATGATGATTGTATGCATTTTAATGATCACTACTTGCATAGGTGTTTTGCAAGCTAAGTATATGCTATCTTCATGATGATTGTATGCATTTTGATGATCACTACTTGCATAGGTGTTTTGCAAGCTAAGTATATGCTATCATCATGATGATTGTATGCATTTTGATGATCACTACTTGCATAGGTGTTTTGCAAGCTAAGTATATGCTATCTTCATGATGATTGTATGCATTTTGATGATCACTACTTGCATAGGTGTTTTGCAAGCTAAGTATATGCTATCTTCATGATGATTGTATGCATTTTGATGATCACTACTTGCATAGGTGTTTTGCAAGCTAAGTATATGCTATCATCAGGATGATTGTATGCATTTTGATGATCACTACTTGCATAGGTGTTTTGCAAGCTAAGTATATGCTATCTTCATGATGATTGTATGCATTTTGATGATAACTACTTGCATAGGTGTTTTGCAAGCTAAGTATATGCTATCTTCATGATGATTATATGCATTTTGATGATCACTACTTGCATAGGTGTTTTGCAATCTAAGTATATGCTATCTTCATGATGATTGTATGCATTTTGATGATCACTACTTGCATAGGTGTTTTGCAATCTAAGTATATGCTATCTTCATGATGATTGTATGCATTTTGATGATCACTACTTGCATAGGTGTTTTGCAAGCTAAGTATATGCTATCTTCATGATGATTTTATGCATTTTGATGATCACTACTTGCATAGGTGTTTTGCAAGCTAAGTATATGCTATCTTCATGATGATTGTATGCATTTTGATGATCACTACTTGCATAGGTGTTTTACAAGCTAAGTATATGCTATCTTCATGATGATTGTATGCATTTTGATGATCACTACTTGCATAGGTGTTTTGCATTCTAAGTATATGCTATCTTCATGATGATTGTATGCATTTTGATGAACAATACTTGCATAGGTGTTTTGCAAGCTAAGTATATGCTATCTTCATGATGATTGTATGCATTTTGATGATCACTACTTGCATAGGTGTTTTACAAGCTAAGTATATGCTATCTTCATGATGATTGTATGCATTTTGATGATCACTACTTGCATAGGTGTTTTGCATTCTAAGTATATGCTATCTTCATGATGATTGTATGCATTTTGATGATCACTACTTGCATAGGTGTTTTGCAAGCTAAGTATATGCTATCTTCATGATGATTTTATGCATTTTGATGATCACTACTTGCATAGGTGTTTTGCAAGCTAAGTATATGCTATCTTCATGATGATTGTATGCATTTTGATGATCACTACTTGCATAGGTGTTTTGCAAGCTAAGTATATGCTATCCTCATGATGATTGTATGCCTTTTGATGATCACTACTTGCTTAGGTGTTTTGCAAGCTAAGTATATGCTATCTTCATGATGATTGTATGGATTTTGATGATCACTACTTGCATAGGTGTTTTGCAAGCTAAGTATATGCTATCTTCATGATGAATGTATGCATTTTGATGATCACTACTTGCATAGGTGTTTTGCAAGCTAAGTATATGCTATCATCATGATGATTGTATGGATTTTGATGATCACTACTTGCATAGGTGTTTTGCAAGCTAAGTATATGCTATCCTCATCATGATTGTATGCATTTTAATGATCACTACTTGCATAGGTGTTTTGCAATCTAAGTATATGCTATCTTTATGATGATTGTATGCATTTTGATGATCACTACTTGCATAGGTGTTTTGCAAGCTAAGTATATGCTATCTTCATGATGATTGTATGCATTTTGATGATCACTACTTGCATAGGTGTTTTGCAAGCTAAGTATATGCTATCTTCATGATGATTGTATGCATTTTGATGATCACTACTTGCATAGGTGTTTTGCAAGCTAAGTATATGCTATCGTCATGATGATTGTTTGGATTTTGATGATCACTACTTGCATAGGTGTTTTGCAAGCTAAGTATATGTTATCATCATGATGATTGTATGCATTTTGATGATCACTACTTGCATAGGTGTTTTGCAAGCTAAGTATATGCTATCTTCATGATGATTGTATGCATTTTGATGATCACTACTTCCTTATTGAAGACTAGGTCACTTTGACCCATATCTTCTTATACTTGAGTGATTTTGGTCATATGTGCTGTTCATTTGACGGTGCTGCTCTTGCTAAAATCATGAAATTGTTGCATCATTGTTAGAACTCTACTTGCTGCAGTATCGGAAGCTATTCATGATCAGTGTTTTAACGTGTACAGGCTTTAACTTGTACAGTGTTTTAACTTGTACAGGCTTTAACTTGCACAGTGTTTTAACTTTTACAGGCTTTAACTTGTATAGTGTTTTAATTTGTACAGACTTTAACATTTTACAGTGTTTTAACTTGTACAGGCTTTAACTTATACAGTGTTTTTTTAACTTGTTCAGGCTTTAACTTGTACTGTGTTTTAACTTGTGCAGGCTTTTGTAAAGTTTTTGAATTTAGCTCATGACCATGTGAACTTTTGGCATGTATATGGTCATTCCTAGAATCATGCAGCTTGGTGAAGGGTTGCATTTAGATTAGTGCTACACCATTTTTACCAAAGGCAGTCTCTGTAAACTATATTTCATGCTTCAGTGACTTCGTTGAAACTGTTTCAAGTTGATCTTTTGTGTGATGATTAAAATTTGAATCTTAATAATTTGAGGGATCTCCATTTAGTACTATACTCAAACAATGAAAATCACAGTGACCTACATATGATGCTTTACTAATATCGGTTTATTATTGGGGTTTAGCTCACACACCAAATTTATTTGTGCTATATACATTGTGGCCTATATATATAAGCCTTGTTATGTCCTGATAGATTGGAAATATAATAAATATTTGTATTCTGTGGTACAATTTTGTATTCCTGACTATGCATTGTATACAGTGATAGATTACCATCAGCAGGTTAACTGGGTAGTGTACATGTGAATGGATATAGAAAGTAGATGAGTGTACTTCACATTTTGTAACATAAGTACTGAAGAACCATACTTACTTTAGTGTTACTAGTGGCTCTCTCTTCAAGGCCACACAAAGCATGTGACTTTTTAGTTGTTAGTAATAATAGTAGCTTCTGAACAACAATGTTTAATAAAAGAAAAAACAAATCTGTTCTTGCCATGTTATTAAAGTACATCTATTTTGATATCATCAAAAAGACTGTTCTTGTCTTTTTGTTCTTGCATGTGTTTTATATACTGTCAGAATATGTATGCATGAATATGACTTATTGGTATGTCAGCATGATAAAGGCAATTTAGTGCTGATTAAAAGTTGTATTCTAACTGTATAGATGTGATTTGGATTTTTAGCATAGCTTTAACAGTTTTTCAATCATATTGCTACAATATCTGCATTTTGGAAGTGTATAGTGAAGTCTAATGCAGGGACATCATGCTACAGACATGTAACATTATGTCCCGCACAGTCACATTATCCTGACACCAGGCTGACATCTGGCACTGACATCTTATTGCTGAGTGCCAATCAAGGCAGCTGTGAGTACCATTTTTAGATGTCTTTGGTATGACTTGGCTGGGGTTCAAACCAGTGGCGTCTGGCATTCAAGGCAGACACTCTGATTGCTTAGGCCACCTGAGGGTTAAACTGTGTTAGATGCAAAATGAATTTGTACAGTTTGTAATACAAGGAGTCGGCATCATATTGTCAGTACCACTTTGGTCTTAATTTATTTTTGTTCTGATTATTAATGTCTACAATAGTTACCAGTGATGACTAATAGCTATAATGTGATTGGTTAGTCATTGCTTGCCGTTAGTCATTGATTAGTCATTATAAAGTCATTAGTTACATTCCTGTTTCAGGTGCTTTAGAAAATGAAATGAAACATTTGTATATGTTTGTCTGCTTTTGAAGTAGCAAACTTTATTCCTGCATTAAAATAAAATAACCAGATCTTTTTATCTGCCTGTCATTATGTGACTACATTTGGTATAAAAAGAGAAAATAATTTTCATGAACAAACAATCAGTGTAATATCCATTACATTTGTATTGAAATATAAAAGATAGCCATTGCATGGTATGCATATAGCTTGCAATCAATCCTGAGATTTTGAATGCTTCAAATGTAAATATAGAGTTTACAAATTATGCATAGCTATTTGAAATACTTTTTATTTCACCTAATAATAGGGCTTTGTGTGTAAATGGAATGGAATTGGTTCTGCTTCAGTTTATCATCAACCACTCTGGTGGCCTAGTGATTAGAGCGTCTGCCTCAAATGCCAGAGGTCATTGGTTTGAACTGTGGCCAAGTAATACAAAAGCTTTATAAAAAATGGTACTAACAGCTGCCTTGCTAGGCACATAGCATTTATGAAAGCTAGTGTTAGTGATTGTTGGCCTATTTTCAGGATAACGCAACTGGTTCGGACATGTTGCTACATGCATTCGGTATGATGTCTCAGTGCTAGACATCTCTTTAAACTGCCACACTGCAGACATCATAGTGATATGATTGAAAAAGTGTTAAAGCTATGTTAAAATTCCAAATCACACACACACTCACTGTTCTCTATTGTTCATCAGTCAGTGGATGATGGATAACAGAGTTTGTGTAATTCAGAATTACTTTTCTAGAATCCATTTTTTTATTTGATTTTGATTAGTGATCTCAAACAAGTTTGAATACAAGGTAAATCCATGCACAGAAATGTGTTGATCTTGTTGCTGATTGGTTGAGTTTGTTAACATCCTATGAATGATAGTTGTGATCTGAGTTCGATTAAACCTAAAACATGGGTAAACATAGTGAAGCTCTTGAATAGGTTCTGTAATAACTGAAAAACACATATATTAATGAGGTTATTTTGCATCTGATTGGATGAACTTGTTTTCTTGTTGGAAGCCATGTTTCCAATCAAATTTTGATCAGACTTTGGAATATGGGGTTGTGTGGGATCAATGTACATAAATGAGGTGAATTTGCATCTGATTGGTTGAAATTGTTTACATCCCAGATATATTATATCAGATTTAATTTTGATCAGGTTTGAAATGTGGGCTTCAATCATCAGGGATGAATTTGATAATCAGTACAATAATGATAAGATAAGCTTGTTACTAGTCTTGGAGATCACATTACAGGTTTGCTTTTGATCAAACTTGGAATATAGGCCTCAAGAGTTTTTATGAGTTCAATGAAAAGCAGGAGCCATGCATATTAATAGGGTCATCATGCATGTGCTTGGTTGGACTTCTTACCATGCTATTGTCTATTGTGGATCCAGTTTTATTACTCATGGTATGATATTAGTTCCATCGCACCATGTTCTTACTGGATGAGTACAATTATGAGTGGGATCCATGCATATTAATGAGGTGATCTTTGTTCAGCCTCTTATAACTCTAGAGATGATATTTTAAATTCAATTTTTATATGCATTCATATGGTGTCATCTTGCACCAGATTAGCCACTCTAGAAACTGATTTTGACAGTATCTGATCCAACATAGACTTATATCATCTGGAGTTCAGTTAGGTTGTGTAAGGTTAGTGATATCAGGCACACTTAGGCCTCTTGTTTGATTACAGTCAATACTTTTACTTTTAATATGGATAGAAATTAAATATGTTTGTTTTATTCTTCTCTCCCTCAATGTGATATATCAAGAATATAGCTTTATCCTACAAAAAGGCAATACAAGGATGTATGAACCACAACAAATTGTTATATTTTATTAGACTGGGATCATATTTGGTTTTGTTTTATGACCTACAATTGCTAATTAGAGGGAACAATTCACCTTGGACCATTGCGTTAAAAAGTACAAGCAGTATAATAATAGTAAGTACTGCATAATTAAAATTAGTTTTTGCTTCCAAAAGCTACAGATTCAAGCCATATATCATTATTACAGCAAACACCACATTATAATGCAGTTCACACAATCTCAAAGATTACTGGTTTCCTCTGAGAGTTCTTGATTTTTCTGAATGCTGAGTTAACACTGGGATATATGACCTATGTTTGAATGTTATCCTATACATTTTTGACATGGTATTTATGAGTTCACTGTATAAGTATTTTCAGTGACAAATAATATTTTATTCCAGGATGCTCAAAGCACAGAGTACTGCCTACAAATAAACATATACAGTGATTCTACATACTCCAACAATGGGGTAAAAAAAAACTTTAAGAGTTTTCATGCTGGTACATGAATTATTTGGTATCATAGTATTTAGACTGGAATATTTCATAAAGCCATAATAAATAAATCAATTTAAGATTTCTTTTCATTTCTTATGTATTACAGGGCTTTTTGGAGTTGCTTATGCCTTCAGTTTTTGGTTTGCTCTCCTTTGTATTGTAAGTATCATTTTCATATAAAGAATTTTAAATTTGTTCATTAAGAAACAACATCAATTATCAAGAAAAAAAATGGCATAAAACAAATGAGCTTTTGTTAAGTTATTTGTGTCCATGTACCTGTAAGAAAGAGTTTTTACTTGAAAGTTCAAGGTTGATGTCATGGTTACCAGTACAACAGTTGTCAAACAAAATATGTAGGAATACAGAATCAGGCTAATTAGGCAGTGACAAATATCATTGAGGATTTTTTCATTAAAATAGTAGAAAATCATTGAAGAAGACTTTTCATTTTAAAAAAAAAATCAATTTTAAGTTGAAAAGATTGATTTTATACATTTATATTAGAATGAGAGCTTATCTTTGCAGGCCATATTGTGATGGAATTGGCATGTAGTACTGAGTGTCCTGTAGTCATGTGATAACCATTTCATACCTGGAAAGTAATTGTGTATTGAAGTCACTCTTCCCACTGATTGGTTCTAATCATGCACACCTATGTAGCTATTACACAGGTGTGTAAATATAACACAAATCATTCAGGTCATACATGCATATACAGCTATAACACAGGTTTGTATATTTAACATATCCTTTCAGTCATTCACACCTATATAACACAGGTGTATACAGCTAACATAAATCACTCCTATCATTCACACCTATCTAGCTATAACACAGGTTTGTACATTTAATACATCATTTTAGTCATTCACACATATCTACTTATAACACAGTGTATACATTTAACATAAATTATTCCTGTCAGTCACACTTATGTAGCTATCATACTTGTGTGTATATTTCACATACATAATTCCATTCATACATTTCTGTCTATCTACAATGAAGATGTATACATTTAACATAAATTATTCCTGTCATTCATACCTATCTAGCTATATTACAGGTGTGTTCATTTAACATAAATCATTCCTATCATTCATACCTATGGAGCTATACAACACAGGTGTGTTCATTTAGCATAAATCATTCCTATCATTCATACCTATTTAGCTATACAACACAGGTGTGTACATTTAACATAAATCATTCCTGTCATTCATACCTATTTAGCTATACAACACAGGTGTGTACATTTAACATAAATCATCCCTATCATTCATACCTATCTAGCTATACAACACAGGTGTGTACATTTAACATAAATTATTCCTGTCATTCATACCTATCTAGCTATATTACAGGTGTGTTCATTTAGCATAAATCATTCCTATCATTCATACCTATCTAGCTATACAACACAGGTGTGTACATTTAACATAAATCATTCCTATCATTCATACCTATCTAGCTATACAACACAGGTGTGTACATTTAACATAAATCATTCCTGTCATTCATACCTATCTAGCTATACAACACAGGTGTGTACATTTAACATAAATCATTCCTATCATTCATACCTATCTAGCTATACAACACAGGTGTGTACATTTAACATAAATCATTCCTGTCATTCATGCCTATCTAGCTATACAACACAGGTGTGTACATTTAACATAAATCATTCCTATCATTCATACCTATCTAACTATACAACACAGGTGTGTAGATTTAACATAAATCATTCCTGTCATTCATACCTATCTAGCTCTACAACACAGGTGTGTACATTTAACATAAATCATTCCTATCATTCATACCTATCTATCTATACAACACAGGTGTGTACATTTAACATAAGTCATTCCTATCATTCATACCTATCTAGCTATACAACAAATATTTGTGTATTAAATGGGAATCATTCTAATTACACAAAAATGGTCCATGTTTGTATCATTTGATTTTGGAAAGAATGCAGTGCATTTCTCACAGGTAACATTATACATGCACACTTACTGAGATATTATTTGCCAGATAATTTTTTTTAAAATTAACCTTAGTTTATATTTAAATAAATAAATTGTACTTGTGCATTTACTTTGTCACTTTTTTCCAAATTTTGTTTTCTTTTATGTTTCAGGTTTTTGTTGGAGCAAGTTCTGCTTTTGGAGAAAAGTATGAATATTTTTATTGTATTCAATCCTCTCCTTTTTATTATTTCTCTGAAATACAGCAAAAGAACTCAAGCCACAATAAACTGCCACACTGCAGACATCATAGCGATATGACTGAAATTTTTTTAAAGCTATGTTAAAAATTATAATCACATCACATCCCCAGTTAAGACAAAAAACTGTTGCTTCCTTCTGAGCTGTAATATCCATTATAACACTTAGACATGCCAGGAAATGTCAGCTGTGTTTCCTCAACCTCACTCATTTTGTTTCTGAACAAATGTATTCCAGCATATTTGGACACAATGGTTTCCCCAACCTACCTGGAAATTTCATGATAGAGTACATGGTTCGGATAAATGTAGAAAAGGTGTTCTTTGTGAATTTCATTATATTTAACTTTATTCATTTAAGAGAACTTTGTCCTATCACAAACAGGATTGTACATGAGACTGGTGCCCCATCAATTAATAAGGTCACAAGCAGGTTTTCACAATGATACATTATGCTGGTTTCAATCTATCTACAGTGTGAAGAAGACATGCATTTGTACTGATTTAGATTATTCCATCAAATGACAAACATTACGATAATTGCAATTATCTAATTATATTATTATTAAAAGATCAAATGCCTTCCTTATACTTAGAGATAACTTGTTCTAAAGTAGTACCATAATTTAAAAAGAAATGTCATGGTAGTGAACCTGAGTATTTGTGGTAAGAACACATGGCTGGATACATTTTGTAGAGGTCTACAGTTTCTTAAAATAAATGATTTGGTGCAGTTAAATAAGATTCATAGATTTTCTTTTTTTTAATTGAATAAATTCATTCAGAAAATTTGAATTACGCAGTTTAGAAAAAGATCAAATTCATTTGATTCATGGGTTCTGATAAGTTATTAAAAAGGTTTGCATTTTTGTAAAATATGTGCACAATATTTTAACAAATTTTTCGAAAGTTCATGTAATTCTGCTTTCTTTATTATTTGTCAGTGTTCTACAGTATTGATGAAGTTAGAGAAAAAATGAATTTGCTTGAAATCCTTAGTATTCTACTGTATAGTGGGATATTTTGTGATTATTTGATGTTTGCTGTGATTATGACAAATCAACCCTTTATATACTAAAGAATCCAACAACAACAACAACAACAACAATAATAATAATAATAATAATAATAATAATAATAATAATAATAATAATAATAATAATCATATGATTTGGATGTTGTTTCCCAAAGGCACTTTTTGCCTATTGTATAGTTAGTTGAGTTATAGTAACCAAGCCAAAAACCAGGACGCTTTTTGCCTGCAGTATAATTATTTGGGTTGTAGTACCAAAGCCAAATGTAAAGGCACTTTTTGCCTACAGTATAATTTTTTGGGTTGTAGTACCAAAGCCAAAAGTGAAGGCACTTTTTGCCTATAGTATAATTATTTGGGTTGTAGTACCAAAGCCAAAAGTGAAGGCACTTTTTGCCTATAGTATAGTTATTTGGGTTGTAGTACCAAAGCCAAAAGTGAAGGCACTTTTTGCCTACAGTATAATTTTTTGGGTTGTAGTACCAAAGCCAAAAGTGAAGGCACTTTTTGCCTACAGTATAATTTTTTGGGTTGTAGTACCAAAGCCAAAAGTGAAGGCACTTTTTGCCTATAGTATAGTTATTTGGGTTGTAGTACCAAAGCCAAAAGTGAAGGCACTTTTTGCCTATAGTATAGTTATTTGGGTTGTAGTACCAAAGCCAAAAGTGAAGGCACTTTTTGCCTATAGTATAGTTATTTGGGTTGTAGTACCAAAGCCAAAAGTGAAGGCACTTTTTGCCTATAGAGCAGTTAGTTGGGTTGTAGTACTGTAGTACCAAAGCCAAAAACCAAGGCACATTTCATCTACTCCTCCAGGCAACACCATAAGAGGAAGGTATCCAAGAGAGAAGTTACTTAACATGATGTTATGTAATGTCATATAATATTGGTGAGTGGCATTGGTTCCAACTGGAACATGTATACTTTCCATACACAAGTACAACATCATGTAGTCTGGGGAAATATACAATGCCTAAAATAGATTCTTGTAGTCAATCAGTGGGAACTTAAGGATTTATCATGTGATAAAATAATGTATTGTATGTACCTTATTCAGGGCAATGCTTATAATAATATAAACAGTTATGTCAGGTGAACAACAGCCTTAAATTATAATATGAAAATGAGGTTTAATGGAAGCATTGCATTTAGGCACTGTGACTGTTATACAAAATGGACAAAATCAGTGAATTATTGTTTTAATGAAGTCTCCATATTTACAGTCTCATTGTAATTTTGTTCTTTTACATTAGTGTTGCTTTGGGCTACCTAAAACATTTCCCCAGCAAGTTAGTGAATGCATGGTCAAGTGGTACAGGGATGGCTGGTGTTTTAGGATCTGGCATTTACATCATTTTTGGTGAGTATGAATATAACTTGATTTTGATTTAATTTGAACTTAGCATTCCCATTCAGTACATAATTCAGTAACCAAAACTGCTTCCTGGCTGTACATATTCCAAGTTGCCTAGGAAACCTTGGACAAATGTTCCTAGGAAAAATCTTGGAGTGTTGTTTCCTGACTTTCCGAGATAATAGTCTAAGGACAAATTTTTGTTATACCATTGAACAAGATTTTCATTGTCAAATGTCTAAGGTGGACCTCATATTTCCAAAGTTTTTTGTAACCAATACTCCAAGATTTCATAGTAATCCTCAGACATGTCCATAGTTTTCAAGCATTTTGAGAATTCCTTAGACATATCAGCTGAATATTCCTAGGATATATCATCTGAGTATTCCTAGGACATATCATCTGAGTATTCCTTGTACATATCATCTGAGTATACCTTGGCCATATCATCTGAGTATTCCTTGAACATATCATCTGAGTATTCCTAGGATATATCATCTAAATATTCCTTGGACATATCTTATTATTCCTTGGACATATCATCTGAGTATTCATAGGACATATCATCTGAGTATTTCTTGGACATATCATCTGAGTATTCATAGGACATATCATCTGAGTATTCCTTGGACATGTTATCTGAGGTATCCTCTGATATATTGTCTTAGTATTTTTCAAACCCCTCCCTGGAGCAAAACAAAAGACAAATATAATGAAGCAAATATTACAAAATTTAAGAATACATTTTATTTTTAATTTGATCAACACATCCAAATGCAATTTTTAAAAGTCCAAATATCAAGAATGCCAATAAGGTTTTTTTAGTATTAAATTGTCTATTTAATTGTGAAAATCCATCCATTTATATCCTGGTTTCTTGATGGTTTTAGCACTTCATTGATTTTCATGTTTATCATGTCTTTCATATTCTGCCATTTCTTTTGGATCAGTTCTGTAAAAAAATATTGGTTGAAAATATCAAATGTGATGAATTAATAAAACAAATAGTACACATATAACATGACTGTTATTGACAGCCTTACATTTACAAATCATATTTGGAATCATTTGGTTCTGAAAACAATGAATTAAACCTGAAAATGCTATGTTTCTATAATGGACTGTTCTTTGAACTTGGGACCATTATTCATATTTTTTATAACAAATATTGTCAAGATTATTTTCTGCTCCTGGCTGACTGCCAGACAAGTTCAAACTAATGTGTTCATTCAGTCCTGATGCATCCCATTAAAGATATTATTAAAATTATTCAGATTTACTTTCTTATTATTTCATTGTACTGTTATCAAACCTTAAAGATATGACACAATGCTTCTTGCTCATAAAGTCTTTAGAAAGTTTGAAATTGCTGCATCTTTATCTTTTCATGGACTTTTTTGTTGTTACTGTCTTAGTCTGTTTTGGTTTCTGCCATTTTGGTAGTCTATTTTGATGCTATTGTCTTAGCTATTTTTGGTGATTGTGCATTCACATGTTTACTTGTTTAAACCCTAAATTTAAAAGGAGTGCAACTTTTCAAATAATATGCAATACATTCCATGTCATTTACTAGTGATGGGAATTTTTTTACTTGGGGAAAAAAAATACATATATCCATGTTTATTGCTGAAAAAAATGTTGTTTGGCTTGTTGGCTTTTAAAAAATAATAATCATTTTACTTAGGTAACCCAACATCCTTTTTGAAGTTGAGAGATCACTGATGCTTGCATTTTTTGCAAATTCGTATGCAACAGGTATAAAAGAACATGAGATGGATATCATGTATGACATATTTCAATTAGACAAAGAAAAGAAATCCATTTTAGGTACTATTTAATATCATCAACATGAGCATTAATTATTTTAATGTGGTGCACAAATGTACACACAAAATGAAGGGCATATACTGTCAGAGTTTAACAGTAGCCATCATGTGATGTCATGAATCACTACCTTGTATCTAAAAGAAGAATGCAGTTGCAATTTCAAACACATCATAACATGGCAGGCTAGTACAATTATTTAAATTATAAAATACTGTACTTAAATATATTGGATAAAGTAATATAGCTTTTCATCAGGATACTGAAGCAGTTATGAATCTGATTGATTGCATTTTCTTGCTGCCTTAAAACTTATATACATGGATGTTGTGTTCTATTCTTACATATTGTTAATGCTATTCAGAAACCTCTACTTCGGATTTATTATTCTAAGATCCATTTTTGAGTCATGAATTGTTTTTCAGATTTTATTGTTCTTTCAGTGATTAAAATACTTCATTTTCATGTTTAATAATAATAAATAATAAAAAACATTAATTCTTTTATTCTAAATTCAACTAATGTTTATGGGTTAGTTTGCTTTGCTCTATTCAAAATGAACATTGTTAAATAATTTTTATCATTGAAATGTACTATATTCTTGTAATTCACTTCCAAAGAATTACAACTGAATCATGCAAAGATAAAAAAAATGGAAAACAACAATGACAATAATAAGAGATGATGATGATGATGATGATGATTATTATTATTATTATTATTATTATTATTATTATTATTATTATTATTATTATTATTATTATTATTATTATAGGAATTAAACAATGCAAAGAAGCAGGGACATAAAGTCCAATTTCCATACCATTGTTTTATGACAAATATTTAAAAAACAAATCAATCTTCAACAACACACAAGTTATCAGTGAGATAAAGCTGAAAACAGCAATAAGGTTTACTGAACACTGTAGGCCTACATGTTTATAAGAATAAGGCTGACAGTGCAGTGTCTAGTTGGTAAATGCCATCATAACAGCATTTATAGCTCGACAAACAACCCCATTCTCACTAAGAACAGGCAATTGACTGAAAAACTGATGCAGTGTACAGCAGGTCTGTGAAACAAGAGCCAATAAATATTCTTATCTTTTTCAGATATAATGTACTAAAATAGAAGCAAACTTACCTCCAATCCTTCCAATAATTCCTTCTGTAATCCTGAAACTCAGCAACCTTGCAGACATCAAATCTTCAACTTTGTAATCTTTAATTGCCTTTCTCGGCTGAACAATTTTTAGGAGGTTACAAATATTTTTGGTAATAGAATTATCATTTATATAACACAAACAAGTTCATGGTGATTGATGAATCCACTCCTTATAACGCATCTTAGCAGACCAATTTGTTTTTAATAGATCACTTTCAAATATGTTATTATGGTGCATGCAAGATTGATTGATGAATCAACTGTTGTGATGGATAATTCTATTCTCTGCAACCAATGGAAGAATGCAAAAGAAATATTTCCAAGAACTTTCCACAACTTGAGTGTTTTTTAAATTTAAAAGCAGTAAGTAGATAAGCACCTGCAACAAGCATTACATAGGGTCCTTCATTTATTTAAATTTTGTTCTATAAGATAACATTATCTCACAGATTCCGATCATCCGCAAACCAGAAGTGCCATATCAGGCCAAAGAAATAAAAGTTCCCAGTCGGCCAATCAATGTCGTTTAAGCTGCTTACCTTAGCACTTTTTCCTCAGGTTAAAAATAATAAAATGAAAATTTTAAAAATAAAAATAATTCCCAACAGAAATTGAAATGCTTGGAACATTGTGTTTATATATATATATATATATATATATAACCAATTTAGTTGTATAATTTAAAATCTTTCTCAGCTAAAAGTACACTAACACAAGCTTGTGTTTTTTATTTGACCATTTACCACTCACAGTATAGCTACAATTTAACTATTGACAAACATTTTTAATTGATCACTGAAAGAATTGATGTGGCTTTGAATAGCTTAAATGAAGGTTGAAAATGTTGCCTTTATTTTACAGTACCTTGTTTGTCTACATTTCATGAATACTTGAATTGTATATGAACTAATTGCAAAAAAAAAAGATTTTACACTGGTTTAAACTCAAGGTGAAAACACTGTTCAAATTAATGTCATAAATAACTTTGGAGGTTTTTTTTAACAATCAAAAGCCGACTTTCTTTGTATAAATCCCCAAATGGATTATATATTTCAGAGATGGAATTAGTGTTGTACAGAGTACAACCCCTTTTTGTTTTCAGAAAACAGAATCGTGTTTGGTGCATTTTTCCCAAATCATTTTGGAAGAGATTAAACTTGAATGTAATTTTGCTAGTATCAGCTGTGACATTAAAAATGATAATTAAAAAAAGTGCCATGCCAATCATTCAGGCAATTTTTCAGACTCAGTTGTATGTTTATTAGGGTCAGGGTTAGTTAGACTCAGTTGTATGTTTATTAGGGTTAGGGTTAGTTAGACTCAGTTGTATGTTTATAATTATTCTTATAACTAATGTGACAAATAGTGCTATGCAATTTTTCAGAAAACATTTTACACTAATACTGTAATAGTTTATCCTTCTAAACTGGTACTAATACTGTAATAGTTTATGCTTCTAAACTGGTACTTTAAATATTTATTCCTGTAACTAACACACAAACACACATTTTATGAAAGATGTCATGTGAACCTTTAAGCATTGAACACTTTACTTTAAATTCAGTTGTTAAAAAATATATTTTTTACAGTTGTCCTGTGTGGTTAAAGGGCATTAGAATTGGGACCACTGTGTTATACTAAGATGATTGTAGGAAGTGATTAAAAGTGTATGAATACTAAGAAATTTTCTGACTGAGGGATTTAACAATTTTATCTCCATGTAAATAAGATGTTAAACCAACATCTGTGATCCTGTTTAGCACAGTGATGCCTGAACTGAAATGGTACACTGTAAACACCATATCAATCAATCAATATTAAATAAGTCATTTTTTTTTTCAAGTCCTAGACTTGTTAGTTGTTTTGGTTATTTCAAACATCATTAATGTTAATAAACATTAAAATACATTTGAATAAATATGGAGAAATCTCTAAGTGTGCAGTTAAAACAGACCAAGTTTCCTATCTAAGACAAGACAAACAACAAAAAAAAAAATCAGGTTACAAAGTTTTACATTACTATTTTGACAGGAATAAAACTTAACATATTTTGTTTCAGCTAGCTGGCTTAAACTTAATGGTGATGCACAAAAATATATTTTATTGGCTTAGATATTGATGAATGATTGCCCTATGTTTTTTATGTAAATTTGAGTTACTGCAGATTATATCCTATATAATTCATTGTTTTTATGTAAATTTGAGTTACTGCAGATTATATCCTAAATAATTCATTGTTTTTATGTAAATTTGAGTTACTGCAGATTATATCCTAAATAATTCATTGTTTTTATGTAAATTTGAGTTACTCCAAATTATATCCTAAATAATACATTGTTTTTATGTAAATTTGAGTTACACCAAATTATATCCTAAATAATTCATTGTTTTTATGTAAATTTGAGTTACTGCAAATTATATCCTAAATAATTCATTGTTTTTATGTAAATTTGAGTTACTGCAGATTATATCCTAAGTAATTCATTGTTTTTATGTAAATTTGAGTTACTCCAAATTATATCCTAAATAATTCATTGTTTTTATGTAAATTTGAGTTACTGCAAATTATATCCTAAATAATTCATTGTTTTTATGTAAATTTGAGTTACTGCAGATTATATCCTAAATAATTCATTGTTTTTATGTAAATTTGAGTTACTGCAAATTATATCCTAAATAATTCATTGTTTTTATGTAAATTTGAGTTACTGCAGATTATATCCTAAATAATTAATTGTTTTTATGTAAATTTGAGTTACTGCAGATTATATCCTAAATAATTCATTGTTTTTATGTAAATTTGAGTTACTGCAGATTATATCCTAAATAATTCATTGTTTTTATGTATATTTGAGTTACTGCAAATTATATCCTAAATAATTCATTGTTTTTATGTAAATTTGAGTTACTGCAATTTATATCCTAAATAATTCATTGTTTTTATGTAAATTGGAGTTACTCCAAATTAGAATCATAAATAATTCATTGTTTTTGTGTAAATTTGAGTTACTGCAAATTATATCCTAAATAATTCATTGTTTTTATGTAAATTTGAGTTACTGCAGATTATATCCTAAATAATTCATTGTTTTTATGTAAATTTGAGTTACTGCAAATTATATCCTAAATAATTCATTCTTTTTATGTAAACTTGAGTTACTCCAAATTATATCCTAAATAATTCATTGTGTTTATGTAAATTTGAGTTACTGCAGATTATATCCTAAATAATTCATTGTTTTTATGTAAATTTGAGTTACTGCAAATTATATCCTAAATAATTTATTGTTTTTATGTAAATTTGAGTTACTGCAAATTATATCCTAAATAATTCATTGTTTTTATATAAATTTGAGTTACTGCAAATTATATCCTAAATAATTCATTGTTTTTATGTAAATTTGAGTTACTGCAGATTATATCCTAAATAATTCATTGTTTTTATGTAAATCTGAGTTACTGCAAATTATATCCTAAATAATTATTGTTTTTATGTAAATTTGAGTTACTGCAGATTATATCCTAAATAATTCATTGTTTTTATGTAAATTTGAGTTACTGCAAATTATATCCTAAATAATTCATTGTTTTTATGTAAATTTGTGTTACTGCAGATTATATCCTAAATAATTCATTGTTTTTATGTAAATTTGAGTTACTGCAGATAATATCCTAAATAATTCATTGTTTTTATGTAAATTTGAGTTACTGCAGATTATATCCTAAATAATTTATTGTTTTAGTTGTAATTATCAAGTTGCATCATCAGGAAATATTTTCAGAGAAACAGCTTAAATTTAAATGCTAAGCCAAGTTTTAAAGGAGTGATGGATTGACAGACAGATACAATCAACCCGTAGCACTATGCAATCCAGCCAATAAAAAAGATGAGTTTAACTTGTTGAAAATCATTAAGACAAAGAATCATGTAATTTGGTTGAAGAGAGATATTGTAAGTGACCACCACTCACATAGAAATCGAGTATCTTTTATACAAAATTTATGATTGTGGTAAGAGTTTTAACAGTTCATGTTAAATAATTTTTTTTTCCTTATATAGCACTTGAATGTAAGTACCAAATTTAATGAAAGATGCAAAAAGGTAACAAGTAATAAAGGGGCTCTGTCAACTGTAGCATCAGGAAAATGTCATGTAAGGTTATTCATAATTTAAGACAAATTTAGGACCATGCAGAGGTATTAGGTGGAATTATTATATATTCATGTTAAAAAAGACTACACGAAGGACAGACATATTCAGTGTGAAGATTTTAAATACTGGTATTTACAGTAATAATTATTCATATTTATTAGAAGTACAGCATGTACACCATTCTAAGCTGTCTCTATGGAAGTACAGTACATACACCCATCCAAACTGTCTCTAACGATATACAGCATGTACGCCCATCTAAGCTGTCTCTATGGAAGTACAGCATGTACACCCATCCAAACTGTCTCTAAGGATATACAGCATGTATGCCCGTCTAAGCTGTCTCTATGGAAGTACAGTATGTACACCCATCCAAACTGTCTCTAAGGATATACAGCATGTATGCCCGTCTAAGCTGTCTCTATGGAAGTAAAGCATGTACACCCATCCAAACTGTCTCTAAGGATATACAGCATGTACACCCTTCTAAACTGTCTCTTTAGAAGTACAGCAAGTATGCCATTCTAAGCTGTCTCTATGGAAATACAGCATATATGCCATTTTAAGCTGTCCCTATGGAAGTACAGCCTGTACACTGTTCTAATCTGTCTCTATAAAAGTACAGCATGTAAAGCCTTCTAAACTGTCTCCAACTGTAAATAACATAGATCCATATCTACTTGCTGGTAGATCAGGGTCTATCTTATTTATTCTACTGATTAGTTCAAACAAACTTTAAAAACTCAGATCTACCACTGCATTATGTGATGGTAGGTCTGGGTCTGTGGACTCTACTTATTAGCAAGTATATTAGTTAGCAGATGTTTAAAGTTACTTCTTTCAATAATTTAGGCTGTGTGGTTGGACCTGGTGGACAGGATCAAGATGAACTAAGTCGCCTCATAAAGTAAGAATTTCTTTACTGTTTTAAGAAACATGTAAACAATTTACTCAATATAACTATGCAATACTATTTTTGGAAGTTGATGTGCTCTTGAGTAGTGAACACAACTCTTTTGTAAAAATATTGAACTTTGAAGGATAAATATTGTGGAATAAATAAGCTTCTCTCTTGAAATCATAAATTCTGTTGATGTTGACACTTTTACACAGTTTATTTGTAATAAAATGTTAAAGTAGGATGGAATATTTGCAATTTCAATTACACACAAGGAGAAAGAGATGATTGATAATAAAGTTAATGAATTACACAGGGTGGTATGTACATGCCCTTGTTGGTTTTAGAAATATACAAGACCTTTTTATACTATATCCACAAGAAAATAAATTCATGAGAGATAAGACAAATTTGTTTGCTTTTTGTAAGACCTTAGTGCACCACCCTCTTAGTTCTGTAAGTGTTTAGTTGGTTGCACTTGTCTTACAGATAATTATTGTAGAGTGAAAAATATCATAATATATTGATAGTATCCACATAAAAGTATCATAATATATTGATAGTATCCACATAAAAATATCACAATATATTGATAGTATCCACATAAAAATATCATAATATATTGATAGTATCCACATAAAAATATCATAATATATTGATAGTATCCACATAAAAATATCATAATATATTGATAGTATCCACATAAAAATATAATATATTGATTGTATCCCATAAATATATCATAATATATTGATTGTATCCTCATACTTTTGATGACATTAATTCTATACCTATAATTTTAAAGGTAATGAATTTCATTATACAGTTAAGTCAAATTATTGATAACATTCAAATTATAATTACAAGTGTGGTCATAATTATTATGGTTTTCAAGAGCAATCAGTCATGTAAGATTTAATAATGCAAGATTCATTTCAAAACTATCAGTGCACTTGTTAACATATTAGGCAGCTTGTACATAATATATTCATAACCTGTCTGACATTATTAGGCAACTTGTACATAACATGTTTGTAACCAGACTGACATTGTTAGGCAACTTGTACATAACATATTCATAACCTGTCTGACATTATTAGGCAACTTGTACATAACATGTTTGTAACCAGACTGACATTGTTAGGCAACTTGTACATAACATATTCATAACCTGTCTGACATTATTAGGCAACTTGTACATAACATGTTTGTAACCAGACTGGCATTATTAGGCAACTTGTACATAACATGTTTGTAACCAGACTGGCATTGTTAGGCAACTTGTACATAACATATTCATAACCTGTCTGACATTATTAGGCAACTTGTACATAACATATTTGTAACCAGACTGACATTGTTAGGCTACTTGTACATAACATATTCACAACCTGTCTGACATTATTAGGCAACTTGTACATAACATATCCATAACCTGTCTGGCATTATTAGGCAACTTATCCTAACATTTTCAAAACCTGTCTGGCATTGCTAATGAATAACAGCATGGCTCTTCTCAGATCAGAAAACTGCTGAGTATTGATAAACCAGTGGCTTACTGTCATAAATAAAATTATGCACAAAAGAAATGAGAAACAAGGAGGAATCTGAAAATTTAAGGCATTGTGGAGTCAGTTTTATGTCTCAAATCACCTGTGTTGCTCCATGGGTAAATAAAGTATGTCATACTCAAATGTCAACTCTGTGTTGTTCCATGGGTAAATAAAGTATGTATTTGTCATACTCAAATGTAAACTCTCTGTTGCTCCATGGGTAAATAAAGTATGCCATACTCAAATGTAAACTCTATGTTGCTCCATGGGTAAATAAATTATGTCATACTCAAATGTAAACTCTGTGTTGCTCCATGGCTAAATAAAGTATGTCATACTCAAATGTAAACTCTGTGTTGCTCCATGGGTAAATAAAGTATGTCATACTCAAATGTAAACTCTGTGTTGCTCCATGGGTAAATAAAGTATGTCATACTCAAATGTAAACTCTGTGTTGCTCCATGGGTAAATAAAGTATGTCATACTCAAATGTAAACTCTGTGTTGCTCCATGGCTAAATAAAGTATGTATTTTTCATACTCAAATGTGAACTCTGAGCAGCTGCATCAGATATATATTTCTCGCAATGTTCCATGCAGGAATGCTTCTATAACACAACACTTTGAAGGTAAAGGAGTCTATGATAATCATCAGGTAATGCAGTGATGACTTGAATGAATGACGTGTTACATGTTTAGGTTTGCACAAAGTAACAAAGACGAGTGATGCCAACAAGCTTTGTAAAATTTAAAAAATAATTTATTTCCTTAGCAAAACAAGGTAAAATTATGAAAAAGGACATACAGTTTGTGAATCTAATCAAAACTTAATTCTAGAATTAACAATATAAGTCCTATCACTAAAAAAGTTCTAAATGAATCAAAGTTTGAATCCCAGTGAAGTTAAAGGATAGAAGGTGATGACGTATTATACTCTTTGTTGAATTTTATTGGTCAAAATTAATTTTCCGGCTTTAGAATTCCGAATAATTTCCTATAAATGTCTTTGTCCAAGAATTTTATTGAAAAGCACCTGTGCATGTTTTCTAGAGAAATTAATTGCTAATTCCGAAAACCAAAAAAGCTTAACTTTTCCTCTCAAACTTCCTTGTTGTTATAGTCTTTTTGGTATCTGAAAATCACTTAGTTGATAATGTTTAAGGAACCTTACTTTAGTGCTTGTTCTTCACATACATGACTTACAGCTGAGTCTTGTTAGATCAACCCAAACTTTTTCTGAATAAACCAATAATAAATCCGCAGCTATGTTTTGCTTGTTGCTTTAGCGATTACTACAATGGCAGCAATGGAAGTCTTAAGTCTCATTTGAGTTGGTACATTCTGTACAATTTTGTTTAATTATATCAAGTGGAGTTTTAGTTGAAGTCATTTACAGGTTTTCTTTTTTTGAAAACAATCATAGCAAAATGCTGGTTGCTATTGGTTTTTAAGCATAACAGGCTTTCATACAGAATAAATTTTGTACAGTTAGGTAAATTTATTTGACTTGTTTTTTAAAAAGTTTTTTTACATTTTACTGTTGTTGAAAAGTCTATGTGCTTGAACACTATTTGTTTCCAAATTTGGTTATATTATGCTAAGTGATTTTTTTAGAAATAGCAATTGAAAGATTTAGCAATATGTAGTGTTGACAAATTGAATGGTGGATAAGTGTGTTTGTAAAAATGTTCAAAGACCTGCATGCCAAGATGTCTTCTACCAAATTTAGTTGAGTTTAACATTTGTTCTTGATTCATGACTAAATCATTTTACAAGTGTGATATAATAATGAAACACATTTTGGGATATAATAATGAAACACATTTTGGGATATAATAATGAAACACATTTTGGGATATAATAATGAAACACATTTTGGGATATAATAATGAAACACATTTTGGGATATAATAATGAAACACATTTTGGGATATAATAATGAAACACATTTTGGGATATAATAATGAAACACATTTTGGGATATAATAATGAAACACATTTTGGGATATAATAATGAAAAACATTTTGGGATATGATAATGAAACACATTTTGGGATATGATAATGAAACACATTTTGGGATATAATAATGAAACACATTTTGGGATATAATAATGAAACACATTTTGGGATATAATAATGAAAAACATTTTGGGATATGATAATGAAACACATTTTGGGACACATTTTGGGATATAATAATGAAACACATTTTGGGATATAATAATGAAAAACATTTTGGGATATGATAATGAAACACATTTTGGGATATGATAATGAAACACATTTTGGGATATATTTTCCAAAATGCAAAGAAAAGGTGATTTTCTGGATGTATCAAGTTTGTATGGAGTATCTCAGGATTTTTTTGGGTGCCCTGTCAAAGCCATCGCCATCTGTGGTGTTCACATTATTGCCATTTCAGTATCATTCTTAGATTCTTATATATGTTAAAGCCATTTCATTCTGTAGTGTCCATGTCTTTGCCATCCTATGGTGTGCATTTCAGTGTCATCCTTAGATTCTTATATATGTTAAAGCCATTTCCAACTAATGGTGTCCATTTTATTGCCATCCTGTGGTGTTCATTTCACTGTCATCTTTAGAGTCTTTAGGACATGACACAGTCATTGCCATCATGTAGTTTGCATTTTACTGTCATCCTTAGATCTTTGGAACATGTCCAAGCCATCTCCATCTATGGTGTTCATATCATTGTCATCCTGTGGTGTTCATTTCAGTGTCATCATTAGATCTTTGGAACATGTCCAAGCCATCTCCATCTATGGTGTTCATGTCATTGTCATCCTGTGGTTTTCATTTCACTGTCATCTTTAGGTTCTTAAGACATGACAAAGCAATTTCAGATCCTATGATCATTAAAATGTGTAAGCCATTTCTGCATTTTTTGCCCTTTTCTGATAGAAACCTTGCATTGCATGTTAATCACTCTGTATCATATTAGATAAAAATCTATTTAGTTAAGGTACTTGGTGTGGATTAAGCCTATCTTCTTGCTGTTGGTTTCAATCTTTGCAGTTTTTCCAGCATTCAGATCCATATAACAGAATGCTTGGTAGTCGATATGTAGATTATTAGTTTTGTCCTGAGAGAGATCGGTTCTCATTTTCACATTCCGTTTAGTATGGCAGCAAATGTTTCGTTGACTTTTGTTAGTCTAGATGCAACTTCTGCTTCACTATCACCATTGGTTGCAACTTTGCTGATAAGGTATGTAAACTTTTTACTTCCTGCTTGTTGATGTTGCTAGTTTGTTTAACTATGTAATACTTCTTGATTGTTTTATTTTGTTGGTTTGTTTAACTATGTTGTTTTTCTTGAAAAGTTTAGTTTATTTTCATTGCATAAGCTCCTGTAGCCAACCTGTCAGTCTTTTGTTTTTGTCTTGATGGTGACTTGATAAGAAGGAAACATCATCTGCAAAATCCAAATCTTCCAAATGGTGACCATTCAGTTCCTCAATCCTTGACCATGGTTGTCTCTTTGACTAAGTAGTCAGTTTCAAGGTTGGATGGAAAGGATACATCCATGTTTCATTTCAGTTCTAACCTTGAAGTTATATTTTTCTTGATCATGGCTGAAGTCATTATATAAGATCCTGATATTTACTGTAACTTCTAAAGGATGTTCTGAAGATTATCCCAATGAAACTTTCAGATGCTTTTATGAA
Source organism: Potamilus streckersoni (assembly GCA_016746295.1). Lineage (NCBI taxonomy): Eukaryota > Metazoa > Mollusca > Bivalvia > Unionida > Unionidae > Potamilus > Potamilus streckersoni. The sequence continues at coordinate 73,156 of JAEAOA010002116.1, read as the reverse complement.
GTCAATACAATTTCATAGAGGGAATTGTTTCATTCCATTTCATTGTTTGCTTCAGTATCAGCAAAAGTTACAAATTTTGATTGGTGCATGAGTGACCTTTGTGGATTCTTGCTTACTCTCTAGTAACAATTCCCTCCAAAGCAAAGCAGGGATGATGCAGTTCTCCTCCAGTTACAATTGCATAGGTTTCCATTCATTGGGATGTTCAAGATAGTTTCAGTCTTCCTTTCTACAGATGTTTTCTCTGTATCCTATAGCTTTTATTGTATCTTACAAAAGGTTTTTTGTTTGTGTTTTGATTTGGTCTTTCTTTTTCATCTGTTTTCAGCATTTATACACAGATTGCATTTCACCAGTTGCTTTACTGCTTTTTAACTTCTTGATGGTATTAGTTACTTCCTTTTTGATGATGCACTCCACGTAGATGCCCCAGTCTTTACACCACTGATTATTGGCTGTTTGGAAGCATATCAGTTGTGTTGAGGATGGTCTCAAAATAGTCTTCCATTATTGTATTTTTCTGATTCCCTAATGAGGTTGTCTAGTCATCTGTTCTTTTGATAGGTACATCAGGGTTAGTTTTGTAGTTACCTCTCGGCATCTTGGTTCACAGGGACTCAGTTCATTCTTTTCTGCTATTGTTTCTTCCATCATGTTGAAAAGTTTGAAAAATTTTCCATATCCTTACTTGCATTTTTCTTTTTCTTCTTTGTCCTTAGCTGTATATTCTTTTATTAGCCTTTCTTTCAATGGCTGTGACTTTGTATTTAAAATCTGTGCCTTGAATTTTCCTTGTTGGTTAGCTCATCTACTCTTCTTTTTTGGATTTTCTGAGAACTTCTTTTGCTGCTTCTTCTATTACAATGTTAAAATTTAAAAGTTCCATTTTTTCCTTGTCTGAACTGCTCCGGTGGCCTAGTGGTTAGAGCATCAACCTTGGATGTGGAAGGTCATGGGTTCGATCCCCGGTCAAATCATACCAAAGTCTAAAAAAAGGATTTAAAAACTAAATAGTTTTTTTTTATTTTATATATCTGATTGCAAGGATTGCTCTGAAAGACAATATGGGTCATGCTTTGTACATGACAGTTATGTGATTGCAAGGATTGCTGCCAGAGGGATCCTGTAAATTATATGCTGTGTTAAGAAATTCAAATCTGTTATCAGACATCATACTTTGAAATGGATCATATAATTTAAAAATCTAGTGTTCTATGAACTTTAAAATGAATGTAAACCATTATAGTTTTGCAGCATTATATTTTTAAGATCATAGCAAAAGTTTCATAATTTTGACTTTAAATTAGTAAGACTATGGCAGTTGTGGCCTAAGATTAAATGTTGAAGAACATAGAAAATGTGACATTTTTGTTATATCAAAATTCAGTGAATTTCTTTGTTTGGTCCAGTTCATTGCAAAATATGTAATCATTGTGTGCTTGTGAGAATTTTGTCTTTCAATATTTCAAGTCAAAGAGTATTAAATATTTACAGGTGGTGCTCAATTCTTGTGAGAGATGCATTCCTGAGGTTAAATTGAAAGTATTGTAAATGCACAATCATGTGCTGTGCCCAAGTCACAGCACATAGAACGACTGATGGCATGACAATGAGCATGATGGTGCAAATTGAATGTTATTTTCTTCTAAAAATAAACTGCTTTAAAATGGAAGCATGTAAATTAATTTGGAATAAATTGAATGCCACCTGCATGTCAATTTTTGTTATCAATCTTAAATTTCTTTTGTAGATATGCATTCTTACTAACAACCCCCTCTGTGGTGCTATATTTGTATGCATACTTTGGTGTGATCAGACGACCAAAAGAGAAAGCTTCAGTCCAGAAGGAAGAGAATGGCGAAAGAGAACCTCTCTTTGCAAGCACTAATGATCAATCTGATGGTATGTTCTCATCCTAGTCTTTTCAGTGAAAGAAAGCTTTTTTTGTCAAGCCAACATTAGTAGGAAGCAATGCATAGCAGTGTCTGTAGTGGCAGCTTCATCATCATTAACTGTTTGCAATGGCTTTATTTCAGATTATCATTGGCATATATTTGTAAAACCCTCTGATAAATTCTTATAATACTTAGCATTTAATACTTAATATTTTTCCAAACTGCTTGATAGATTTTGGGTCAATGCTTTTTGCTATTTGCTAATATTTCCCCAAACTGCTTGATAGGTTCTCATCATACTTGGCATGACTCATTATTATATGATTGCATAATCATTATACCTTGGGGTCAAGGTCAGAGGGTTTAAAAAAAAAATTCATCCAAAATTTGGTCAAAGTTTTTTGATTTGCTAGATATTTCCCAAACCCTGTAATGGATTTTCTAGTTACTTTGGATGGATCATTATGGGTTTTGACAATTCATTGTGTGATATACTCACTAAACTGTTTGACAGTGTCTAATCGTTTTAAGATGCATTGTTCCCTTAAAAATCTGACTGATACATGCATCAAAAATATTTAGTAAGAATAGATTCTGTAGAAATGTTTGTCATTTTAGGCTAAGTGAGCATATGATACAATCCTGAAACTGTCTTCTGTCCACCAACCATTGTTTGCTTTGTTATGATCCTGTAGTTAAAGTGTGTGTGTGTGTTAAAGAATGAATTTTGTATAAATCTTTTTATTTTATTTTTATTTCATTAAATTTAATTATTAATAAGAAAATATTAGCATCAGTCTAATCGGTTGTTAAAAACATCGTGTTTGCTTGAGTCGTAAATGTGACTCATGTGAGCACATGCTGTTTATGATGACAAATTCATTACAAGTAAACATTCAGGAATAGCTATGAAAACGATTGGCTGATACTTGATAAGGCTTTCCTAATGTCCAGATGTATTACGAAATTGCATGCGTCTTCCGTGCGCGTGTAATTCAAACAATGTATTAGCTTTGTTTATTTGCTAAGGTTTTAGCAAGAGTCGGCACTCACAGTCATAGAGTCATTCACAGTTGTACAGTCAGTCTGAGTTTATTGTAACTTCTTAGAGTTAAACAACTTCTATTACCTTTAAAAAAGGTATTTTTGTGCTAGAAGTTGTCAGTTCGTATGTCTACATAGATCAACATGTATTTTGTTAATTTTACTTTGTTTTTATGAATAATTGTTTTCCTGTAGAACAACATTACTGGTTTTGACAAAGATATTTTTTTAAAATATTCTAAATTTGAACCGAGCAATACAAACTGCTTTACTGTGTAAATTCTGGATTTTTCTGTTAGCTTTCGCCTGATGTCATTATCCACCATTTTGGATTGGAACTGAACTTCAGACAGTGTTTAGAACTTTTTACAGGACTTATGTTTATCTTTAGGACAAATAATAAGTCTTGTTTTACATAATTAAATTTTTCCATGTTTTTTAGAAAAATAAATTTTTTTTTGTTAAAATTTACAATGCTTGTTGTCTTCACTCTTTGTTTGTGTTACTTTAAACGAGCCAATACACAACAGTTTTCACACTGGATGACATGTTTCTCATCCAGTTTTCATTAGACATGGAATATGGACTTGTATGTGTCACCAAGGCCTTGGATGGTTTTCATGATGAGTGCAAGATTATGATGTATATTGATGAGATGAGTAGCGTCATATGAATAGCTGAGCTTTTAACCGCAGTGGAGGCCATGTTTCTCATCTAGTTTTGATCAAACTTGGCATTTAGGAACAAGATCTTGGATGGCTGTGATAGTGAACAAGATCAATGCATATTAATAAGGTGATCAGGCATCTGATTGGATGAGATTGTTATTGCTGTGGAGGCCTTGTTTCTCATCAAGTTTTTTAAAATTTGAATATAGGTTTATTTGATAAAGATTGATATCCACACTTATTAAAGAATTATTCATGCATCAGACTGGTTGAGATTTCTACCATTTTAAAGACTTAAGTTTGTTTAATCAAGTTTCGAACCAAAATTTGTAAACTGTTTTAAATCACCAAAATCTCTAAAGACTTCAGTTATGAACAAGACCCATTCATAATAATGGGGAAGCAGCAGAGAGGGTGAATCCTACAACAATATATTTGCGACAAAATCGATTAAAGCCTCAGAATGCCAATGGAGCCTTCCTACGAAATCTCATATTTTAACCAAAAAAAAATTAAAGGTCCCATTTTACAAATGGAGCCTTAGCGATTTTGTCGCAAATACATTGTCATAACCACACTCAAATTGCTGCCATCTACGTCTACAAATTTTTGCGACAAAATCGATTAAAGCCTCAGAATGCCAATGGAGCCTTCCTACGAAATCTCATATTTCAACCAAAAAAAAAATAAAGACCCCATTTTACAAATGGAGCCTTAGCGATTTTGTCGCAAATACATTGTCATAACCACACTCAAATTGCTGCCATCTACGGTCGCAAATATGTTGTCATTTCACCCTCTCTGCTGCTGATTAATACAAATTATTTAACCAAATATTTGATCAAGTCCAATACGATATCGTGACCGAGGGTCGTGTAAATTTATTGTTATAAATCCATATGGGACAGACTGAGCATGACTAAAGTAATTTTTAAATCCATTGAAGTCCATATCGGAACACCATGTCTGCCAAATATTTCGTAGCGTATGTGTATCAACGCCATTGAATACAGCAAGAATATTGCAGTTATCGCGAATCACTTTTGGAATTTGAGTATATCGTTGAGTGACATATATCACGTCAGTGTTTTTATGCCTACCTCGGGAAAATATTCTAGCAGGGTTCTTTTGATTATCTAACATTACATCATCGTACACTACAAGATTGTTTATGTCTCCATCGAGATCTTCTACTGATGGTGCATCATTAATATCAGTAATAAAGTCGATTACACTTTCACCTTTAATTTCTGATGCATTTTTATTAAAATCTTTTAGCACTTCATAGCACCGTTGATCATCTACGGATGGGGCAACTAAATATAATTTATCCCACTTCATAAATCGCATTATCAAATTAAGCAGTAATTGTGTTTTGCCTGATCCAGATGGTCCGATTATAATGGCACGGACAGAATTCGGAAGCGCTGCGTGGTGTTTTACCGGTTCTCTTCTTTTAGTCGCTGAAAAATCAATTATATTCATAACGCTATATATAAATTATGGATCTATATTGTGTTAAATGTAAACAGCGTACTGATACAACCGATCAGACAACCATTACAACTAAAAACAATAGACTAGCGCTTACTGGTAAGTGTGTAACATGTGGTACAAAAAAATTTAGATTTTTAAAAAAAAGCAACTCGGAGGTGATATTGCCGCAAAACTTGGAAAACTCCCCGGAACCCCATGGGCAAAATACCCCGGAGAAAAACACCTTCCAGGATATAGCTACTGTGGTCCCGGAACGAGATTAGATATCAGACTTGATGATCAAAATCAGCCCCGGCCTGGTGAGTATCCGATAAATGCTATTGATAAGGCATGTCATGCTCATGATGTTGCATATAAAAGCAATAATTTGCAACAAAGACATATCGCGGATGTAAAATTAATTCATGCCTTAAATGCTATTCCCGATAAATCCTTCAAAGAAAAATTGGCTTCATGGTTGGTCAAATCAGCTATGAAAGGCAAATTAGTGTTAGGTGCTGGTAATTGAAAACACCAGTGTTTTTATAGTATGGAATCTATTTATTATTCTCCGAAAGGATACTGGAGGGGTAAAGCAGCAATCAGTAAACTCGCTAACGCTGCAAAAGTGAAAAAATCCACTGCAAAAGATTGGTTATCCAAACAAGCTATATGGCAAATTTATCTACCACCGCCTAAACAAATTAATTATTCTCATTTTGATGTTACCGTACCCAATGAAGTTCATCAGGCTGATTTATTGTTTTTACCACATGACCATGGTTACAAATACGCGCTAACTGTAGTTGATATTGCGAGTCGATTTAAACAAGCAGAACCATTGAAAACAAAGTCAGCTTCTGAAGTCGCTTCTGCATTTGAAAGGATTTATCGACGAGGTCCTCTAAGATGGCCAAATCTATTACAAGTTGATCCTGGCAAAGAGTTTCAAGGTGCTGTTCTATCAACAATGAAAACTCATAGTGTTACAATACGACGAGGACATACTGCGTTACATCGTGATCAGGCAATTGTAGAACGATTTAATCGAACTCTTGCAGAACGGTTATTTGGATATCAATATGCAAAAGAATTCATCCAAGAAAAACGATCTCGTGAATGGGTCCAAAGGTTACCGAGTGTAGTTGCAGCGTTAAATAACGAGATTACTCGAACTATTAATATGAAACCAAATATTGCAATAAAAAAAGAATATATTCCCGAACAACCGCAGCGGGTTAGCACTCAGCCACTTCTCGGTGATGTTACTGTGAGATATTTATACGAACCAGGAGAGCTTGAAGGCGGTAAAAGAAGAGCTACTGATCCTATATGGAGTGTTACTACGCATAAAATTTCAACTATAACGCGATCAACTGGTAGACCTCCAATCTACAGATTGGATTCAACTGCACCTCAGCGTGGTTTTACACGCGAACAACTACAAGTCATTCCGGACGATACTCAATTACCGCCACATGGTCTTAACTAGCTCCGTTACGTCTATTACACTCAAGACAGGTCAACATCACATTGTTTCTGACATGACCAAGACTGTTATTTTTTCTGTCTACGGTGAATTGTCGAGGGTCTTTATCCGAATACTGCCAGTGCATTATACAATTGCAACTGGCGCAGTGATTATTCTGTTGTTCTTTTAATGCAATTATTACTTCAGCATCAATATCAAATTCTCGTTTTTTTTTGTCCTGCTGTTTGTAGCCAGAGAGTTTTTTATTAATGATGCTAATATCAGTGTTGTCATCGTTTGCATTAAAATCATCATCGAAAACAATCCTTCGTAGTTGATTTATTCGTCGTACTCTGGACACTGCGAGATAGACTAAATTTGACCATTCAATGCGATTATCAACTATCCAAACAATTGTATCCGTGATGGTCAATCCTTGTGACGAGTGTATTGTTGTTACATAACCAAGCGTCCATGGTGATTTATCAGCGTATAATGCATCTTCTACAGTATTGATATCAACTAGCACAATATCATTTAACACTAGAATCTGTTTCTCCGTCTGGCCTGGAATTTCAACTTCAATATTCTGCTTTCGTGTATCCAATGGTCTATAACACAACGGCACTGGAAACGTTGGGAATTTTTTCTTGTGTAGCTCAAACAACTTTTTCTGAAGTGCGTCTCTGACTATCTTTCTACTTGCTACTACAAAATCATTTGGTTTCCATGTTTCCCAAAAATCATTCAAAGGTGTTTCAGAAATTATTTCACGCGCTACTTCACATTGAATTCTATCGGGTTGTAATCTAATTAGTTTTTTAAACTCACGTAACTGCTCATCGAGTGCTCTATAGTCAGTATCAATTTCTTCGTAATAATCAACAAATCCTTTTAACCAATTATGTGGACTTCTACCAACAAATGGTGGTGGTTGACCATGATCGCCGCACAATATAATTTTTGTATTATTTTGCAATAACCAATCAAGAAACATTTTTAATACATCTTCTGAAACAGTACATGCTTCATCCCAAATAATAACCGCTGGAATAAATTTCTCACCCATTCGCTCAGGAGTCCAAGCATCGCCCTTGTATCGAAAAAAACTATGATACGTGCAAGCTTCAACATTTCGTTGTTTGATCTCTCTCGCTAGTCTATGGGTTGGTGTGAGTACAATCATGGACGTTCTCTCTCGATATAATTCTATCGCACGTGTTGTCTTTCCAGATCCACCACAACCGTTTAAATAAACTGTTTTATATCTACAAATTGGATCTGATATCGGTGGTGCTTTAGACATAGATTTTTCACTGATAGAATTATCGTTCTTCAGGTAACTGCTTTTAATCTCAACGTCTGCTGATTCAGAATAATCGCGTTGTATTTCTTGTTTAATTCGCCATGTTCCCCAAGTCTCTTCGCTATTAGTAAATTTAGTTATCTCTTTGATATATTTTTTATCGACATACATTGAATCAATTGCAACTCTGACTGCTATACTAGGAAATCTATTTATCATTGCAAATAAATTGATAGATGCATAACCCAGCATAGAAGCTCTCAAATGTAGATATGCAGAGCTTTCTCCATCACTGTAAGTAACAATTCTACCTAACTTTGTTTTATTGGACAAGAAGGCTGTTTTACAATTTGCGTATCTATTTTTCTCTACTGCATCTTTAATAACGAAGTCGTATTCGGCATCATCTATAATCAATCGTGAGGATTGTTTTTTAAAGTTAAATTTTTTTCCACCCTGTGTAAATTTACCGATTATTCTTCGGCCGAGATCCTTTGCTTCATTATTTCGTTGATTAAATATCTTTTTTGACCATTCAATAATGTACTCCTCGTCAGCATCAATATGTTTTCTAGACTTATCGATTATACTATCAAGACATTCTGGTTCTGGTAACCAGACATTGGTTTGTTTTTGATATGAGATAATCGCTTCGCTGACAATCAACGAAACTAACACTTTACAATCAATCATATATCGCAATAACACTATTGGTAACCACATCCTTTCAGCCATGTGTCTACCAATCCAAACATAACAACACGGATGAAGTCCTTCAGCGAATTCAAATGATACTACGCAAGCAAAACCGGTCAAATCAAAATCAGGCAGTGGTCCATTAATAGCAACCCGAGTCATTTCATGTGTGGGATGTCCAAACCGTTTAAAATACTCACCAGCGAATCCATATCCTAGAAAACTTCCTGGATAACAGGCAACGATATCAACTGATATCATATTCTCACGATTGTACTTAACGTTCCATAGACCGCCATGATAATATTCCAAACAGCTGGATTGAACATCCTGTAAAAACTCTTTTCGTGTTGGTTTCCAATTATTTTTCTTTCTTGCAAAATGAGCTGCAACTGATGGAATTGTAAAACAATTTGTAAGTAACTGTTCGTAATCTTCAGATTTTTCATTAAAAACGCTAGCGTTTTCACTGAGACTTATTGCTAGATTTTTCATCCTATTATGTAGACTTTCACTACGATATAATTCACCGTTAGGTTTCACAAATTGATTGAATTGACATTCTTCATCTTCAAAACTATGAAGTAGCCATACTGATACAGGGTCGTTTTTACACAAACTAGCAATAGCATCGAATAATCTTTCTTCAGTGAGAATACCATCCTTGATGAATTCTTCTGGGATATACTTCACTGTTCTGTCTCGCGGGAATATTGTAACCGCGGATGTCCATGCGTGTTTGTTATGATCAATAATTTTGATTGGAGCTCCGTTTTTATTGTATTTCGATTCGTATAATACTTCGCCAGTTATCGTTAAAACGGTTATCGGAAATCTCAACGACTTTTCCAATCTAGCTATATCGGAAATAGTTGCTCCGTTCTCTTTCACTGTTAGCTCCCATTGATCTATTTTTTATGTCTTAGATCGGTTAATTTATTCCCACGGAGTGCATTTGTAAAATGTTCTAAGACTCTTTGTGCCACACAGTTGAGTGGTTTTTCCGCTGACGTTGACTGTTTCATTGGTGCTAGTTTTCCAATGTCAGGGTTATTTAACGGATACATCCCATAAACGACTGCTGTTTCTGGATACGCTTTTTCATAGTATGGTTTATCAATTCCAGTTAACAGCCCTGGTCTGGAATAACGGCTAACAATGACTGATGTCCCATCTTTGAGAATTGGAACAAATTTGTCTCTTATAATATATTCGCCCGATTCTAATTTGATAATGAATTTCACTCTGATAAAATACCGTTTATTGCCAAGTTGTGATAGTATCATAGCTGCTGTTTCATCATTCATTCTAGCATCAACAACACCATCAATTCTAAATGTTGACCAGGTGTGTGATGCACCATCCTGTTTAAACTCATGAACACAATCTCGTATTTTTCTAATCAGACTTCTATTAGTTATTCTCTCTTTTGGTACGTCTTCGAGAGTTCTATCAAGATTGAATTTAATATTTTTCCGAGGCTTGATTGCCGATAATCTCTTGAATTCTTCATTCATATAAATAAGACAAGTATTTAAATAGAAAAGTTTGTTTATATATAATGAATCACTGCAAATGGCTTATGATCGGATCAGTAACCCCATGCAATAAATCGTGTAGAGGTGAATTCTGTGGATATCACTTACAGAGTGTCAGAAATAATTCGACAGGCCCGTCCCCATGCATAAATTGTGGGGTGGGTGTGAGAGGAAAATCACAATTATGTATCAATTGTGGGGGTAAGCGGTTTAGAGAATTGAAACGTTATTATGATAAACGAATAAAAAACGCTATCATTGACCCTAACCATGACTCTGTCAAAGACAAAATCATAAAAACCCCTCAAGACTACATTAATAGATTTATAATTAAAGCAAATAATGAATTAGACAAATAGTATTATTATATAAATGGAGCAAGAATTCAGACCACATCCAATACTCGTTAATTATGAAATATCTCGTAATGGTGTTGTTAGACACTGTAGACTAAAGAAACCCGTGGGATATGTTAATAATCAGGGATACTTGAAATTTACTGCTGGAGGAAAGGGATATCTCTGTCATAGGGTAGTCTTTGAGTGTTATATGGGACCGATTAAAGATGGCTGTGTTATTGATCACATTGATTCTAATATTCAAAATAACGCGATTTCCAATTTACAATGCATTTCTCAAAGAGAGAATATAAAAAACGGAAAGACAGGGACTTGTAAGTCAGTTGGAAAGAGACCAGTACAGTCATTTGATACAACGACGAATGAAGAAAGAGTTTTTCATTCAATGAATGCTGCGGGAAAATATTTTGGAATATGTATTCCTTCAGTACGAAAAGTTGCTGAAGGGATTTATCAAACAGCTATCTCAAAGAAAAATGGACATAGAATAAAGTTTTCCTATTTACAAGATAACTCTCAATAGTGAGTTATGCTATTTTAGTCATTTTTGCATGATTTTACCATTCAGATCAATTACCATAGGGCAATACACTAAAAACGTTTCGCGCGTTAATACATATTTTTTTTTCAATATTTATTCGCAATATTCACTTATATATGCATTAAAAGAGTAAATGACAATAACTGGAACAGCCGGAACAGCCACATAGTAAATATAGTTATTGTACCGGAACGCGCGCGTGTAAGACAAGACACTGGGCCATGGTTCTATTAATAGATTTTTTAAAAATCCCAATTACAAAGACGGCGTTAACAGCGTTTGTATGAAAATGAAATTACTTTATAATTACAAATTAAAATAGATTGTATGTGAGGTCAAAATAGTAAAATGCGCTACATGTAGTTTAGTTTTTTTAGTGTGGCTACGTGTAATAAAATTCAGAAAAATATCATTCTCGATTCAAGAAATAGCAGGTCCTGAATTGACAGGGATCCCCATGACAGAGTTATCTTGTCATGTAAATCCATTATTACTACGATTATTTAATCGTAATATTATAGAAATTAATAAAAAAATTGCTATTATTTAACAGTTGTATTTCTTGTTTTAATGTTTTATTTAAATACTTAGCTTCCATTGAAATTACTACACAATATTCATTATGAAATGCTAGGAAAATAAATACACACCTACACATTGACACTGCAGTATTAGTTCACCTTATATATAATATGAGCCGTAATAAGTTTGGGGCTTTAAAACGAAGCCCACTTTGCCAATCAAACCTCCCATGCCATTGACATGGTGTGGTTGAATTTTTTCAACTGCAACCAGGGTTAATTTCTTGGGTTGCTTTTGATTGGCAGATTGGGTGTAGGTCCGCCCCGTCGTTTCATGTTTGTATCGTCCTGTACTGTCCCTATCATAACCATCCTATCATATAACCATCCTATCATTTCATTGTATATATAACCTATAATCGCATTGTAAATACTCATTCATTGTAAATATTCATTCATTGTATATATAACCATTCTATATAATCGCATTGTATATATAACCTATAATCGCATTGTAAATACTCATTCATTGTAAATACTCATTCATTGTAAATATTCATTCATTGTAAATATTCATTCATTGTATATATATCATCCTATATGTAATGTACTGTCCCCCCCACAACATATCTTCCGGAAGACCTAATATAGCATTTGTTACGTTAGAGCTTCCAATTGGGAGATCTATGTTTGTGGCCCTTGGGCTTATATAATGCGAAGGCACTAAATGAGTTCCAAGAATGTGCTGTCCCCCCTCTGGGCCTCTTTGACGTCGTTTGGCGCGAAAGAGGTTCCAAATGAGGCTTTATGTTATATGTTCAGTGTTTGTAAAGAAATCACTTGGATTTCACGTCTAATACCCATATAACCCGCCCTTGAACTCGATTGGGGGGTTAGGGTATTGTATAAGTCTTTAATGTATGTGCCCTTTCTTGCCTCGAAACTCGAATGAGGAAGAGACGGGCATTGTATATGTTTTGTTTTTTTGTATATAAAAATATTTTAAAGATACAAATACATTAGTAATAATAATAAATGGAATTTCAAGATATTACATCTATCATCACAGAAATATCAAATTTAAGAAATCAAGGAATCGTACTTTCTGAATTTTTGAATGAAGACAGACTTTTGAATGAATTTGAACAAATTGATATACAATTGAAACATGGAAGATATGTTCTACCTAAAATGTATTCACTGATAAAAAGAATCCAAAAAGCGGTTAATGCTTCTTTGTATAACAATGATATTAATTTATTCATTCGGCTATTTAGTATAGTTGAAGCCATTAGAAAGAAACTCGGGGAACAGTACCAAGTTCGGTCAGAGATTGCTTTGAAAGTGAAATCTATAAGACGTTTGATTGATGCAAGTGAAACCGACAATTGAAAAATCGTTAGCATTTCCAATAATGACATCAGAAGCATTAACTACCAGACTAGCCCGTGAGAGGTTAGCATTACTGAAAGAGTTTATACCAATTCGAGATAACGTGCGAGATAAACTACAACTTAGACAGCAAGCGCAGACTGACTTTTCTATTGGAAGCGAACAACTTTTTGCCCCTGTAACTAAAGCCACTAAAGATATGAAACTTGCAACAGAACGTGCTATATACGGCGACATCCCTAAAGAGGGAGCAGTACCTATTATTGATGTATTAGGAAAGATTGCTACAGAAACTGAAAAAACTCACGAGGGAATAAAACAGCTTTCAGGTGAGTTACAAACTCAGCGAGAAATACAACAAATGGGTAATATTGATATTGATGATAACCCCGTTGAAGATGCTAGTGTTTCCACTAAAAAAAGTGTTCCTTTTAACGAGAAATTCACTGATGAAGCTATAGAAGTAATCAAACAAATTCAATTGCTGAAAAATGAAGACTATGTGTCATTTGGTGAATTCGCTGTAAAAAGTTATTATAACAGAAGGGAATTTTTAAAAGATGAGTATAAAAAAACACAATAAAACGAGATCAATGGGTGGATTGGTTATTTAAAATTAATAAAAATGAACCCGGCAATTTAAATAAGGATACATTGGATTACAGAGCTTTTAAAATGGGAGTTGATGCGTATGGTATACAACAACAACAACTAAAAGAACAACGAAAAGAACAACAACAAGGTCGAGGTCGAGGTCGAGGTCAAGGTCGACAATCTCCAGAAATTCAAAATGTTTCCGAACCAGCTCCAGAAATTCAAAACGTTTCCGAACCAAAAAATACTTCAGGAGAGGGTTATGGAAGTTCTCATCATGATTCTCATATGTGTCCTAGTAATATCATTAATGATATATCACGACTTGAGGTTCTTATGGGAGGTAAGCGAGCTGGAAATAACTCAGTCGAAATAACTAATGAAGCATTTGATATTTGCAGACGATTATTCCAAGGTGGGATAATTGATATTCATACGTATCGAGAACTCTTGGATGAGTTAATGGACGGAATTCCGGGGGAATTTAGCGATTGAAATTGTATTTAGAAATTGCAAAGTCATTTCAAATAAGATGATAGTACACTATAATCACAATAAACCAACAAACGTGTATGTAGTGAACTCAAGATTGCCCGTTTATAAGGCATACTACGGTGACGGCCTTGGAAATATCATGGCTGGTTTATTCACAAGAATAGCCCCAAAAGTAGCACCAATTGCTAAACAATTAGCGATGAAAGCCATTGATGTTATTCGTAATAAGGGAATTAACGCTGTTGGAGATCTTGCAGGAACGGCCTTTTCTACCGCAAAGAATAGAATAACGTCATTGGTGAAATCTAGATTCGGACGAAAACCACCACCACCGCTACCTTCAACAACAATGATGCCTGCAAATGTCAGTAAAGTGATAAATAACGCAGTGGAACAAAAACTAGCATCATTAGCAATGACTTCACCAGATAGTAGTAATATTGCAAGTATGATAGCGGGAAGCGGTCTTGGAGGAAATCGAAAAAGAAAATGATTTAGAAAAACGATACGTTTTAGTATAAATGGCATTTAAAAAAATTGCTGATCCAGCGTTTGATATGGCGGCACCGGTGAATAAAGATGATTCTAAAATTAACTATCAGTATTATGCCTATCCTGCAAGAGAGCCTAATCAACGAGGGAGAGTTGAACTTCAAGTTCAAGATACAAGTAGATACTTTTTGCCGTGTGAGGCGTTTATTGAAGTAGAAGGAGAGCTTGTAACAAATGTTGCAGCTGATACGCCATATGGGAATGACCAAAATATCCGAGTTGGTTTCGTAAATAATGGCATTATGGCGCTATTTAACAGTGCAAGATATATCATTGATGGAAAAGAAATTGAATCAATAGAACAAGATGTTGATATTGCAACAACAATAATCGGACTTGCGAGATATTCTGATGATTATACAAGGTCGGCTGGTCCGTCTATGATGTTTGCTAAGGATACTTCTGATCATGCTGACCATATTCAGTTTATTAAAGTACGAACTGCGCAAGCTACTGCAGAAGCTGATCAACAACTCGCAGCTAATCTAGACCGTGAAGATAGACCAGGCGCTGAATTCGACATTTTAAAAAGGGTTAATGGTAATTTCAATCTAGGATTTGCAACACGAAATGGAACATTGAAAGGACAACATCGACGGTTTTCATGTGCAATTCCGTTACATCATATATTCGGATTCTGTAGAAATGTCAGAAAAGTCATCTATGGAGCAAAGCATACGGTTGTGTTAGTGCGAAAAGAAAATGACAATGATGCAATTTGGCATGCTAATGGTGTTGATGATGGTAAAGTCATTTTAAATAAATTGGTTCTATGGATACCCGTCTTGACACCAGCAGTTACAATAGAGCAAGAATTACTATCGTTTATGGACACAGGTGGAAAATCATTGCTAAGTTGGCTAACAACAACGACTGATACGAAGCAGGATAATGTAAATGGCACATTTACATGGCACTTAGCATCAAAACAAGGTGTTTCAGCTCCACGTCATATCTTTATAGCGTTACAGGATGCAAATCGAGTGGGTCGACAATTATCTAGTCATATGATATTTGATAAATTAGGAGTAAGTGAAGTTTCGTTGAGAATAAACGGACAACAAGAGCCAGCAGAGATTGTACATCTTAATTATGAAAACAACAACATAGCTCGTGTATATCATAGAATATTGTCGTATATGGGTCGTGATCAAAATGTTGATACTGGTTTGCAAATATCGCAAATTGATTTTGAAAAACACTATCCGATTTATTACTTTTCATTGGAACATCTTGACATGATGAGACAATCTGTTGTTGATATATACTTCCAAGCTCGGGTACAACGCCCTGCTGGTATAGCCGATTATAGAGCAGTTGCTGTCATTCTCAGTGATAAATCAATGTTGTTAGAAGGAGTTGGCGGACGAATGAGACTTATTGATGCACCAGTGGAAAACATGTAATGTTTTCAAAAATCATTTGATTTTCCAAACATGTAGTTAGGATTTTCACAATAAGATCAATTGAAAGTGTAAATTACATTTTAGAATAGAATGACATATAGTATTGTTAATGTCCAGTTGACTGATGGTCAGGTCAAGAAATTGAAATCAAAGTCGGCTAAAGAATGTGGAACTACAATAACGCTGAAACCCACTCAAATGTCCGGTGGTGCACATAAATTATCATTGACAGATCGTCAAATAAAACATTTCAATGATGCGCTAAAGAACAAACGAGGAGTTCAAATTGATTTTTCGAAAGCAGCAATCGCCAGTATGATAAAATCGGGTGGAATATTCCCGCTGTTAGCTGCTATTCCAGCATTGATTGCAGCGGCTGCCCCAGCGGTTGCGAAGGCGGCAGCGTTAGGAGCCGTTGGTACTGCTGCAGGAATGGCCCTGAAAAAAGCTACTGGGAAAGGCTATAAAAAAAGGAAAGGGTCTAAGACTACCAGGAACTCCACACAATTGGTACAAGGGCACGGGCCTAAGAATACCAGGAACGGCTTATTAGTGGAAAAATCCCTAGGATTTTCACCAATGTCCAATTTTGATTTAATTGATGCTGTAAAATCATTATCAATAAAAAACTTTAGAGGAGTTTTCATGAGAGATCAATTACCGTCAAAACCAATGAAAAATGAAACGGGTATTATCAATCTCGATAACAGCAGCGGAAAAGGAACTCATTGGGTCGCATATGCAATTGATCCACGTGGAATTGTCTATTTTGATTCATATGGATTAGCTCCACCAAAAGAATTCATGCGATATGTATCCACAATAACAAAGTCATCTCCAATTTTTTATTCCACGCTACCAACACAACAGTTAAATGATCCACCGATATGCGGTCGTGAGGTATTAAACTTCCTTGCAGAGATATCTAAATTTCCAAGGAAACCACCACAAGTTGTTGTTAATGAATATACTAGCAGGCAATGGCAAAAACGATAGCGTTATGATTTAGAAAAACGTAGCGTTTTCGTATAATGATTGATATTTGGGGACGACCTTTATCAGAATCAAAAAAAACAGAAACCGATAGCAAATTCGCTGTCGAAAGTGTAAAAAAAATAATCGAAGATGAAATCGCCGAGACATTAAATTTGTCAAGTGTAGATCCTGGGGAAATAGTTGTATTTCAAGATCGCCAGGGCAAATTGAAATCTAGTAATGTTTCATTGGATGATGTCTTAATACGAAGACGTGACGTCGTTGAAGATACAATAGCGTTATATTCAAATGATGGAAAACTCAAACCGGGTGTACTCGTTTCTACAATCACAGATGCATTAAAAAATTTAAATGAAGAACTTGAAAAACATATAACAACATATACTTCCCTTCGTAGAAATATTATCAATAAATTCTTTGGAACACCAGCGGTAACCTCTCCATCTCTCGCTGAAATTAAATCCAATTTTGATGAAATTAAAGCTAGTATTAAAAATATTAATGATACTGGATTTAGTATTATTAGAGATAGCATTAATAGTATTAAAAAATCTATCGAGGATATTACAAAATTTAAAACAATCTTCCGCTACTTGAAAGAATAAAGATACCTCATGAGAGAAATATCATAAATATGATATACACAGTTCTCTCTGGATCATTAGATTGGGAACCTAAAAAGAATACAGTAACCCTCACTGTGTCAAACAAGGGTATTTATCGATTAACAATAGTGTCACTGAATCAGTTTAATATATCATCATCGACTTCATATGGATACAACAACGTGATTTCAACGACTATTGACGTGGGTGAATACAAACGGTTTACAATAACAAGCACTGATCCTAATTTAAATAAGACATCATTTGTATGGTACATGGAGTTTGTAGCTGATCTAAATTAGAATTTTTAACAATTAAAAACCACTTGAGGTTTTAAAATAATATGATTCCATCATCGCAATATCGCTATGATACCGTCAAAGAGTTCTTAACAAAACTCAAAACACTCATTGATGAATATGAAATAAAAATTAAAAAGTATCGCAGGAGAATTACCGCAATTGATGTTACAGTATACTCGGTATCTGGTATAATGGCCGGTGCTGGTATTATACTATCTTCAGTAACAATGGTAGCTCCGATTGCTGTCCCAATTGCTATTTCCGCGGTGACAACATTTGCTGGACTTGCAAATGCTATTACTAAAAAAATATCATCGTGTTCTCAAGAAAAACTTAACGACTATATAGTAAAACATCAAGCAGTATCTAACGGTTACTCACAATTATCCTCGTTGATGTCATCATCGATTGATGATACGATAATTACCGAAGACGAATTCTCCGCGATGATACGTATTTATGATACTACGATTAAAAACGCTAGCGTTTTTTCATCTATTGCAAAATTAGACATTGTAAATAATAATAATAATAATGTCGCAAGAGATTCAACTACTTCAGCGGATAGCAGAAAATACCACTCCGCGGAAAACAAGTATGATATCAATATCGTCAACAAACCCTAAATTCAGTGTGAATTTTCCCTCACCTGTTTCAGTAAAGGAAATCGCGTTGGCAAAATTACGAGTGTATCATAGTTGGCCTAATATCAGATCGGTTCCATTTGGCGGTCAGAGACCTAATAATTCTCTGGTGTTTGCATATAGGAATAAAAAAGATGACACTCCAGATTGGAACGTTGTTTCAATACCAACTGGGTCCTATCAAATTGAGCAAATTAATAATGAATTACAACGTAGAATAAAATCCATTACTAAAAAAGAATCAAAAATTGCGATAACAGTTCATGAACCAACACTATCATCTACAATTGAAATAGGCTCTCCTGGGTACGTTGTAGATATTTATAACAGTTCAATAAGAACAGTATTAGGATGGCCCGAAGATCCACCTAGAAGTGCTGGTAATTCCACGCCCGAGCCTGTAAAATCTGATTACGTCACTGATGAAATAGGACCTGAAAATCCATCAAAAGGATATAAAAAATTCGAGGATATAAACTTTACAAAAAGATATCGACGTAAGAATCAATATGGTGAAGATGTGTGGAGAATTCCATTTTATAATGATTATATCCCACAGGAAGGTGAAATTCTGGAAATACATGAAACAAGTCCAACATTTGTAGATATTAAAGATCACATCCTTGATAGAATGAATAATGATTTTTTGTCGTTATTACCCTCATTAAGATCTGGCTTTCTTACACAAGCTGAGTTTACTAGTGTAGTCGCCGCGGGTAATAAAATCATCGATGACATGGAAATATTTAATTCGAGGATTACTAATCTCTTCACTGATGAAAATAACCCAATTTCAAGAACTAGCTCAGCTCAAGATTATAAAAAAAATATAAATGAAAATCCAAATTATAAATTACCAGGATATAACGTTCCCGAGTTAAAGAAAAAACTCAGAACTGCCATCGACGAAGGATTTAATAAAATTTATCAATCATGGAAAGATAACCAGCCGAAGCCTATTATCCTCACTTATAATAATTCTCCCGACGGCGACGGTAGACATATCGCACCGAACAATGTGAATATTTCATCGGTGATCGCACTTAATTTAACGTGTGATGTAATCGAAGGAAGTTATCAAATTAATATGGAACAATCAAATCAAGCCCGACAGGGTTACATTCTTTATTCATTTGCACCAACAGCACCCCCCGGATTTTTAATCGTTGAGAATCCGACTAATCCAGTCTATATGCAATGTCAAAATGATTCACTAACTAGAATTAATTTTACACTCACCGATCAGTCAAATAATTTAATTGATCTACGTGGTGAAGTATTATCGATTAGTCTGTTTGTGAAAAGCTAACAAATAATTTGTATTAATCAGCAGCAGAGAGGGTGAAATGACAACATATTTGCGACCGTAGATGGCAGCAATTTGAGTGTGGTTATGACAATGTATTTGCGACAAAATCGCTAAGGCTCCATTTGTAAAATGGGGTCTTTATTTTTTTTTTGGTTGAAATATGAGATTTCGTAGGAAGGCTCCATTGGCATTCTGAGGCTTTAATCGATTTTGTCGCAAAAATTTGTAGACGTAGATGGCAGCAATTTGAGTGTGGTTATGACAATGTATTCACGACAAAATCGCTAAGGCTCCATTTGTAAAATGGGACCTTTAATTTTTTTTTGGTTAAAATATGAGATTTCGTAGGAAGGCTCCATTGGCATTCTGAGGCTTTAATCGATTTTGTCGCAAATATATTGTTGTAGGATTCACCCTCTCTGCTGCTGGGGAGATATTGCTTTTCATTTGTCAGCATTTTTATCAACTGATATTTAAGACCAAATTTTTTGAGATTTTTTTAACTGGGTTTATAATGAAGACATCCATTGAGTTTAGTTAGCTATGCAATGTTATTGGTTTATAATGAAGATATCCACAGAGTTTTATTAACTATGTATTGTACTTGGGTTTATAATGAAGATATCCACAGAGTTTAGTTAGCTATGTATTGTACTTGGGTTTATAATGAAGTCATCCATAGAGTTAGCTATGTATTGTACTTGGGTTTATAATGAAGTCATCCACAGAGTTTAATTAGCTATGTATTGTACTTGGGTTTATAATGAAGTTATCCATAGAGTTAGCTATGTATTGTACTTGGGTTTATTATGAAGCCATCCATAGAGTTTAATTATTTATGTATTGTACTTGGGTTTATAATGAAGTCTTCCACAGAGTTTAATTAGCTATGTATTGTACTTGGGTTTATAATGAAGTTATCCATAGAGTTAGCTATGTATTGTACTTGGGTTTATTATGAAGCCATCCATAGAGTTTAATTAGCTATGTATTGTACTTGGGTTTATAATGAAGTTATCCATAGAGTTTAATTAGCTATGTATTGTACTTGGGTTTATAATGAAGTTATCCACAGAGTTTAATTAGCTATGTATTGTACTTGGGTTTATAATGAAGTTATCTACAGAGTTTAATTAGCTATGTATTGTACTTGGGTTTATTATGAAGTTATCCATAGAGTTAGCTATGTATTGTACTTGGGTTTATAATGAAGTCATCTACAGAGTTTAATTAGCTATGTATTGTACTTGGGTTTGTAATGAAGTTATCCACAGAGTTTAATTAGCTATGTATTGTACTTGGGTTTGTAATGAAGTTATCCACAGAGTTTAATTAGCTATGTATTGTACTTGGGTTTGTAATGAAGTTATCCACAGAGTTTAATTAGCTATGTATTGTACTTGGGTTTATAATGAAGTTATCCATAGAGTTTAATTAGCTATGCATTGTACTTGGGTTTATAATGAAGTTATCCATAGAGTTTAATTAGCTATGTATTGTACTTGGGTTAAATATGAAGTTATCCATAGAGTTTAATTAGCTATGTATTGTACTTGGGTTTATTATGAAGTCTTCCATAGAGTTACCTATGTATTGTACTTGGGTTTATTATGAAGTCATCCATAGAGTTTAATTAGCTATGTATTGTACTTGGGTTTGTAATGAAGTTATCCACAGAGTTTAATTAGCTATGTATTGTACTTAGGTTTATAATGAAGTTATCCATAGAGTTTAATTAGCTATGAATTGTACTTGGGTTTATAATGAAGTTATCCATAGAGTTTAATTAGCTATGTATTGTACTTGGGTTAAATATGAAGTTATCCATAGAGTTTAATTAGCTATGTATTCTACTTGGGTTTATAATGAAGTCATCCACAGAGTTTAATTAGCTATGTATTGTACTTGGGTTTATAATGAAGTTATCCATAGAGTTAGCTATGTATTGTACTTGGGTTTATTATGAAGCCATCCATAGAGTTTAATTAGCTATGTATTGTACTTGGGTTTATAATGAAGTTATCCATAGAGTTAGCTATGTATTGTACTTGGGTTTATAATGAAGATATCCATAGAGTTTAATTAGCTATGTATTGTACTTGGGTTTATTATGAAGTCATCCACAGAGTTAGCTATGTATTGTACTTGGGTTTATAATGAAGTCATCCATAGATTTAGCTATGTATTGTAATGATATGCTGTTGTTTTCTGATTACTTGAGAGAGGCAAAGAAAACTATTTTTTTAAAAATATTTTGTCCAAGTCTTCATTCATGAAACAAATGAATGTTAGTCTTTGCAAAAAGTGCAAAAGATGTCATTTCTTCAAATATTTAAATGAAATATGTTTTATTGAAAACTTAGCAGGAGTGTGCATTTTCAAGTGAAAGGAACAGTAAAATATTCCATTTTTTTTGGCCTCATTTGGTTTTTTAATCACAGAATCCTAATTTTTTTGTATTTCTTTTTTCTATCCATAAATTTAGTGAGTTCATAATAATAAAGAAATGAATCATTTTATAGAGCAAAAATCACTATTTACATTGATCATAACATAAAAATGTATTAATAATGTTATCTATCCAGTTATGAAAAACCTTTAAGCAATGGATTCATGTGTTATATAAATCTTAATTACTGTAATTTTGCCAACAAGAGACATATTACAAAAGAATCATTTTTCAAGTACTTTTCTCACTTGATGCCAATTTGTCATTCAAGCTGTCTAAAACAATGTTATTTTATCTCAAATCATACTTAATCACTGGTAATTTAAACTTACCCTGAAAATTACAAACTCTTATCTCTGTTAATTTTAAATTTTTCTTTGAAAACCCATTTTTTGGAAAACCCATTCAACCAGTTTTCTCAAAATTTGTTTTTCGACTAGAATGAGTTGTAATTTATACTTTCTATATCAGGAAGTAATGTTTCTGTCTCCAATAAGTCAAATATCATATTGTCTAATAATGTCATTATATTGTCTTATAATATCAACATCATATTGTCATATAATATCATTATCTCTTATAATATCACTGTCATATTGTCTTCTCAAACATTCAGTCACTTATTTGGATTCCTTTTTTAGTCGGGAGTTCCAATGGGATTCTAAAAGTTTAAATTGATGAAACAAATAGGAAACAGGAAAGTGGATTGTCTTGCATGATGCCATGTTGAATTGGATTTATAAAGTAGTCTTGTATTTGGTACTGTTTATAAATGTCCATATAAAAGGTTGACAATAAGTGCATCATGGATGGTCCAAAAATGCAGTTTTATGGTCAAAAGCTCTTTAACAAAATCTTTGATGACTAACATTTCAGGTAAATCATTTTTCTGTTAAATATTTTTGATTAACTTTTTATCAAATTTTAGATTATTTGTAAAAAAAAAATGTCTCATTTCTAAATTACAAATATGTTTCCTCTTCAACCCTCCATGCTTTTTTTGGTTATAATTTCTTTCATTATTTTCTTCCTCAAATATTGTAACTATTGTCCAGTGGCTTGAATCTCCAGGATTCAAATCCTTGAGGGCACTACTCCAGTAGTCTAGAGGTTAGAGCATCTGCTTTGGATATGGAAAGTTGTGGGTTTGAACCTCAGCCAAGTCATATCAAAGACAAATAAAAATAGTACTGGCAGTGGCCTCACTTAGTGCTCAGCATTAAGAGGTTAGTGTTAGGACTGTCGGCCTGATGTCAGGATAATGTGACTGGGTAGGACATCATGCTACATGTCCATGGCATGATGCCCTATTGCTAGAAACCACTATAAACTGCCACACTGCAGACATCATAGCAATATGACTGAAACATTTTTAAAGCTGCATTAAAAATCCAAATCACACATAAAAGTTCTTGAGTAAAATTTTCATACTAATATTACAGTTTTTTTTAGCAGATCTATTGCTAGCATTTGTATTTTAGATTATTTTAATAAAATGAATAATATATTCTTTCTCAAATAAGGACTCAGAACAGCTGATGACTAATACAGAAAATGACATCACTAGAATCAGTGGCATCACTCAGCATTTATAGAATATTGGTAAACTGTCTCTGAGATGAATGATTGTATAGTTGTGTAATAGTGTATTCTGGGTCATCTGAGAGATTTGTTCAATCTCCATGAACCATTATCTCTTTTGTTGGCAGATTTAAATGTAATACTTATCAATAAATGATAGGACCTTATTAGATTAGATGATTGTAAATTGTAAGTCAGAAGAAACTAAATAATAATGTAGCCTTGCTTGTTTCTTATTGTGTCCTATAGCTTTTTCAAGAGGGGTATGTGGCCAAATGTTGACTAGATTAAACTGTTCATCTGATGGTTTATTGGTATTGATTTCTTGCTTATGGCTGTATCAGGTTTGAAATTCTGTGGAACATTCCAGACTCCATCCAAACAGTTGTTACACAAGAGTCACCTATTTTTTTGTTTAATTTTCCAGTACAATGTTTCATAAAACATTTGATTAGTATTACTCATAGAGTTAATTTCATATAGGGTTACTATCTAATGGAGTTATTCTCTAATAGGTTAATCTTTGATGGAGTTAATCTCTGATGGGGCTAACTCTGATCGTAACTACCATGTCTTGTAGAGTGTAGTTGCCTCTATGATTATCGCTGTGGTCTTTAATTTCAGACTTAACCTTTTTCTTCATAGAGGAAATGCATACTTTTTTTTAATTTAGAAAACAAGAGCAAAATCTTGACACTACTCTGGTTTCCAACTAGCTTTCAGTGGACTTGTGGAAAGTGTTTCAATTCAGAAAACAAGATAAAAAAATTTTCTCTTCACTTAAAAAGTTTTCATTTTTTATATTGGATAAAAGGTCATGGACAGTTAACACTTCCAATTCTTATACTACTCACGACTTGAGAAAATAAAAAAGATACAGAAGTCATAGATATTTTGTCAGCCACACATTTAATTTGAATGACTCAAACATGAGATAGTGATGTTGAAGAAAAGAGAGCAGGGTATAACATGACTATTTTTTTTTCCCCTCTCTTTTGTAAACCCTAAATCTCTAATGCATTCCACCAAAGACAGACTCCAACTGTGCGGTTCTGTTTAGGAGTAGTACAAGGAATTGCATGATAACAATTCTTCATGTCATGTAAAGGAACTATTATCATATTTATTTATATTATATTTGCAAAGTCTTGTAAAGGAACTATTATCATATTTATTTATATTTGCAAAGTCTTGTAATGGAACTATTATCATATTTATTTTATTATCATATTTATTTTATTATCATATTTATTTATATTGTCATATTTATTTATATTATATTTGCAAAGTCTTGTAAAGGAACTATTATCTTATTTATTTATATTATATTTGCAAAGTCTTGTAAAGAAACTATTGTCATATTTATTTATATTATATTTGCAAAGTCTTGTAAAGGAACTATTATCATATTTATTTATATTATATTTGCAAAGTCATGTAAAGAAAATATTATCATATTTATTTATATTATATTTGCAAAGTCATGTAAAGAAAATATTATCATATTTATTTATATTATATTTGCAAGTCTTTTAAAAGAACTATTACCATATTTATTTATATTATATTTGCAAGTCTTGTAAAGGAACTATTATCATATTTATTTATATTTGCAAGTCTTGTAAAGGAACTATTACCATATTTATTTATATTATATTTGCAAGTCATGTAAAGAAAATATTATCATATTTATTTATATTATATTTGCAAAGTCATGTAAAGGAACTATTATCATATTTATTTATATTATATTTGCAAGTCATGTAAAGAAAATATTATCATATTTATTTATATTATATTTGCAAGTCATGTAAAGAAAATATTATCATATTTATTTATATTATATTTGCAAAGTCTTGAAGAAAAACCAC
The DNA here is from genome assembly GCA_016746295.1 of Potamilus streckersoni. Lineage (NCBI taxonomy): Eukaryota > Metazoa > Mollusca > Bivalvia > Unionida > Unionidae > Potamilus > Potamilus streckersoni. The sequence goes on along the minus strand of JAEAOA010002116.1, from coordinate 47,445 downwards.
ATAAAAACTTTGCAGGAAAGTTACATAAATAAAAACAGAAATATAGCTTTAACAGTTTAATGGGTCCATTTACATAAAAATGTACAATTTTTCTCATTTGTGTGATTCTTTCCTGCTTCTGTCTTGATCTAAACAATTTTAATTGAAATTCTAGCAAAGTCGATGCAAAAACTTTGTATATAAAATGATCAATGGTTATACATACAAAACATGTTCAAATTATAGGTTATACATACAAAACATGTTCAAATTATAGGTCTAGAGAAGAAACAACATCAGTTTATTATAATGGTCAGATGTGTAACATGTATGACTGTTTAAAAATTTATTTGAAAAAATTTATATATTCACTGTGCTCAATTGATAATCAGTAATGAGTCTAATTAAAAATTAAAATTTAATAAAGTGTTGTAATCATTTTGCACAGATATAAAGATATAATGGATCCATTACACCCAATGTCAAGTCATGATACATATTGCATTATCATACTAAAGTTAGCATATTGATTAAAATGGGGTCAATGTATTATGATAATTTACGGCATGCCCCAAGCTTATACTAATGGTTAAAAATATATTGGCTTCATTATTTCAGAAGAAAGTAACAGAATATGCAACAATGTTTTGTAAGCTCTGCATTTATTATGCATTTGCTCAAGAATTTAAATATAGGCCTAACAAATGACTTAGAGAGAAAGAAAGAGAGACAGAAATAAAGAAAGACAGACATGTCATCTAATTAGAAAAAGCTCAAATTTAGTATTCATGTGTGTATTTCCATAATACCTTATATACTCACATAAAAGTTTAGGCCAGGCAACATAGACTCTGAGTGACATAAATAAGGTACTATCATATCATGGTCTGATGTTGGTTCTACTGATTACTGTTAACAAACTGAATAGATGTAGATCTGCCAGGGCATTATGTAACAGTATATCAGGGCATTATGTAACAGTATATCAGGGCATTATGTAACAGTATATCTGGGCATTATGTAACATTATATCAGGGCATTATGTAACAGTATATCTGGGCATTATTTAACAGTATATCAGGGCATTATGTAACAATATATCAGGGCATTATGTAACTACATATCAGGGAATTATGTAACAGTATATCAAGGCATTATGTAACAATATATCAGGGTATTATGTAACTGTATATCAGGGAATTATGTAACAGTATATCAAGGCATTATGTAACAATATATCAGGGCACTATGTAACAGTATATCAAGGCATTATTTAACAGTATATCAAGGCATTATATAACAGTATATCTGGGCATTATGTAACAAAATATCAGGGCATTATGTAACAGTATATCAAGGCATTATGTAACAGTATATCAGGGCATTATGTAACAGTATATCAGGGCATTATGTAACAGTATATCAGGGCATTATGTAACAGTATATCAGGGCATTATGTAACATTATATCAGGGTATTATGTAACAGTATATCAGGGCATTATGTAACACTATATCAGGGTATTATGTAACAGTATATCAGGGTATTATGTAACAGTATATCAGGGCATTATGTAACAGTATATCAGGGCATTATGTAACAGTATATCAGGGCATTATGTAACAGTATATCAGGGTATTATGTAACAGTATATCAGGGCATTATGTAATAGTATATCAGGGCATTATGTAACAGTATATATGGGTCTGTGTAGTATACAGTTGGACTGTATTCATAAATAAGTACATAATGGGATTTGACATGAATGGATGCTTGGATTAAATGACAACACAAACACAATATGATGAAAAATGAAAGTGATGAAATGAATTAACAAATATAAGTGCATTCTCAACATATACAGTGTGATTCTTTCAAGCTCTAAACATATGTCTCATTCAGTTACACACAAACATTTGTTATATGCAAATGAATTTGTAATTTGAAACCTTATGACATAAAGGAAAAAAAAATAATTCATACAATCATCCAGAAATCAGGAAAAAAATGTGATTCATATATTCAAAATTGTAGAGACACGATGCAGTAAAACCAAGATGTGATTCATATAATATCATGTAATAAAGGTAAGATTCATATAATCTCAGGCAAATGAGTGTTAACTCAATTGTACTCAAATATACTCAGTTAAAATACAATTGAACCACAACATGATCAGTTGTAATAAACATAACAGTTGTATCAAACATAGGACTCATGACTAATATAGTCATTTCTACAGCACATATGATTCATAACAACGTATAACTAATTTAAATACTTGTAAACAAGAAATTTTTACCTGGTTCACATGTCCATTATCAAACCTCACATTTCCTGAATTCTTTGGTTAACTCACACTCACACCTCCATCATAGATCCACCATGTGCACAAGTTATACAGATCAGCACTTCTGTTCTTGTATGACCTTGATGGTCGAACATGCTACCATCCCCATTCAGACAGACATACAAATAGTCGGACTGATAGCATGATGCACCTTCACACACAGAGCTAAAGTAAAATGTAACTGGTCGTAAAAACAAGTATGGATTAAAATCTATACACACATGCTACTAAACTAAACTCCTATTAGCAACTTGTAACAGTTCAAAAGTTCATAACGTTTCAAATCCCCATGTAGTGATAAAAGCAACATTTTTCATGCTAGATCATTACAACTGAATATGCTTTACATATTTGCAAATTAAATAAAATCTAATACTTACCTTTATGGCTGTAGAATGAAATGGAGAGAATACACTCCTTGACAAGATCCCAAAAGACCAATGTGTAGATTAGGACAGAACCTGGCCTTAAATCTACAGGAAAATGACAAGGATAAAATACCTGTTCATACCGTGCTTTTTGTGTCTCTCACCACAAGCAGTCTATGAAGAGATGCATGCTAGCTTAGTCACTTAACCAGAGAAACAATTATCCACCCTAGGTAATATTGCACACATGTATGATGAAATTGATCGAATTGTTCTAAGGCAAAACCAAATTATTTCTTTCTTTATTCTGTGACAAAGTATATAGTAGTCCATGACATTTCTATGGCTATAATTGCAAATAAATTGGTGTAGTACTACCGAAGACAGTGAGGGACAACCACATAATTATCTTCCTAATCAGTAGTTTCTGATAGTGCTGCAGACAAGTAAGTCCCTCATCTGGAACATTTTTGATTGTATCACATGTCATGGGTCTTTTGTTTGAATAGCAAAAAGTATTAAGCCATGCATGGAATGACATGGCATGCAGAAGGGTAGGTGTATCTGTATTTAAATATAAAGGACATCAGAATGCTTTCATTCTCATTCGAAAATGGTCACTTCCAAACAAATTTATCCATGTTTGCTAGCCACATTTTATTGAAGACAATCAAGTTAGGTTTATTTATTTTGTTTTATTGATACAATTTTTTTATGATGGCATTTGCATTCTAACAACAGTTATCATCATAAACATGAAGTAGCAGTGATAACACTATGTAACACAAATTTTGTTCCTGGGTAGTAAGTAGCAGTGATAACACTATTTAACACAAATTTTGTTCCTGGGTAGTAAGTAGCAGTGATAACACTATGTAACACAAATTTTGCTCCTGGGTAGTAAGTAGCAGTGATAACACTATGTAACACAAATTTTGTTCCTGGGTAGTAAGTAGCAGTGATAACACTATGTAACACAAATTTTGTTCCTGGGTAGTAAGTAGCAGTGATAACACTATGTAACACAAATTTTGTTCCTGGGTAGTAAGTAGCAGTGATAACACTATGTAACACAAATTTTGTTCCTGGGTAGTAAGTAGCAGTGATAACACTATGTAACACAAATTTTGTTCCTGGGTAGTAAGTGTTATTTCATAATTGCTTATTGCTAAAAAGTATAGAAAATGGCTATTATTCCCCACAATCTTTGCTTTTGTGACCAGGACTGATATTTTAAAATTTACCCATCTGGTGTGAGAAAATGGGTGATCTTGTGTCTTTTTGTTCACATAAAGTCAGAACAAAAAACAACACATGAATCAAAATTAACATGTATTCATACTAAAGTAATACAAAAATGACCAGAAAAGATCTAGAAGTCAATAGTTTTTTGAGATTTGTGATTATACTGTAAATAATTTTCATGAATAGGCCCCCAAAGTAATCTCCCATCATGTTCTCATTATACTGTATTTGGTAGCAGCATTCAAAGTCCAGTATATCCTAGTGGAAGCACTTGCATTGCGTCTCTAAGTACGCTGCCATGTTCTCCTCCAGTTTATCAAGATGCGCATCAAGGATATGGACTTTGAGGGATTTCCTGCAGTCCATTGTGGCATTTATGGACTTCGATGGACTTCCTGCAGTCCATTGTGGCATAGTACTTCACCAGAGCCTCAAACAGCTCCCATTTAATATGCAAGTGAAATCCCACTGAATGGAATACTGTCTTCTCATTGGTTAAAAGACAATGATGTCCAGCATTTGTTTATAACTTATTTTCGGTTGGAAAATGAGAACGGAGTATTGCATTGAGCGTGTTGTTCTTGCATATTAAGCGGGCACGATCAAGTCCATGTCGGAATGGTCTGGCATTTCTTAAAGGTATTATAGTAAACAAAACTTCGGATATGTATACAAAGTCAAATGCCTAAGCTAAACATCGGTAACAAATTTATGACGTTACACAAAATTTACCTTGAAATATTGGCGGTTATTCTTAAATAGGTCGCGCGAGCAAGGGAAGAAGTGTCTTCCCTTGTCTATATTGTATAGTACAAATATGACTGGTAAATTATCAGCAATGAAACCAGGCACTTTGCATTGAACTTCATAAGTAAAATTTTCAGATATGGACTTTCCAAGGATATTCCAAGAAACATGTTACAACTTTCATAGATCTAATTCATGGAAAAATCATGTGAAAGTGTAAATATTTTAAAATTATTTTTATTGTTGTTTCGTTGACAAATTGCAAAACCCAAACATGCTAGCATGCTATATATGAAAATGTATCTGCAATTTGTAATTGGATCCTGGCTTAGACAACTTTGATACTTTGTAACTCCAGGCTAGTGGATGATGATCTGCATTATTTAACATGATACAAGTACTGACACAATGCCTATGCTGATAGCACTTTCACTATTAACTTCCTATATTTTAGTCCAGGTATTTAACATATACAAGTACTCACACAATGCCTATGCTGATAGCACTTTCACTATTAACTTCCTATATTTTAGTCCAGGTATTTAACATGATACAAGTACTCAAACAATGCCTATGCTGATAGCACTTTCACTATTAACTTCCTATATTTTAGTCCAGGTATTTAACATGATACAAGTACTCACACAATGCCTATGCTGATAGCACTTTCACTATTAACTTCCTATATTTTAGTCCAGGTATTTAACATATACAAGTACTCACACAATGCCTATGCTGATAGCACTTTCACTATTAACTTCCTATATTTTAGTCCAGGTATTTAACATGATACAAGTACTCAAACAATGCCTATGCTGATAGCACTTTCACTAAATACTTCCTATATTTTAGTCCAGGTATTTAACATGATACAAGTACTCAAACAATGCCTATGCTGATAGCACTTTCACTAAATACTTCCTATATTTTAGTCCTGGTTGTAGAAACACTTTCCACATGTTGAACCACATTATGTAACATAATGAAATTACTCACCCTAGGCCTAGCTGATAGTTCTCTCATTGGCCATTGGTTATTAGATGAAAAACTGATGGTTGAAGTATCATATAGATCCTGTAAATGAATGTATCTAGTGTTGACCTGATCTATGTCATTATCAGTATCACTGTTCATTATATCTAGGTTCTCTCTGTCTATTCTACCTGTTCTTTTTGTCCATATTATCTAGGTTCTGTTTGTCCATTGTACCTAGAGTCTGTTCATTTTATGTAACTTATGTATATATTTATATATATATATATATATATATATATATATATATATATATATATATATATATATATATATATATATATATATATATATATATATTTACAGCTTCATTATCTTTTCTCAGTTTATTTTTTTGAAATTAGTCGTTCTTTTAGCTTTTCTGGAAAACATATATGTTTTGATCGTTTGGTCATGAATATCAGTAACTGTGTAAATCCCCTATTAGATGGTATTGATTATACCTACTTTTAGTATTTATTGAAATTAAAATGCAAACTGCCAAGTTAAGTGTACCCCAAAATACAAATTTATTGAAATTAAAATGGAAACTGCCAAGTTAAGTGTACCCCAAAATACAAATTTATAGAAATTAAAATACAAACTGCCAAGTTAAGTGTACCCCAAAATACAAATTTATAGAAATTAAAATACAAACTGCCAAGTTAAGTGTACCCCAAAATGCAAATTTATTGAAATTAAAATGCAAACTGCCAAGTTAAGTGTACCCCAAAATACAAATTTATTGAAATTAAAATGCAAACTGCCAAGTTAAGTGTACCCCAAAATACAAATTTTTTTAAATTAAAATGCAACTGCCGAGTTAAGTGTATCCCAAAATACAGTTTATGCGATGAGCCAAAGATTTACTGTGAGAAGAAACATTAAATAGTACATTGCATAACATGATGAGATTTCATTAGGAAATGGAATATTTGTTTTGTTGGTCAGGTGTGAATGGTTAGCATAAGTGTATAGATAAGATGTATTGTCTTTGATGCCACTTTTAAAAAAATAATTGTCGCTTTTGGTGTTGATCATGTGTTGATGATTGGCATAGATGTAAAAATGAGAAATTCTATCTTTTTATGTCTAATTTTTACCTTTTTATAACTGGCCCAGAGTGGGCAAATGATTTAAAGTTCTCTTTATTATGGATCATTGCCATCTCACATGCATGGGTTCAAGTCTCAGATTCAGCCAATGTGGGTATGTGAGAAAGTTGCCAGTAGCTTTCCATGGGTCAGTGGTTCTTTCCTGGGTTTTCTCAGGTTTTTCCTTCACCATTAATATTGGCCATCATGTATAGCCTATCATGTGCTGAAAAATGTCATTAAACTTTACAACAACAACAACATTTTTATAATAAATGTGTCCCCATTTGTGTTGGTCTGGTATTATTGGTTGTCGTTGGTATACAGATTAACCCTTCAGTCTTTCCTCAGAAATTGTTGTTTTAAGTTTGTCTCAGTTGGTGTTGTTATGATGTTAACATTGGTATGCAGAGGATCTGTGCTGTGTTTTATCAGCTCAAACATTTTGATCCTGCATTACAATTTTTTTTCTTCCATATTTTGAAAGTATTCACTGATTAAATTTGGCATTGACGTAATGTAAAGAAAACCTAATTGAAAATGTACCATGGTGAATCAGCTTTTCTATGAAAATATAACCGTGTTTTACTTGGAACTTTGATCTTGTTTCTTGAAACAATTTGAAGGTTTTATCAGAATTGATGAGAGAGGGCGTTCTTGGCCTCTGGACACATTTTTTGTTCATATTTTAGAGATTCAAGAGAAACCAGCAGTCACACAAAATTTAAGAGATACCCTGCGGAAAGTTTGGACAGGCTACAAAAGAATAGCATGGATATCTTTTAATGTAAGTCTTAGTGTTTACACAAACTTGGTATGCATTGTTTGTAATTTTTCAAACCAATAGTTGGTAATATACCATTAATCCATAAGAATGGTTGTATTCTGTTAATGTATATAAATGATAATTATTTTCTGTCCTTACATTTCAGGTATTTTCTTAATTTCTTAAATGTATGATTATTTGTGTAAAATTCTTTGAATCTATATAAATGATAGTAAATTATAATCATTTTGTATTTTCAGAATTTTTGTGTTATGTTTATTTATAAAAATGATAATTATTTGTTCTCTAATTAGAAGTAATTTTTTACAATTAATCTTCTTTCTCTAATAAATAGTATACACATGATCTAATATACAATTCTATTATTTTCTGATATGTTGTATTCCATTTAGCCATAAATGATGGATGTATTTATTTATTTATAAAAATGATTATTTTGTCCTCTTGTTGGTAATATGTATTACTACATAAGAATGACTATGTTTTTTCCTCTTGCTGGTAAGAAATATTTCTTCATAAAATGATATTTATTTTCCCTTCATGAAAAATTAGGTGTTGCAGCATTTAGACTGGATTACTTGTCAATCTCTGCTCATAAATTGAATATTCTGAAAGATTTAATAGTCCTTTAGGAAAATTCTGTTTTATGTTGCATTAAATATCAAGGGCTTTGAATAGAGAAACATACTCCACTCCTCATTTTATTTCAAATTAAGCAAACTAATTTTCATTTTCTGAAAATTCTAATAAGACATTGAAATTATTTGAATGGATTTTTTTTAATAAAAAATTTGATTGCATTGCAATTGGTAAAATTATGCTGGCACTTGTTATGCCATAAATAGTGTACAATCAAGGCATGATACTAGATATTAATGGGAAATATTGCAAATATTAGATGGAATTATGAAATATCATATCAGTGATTAAATTGATTTGTAAAATTTTATTTATATTTTATATCCAGCTGGCAGCTGTATACATGTTTGAGTACGTAGCCCAGGGTTGTGCTGCAAAGGTTCGGCCACATACTGAGTATAATGCAAGCTGTCCAGAGCTGTTTGCTGGTATTGCCCTCTGTTATCAGGTATGGAAAGTGCTTGTATGGAAACTATAGTAAACTGTATGGAAAGTGATTGTTTCTATGGGAGAAAAATGCTTGATAATACTGTACAGAATTAATATTTGATACAAATCATACTATCATACTATTTAATGCAAATCATACTATCATACATATTTGGTACAAATCATACTACATTCAATCCCACTTTTCTTGACTTTGGTTATCATAACAACCCTCATATGTCGAACATTTTGGTCCGGTCTTCAAAAAATCCTTTATTATGCTATTTTTTTGCCCGCTTATTTCGACCTCTCTTAAGTTGATAATCCACCTATGTCGGGCATAAGTTTCGGTTCGAAGTGACATGTGGACCCACCTTATTCAATGAAATGCAACATTTTAACCTCAGTTTCGCAGAAATTATACAAGAAATGGTCACCAAAAGCGATCTATTTTCATGCACAATTTTGGTAAGTTATGGCAGTAGTCACAAATTTATTTTGTATTCTTTCTATTTTTGGTTCCTAAGAGTAGCTTAATCGATTAGTTCATTAAGAATATATTATGTTCATAAAATATTTAAGAGTTTATAAAGACAAGAGTGTGCACAAATTAAAATGTAATGTATGTGTGTGTGTATATGCACGCACACACACATGCACGCTCTATACAATCACTCATTCACTAATATGTGTTAGGTATTTCCAAATCTGAATCATGCAGATAATGGTTGGACAAAAGGTGGAATTTTTCATATTCATGGTGGAAATAAAACTACTAGTCATGCCAAAAATTGCCCATAGTTTAAATTTTGGTGCATTTTCCTTGTTATGATTCATAATGTGAGATAAATGTATTGAATGTGTGTACTTGCCACTGAGGAACTTCATCTTGTACGTATATGTTGTCTAAGACAACTAATTATTATTATGATTTATTACACATGTGGTTTATAGGTAAGAATTTCAAAAGCCTTCCTACTCCAATATGTGATTGCATAAGGCAGAGGAGACCCAGTTGATGTTGTAGACTGATGGATGAACATGTTGTCTGTTGAAAATACATAATTACATAGATGCCATCATGTTCGTTAGCAAATGAGTGGTGGAGTACAATATGGCAGAGATGTGAATTAAGTATTGATTAATATTATTTTGATTTTATAGAACCTAAGTCATAAAGCTATTTGGCCCACTAACTTGCAGAATTAGCCCACTTTAAAAATTTCAGTTGTGGACATGGCATCTTTTTTGAAAACTCTTAAAAGCAAAACTGAACTAACTCAAGTAGAGGTCATAACTTGGAATTTTAAAAAGAAACCTACAGAAAAAGAGATATTTATAAATTTAAATACTTATAACAAAATATAACATTTTTTTTGATGAAGTAATAGTAATTTTGTAATTATGATTTTTAACATAGCTTTAAAAAGTGTTCAGTCATATTGCTACAATGTCTGCAGTGTGGCAGTTTATAGTGATGTCTAGCACTGGGGAATCATGCTGCAGGCATGTAGCATGATGTCCCACCCAGTCACATTATCCTGACACCAGGCCGACCAGTCTTAACACTAACCTCTTAATACTGAGCACCAAGCAAGGCAGCTGTTAGTGCCATTTTTGTAAGTCTTTGGTATGACTCGGCCGGTGACAACCCATGACCTCCTGCATCCGAGGTGGACACTCCAACCACTAGGTCAATGGAGCAGTTGATAAAGTCATAGCAAAACTGCAATGATCACATTTTCTCAATTGAATTTGACTGAACAGTTCAGTTAGATTGCCAGTAGTGGCTTGGTGGAATATTTAGTTGATGAAATATTTTTTGATTGGTTTAATGCAATGTGTGAAATTGTATAGCAGAGTGACACAAAAATGAAATGTCAGTCTGTTTTTCCAGTTTGATTTTTAGGCATGTTGAAAAGTTTAATTTAAAAAATATATGTTTCATAAGATTACAAGAAATAATAAAACCCATGTGAAAAATGAGAGTTAATTGTTTCTAATGACATTTGGTATCTTGAGAATAGCATTGATATCATCTGGGTGAGTTGAGAAAGAAAACAAATTGCATAGAATGGTTCTTGAGAGAAAATGAAGCATAAAAGCAATATATATCTCTTCCATAAATGGAGTATTGAATGAATGTGACTGTATTTATTTTATCACAGGCTGGAGTGTTTGTGTATAGATGTGAATGTGACAATTTATTTTATTTATTTTATCACAGGCTGGAGTGTTTGTGTATAAATGTGAATGTGACTATTTATTTTATTTATTTTATCACAGGTTGGAGTGTTGGTGTATAGATGTGAATGTGACTTTTTATTTTATTTATTTTATCACAGGCTGGAGTGTTGGTGTATAAATGTGAATGTGACTATTTATTTTATTTATTTTATCACAGGCTGGAGTGTTGGTGTATAAATGTGAATGTGACTATTTATTTTATTTATTTTATCACAGGCTGGAGTGTTTGTGTCTAGATGTGAATGTGACTATTTATTTTATTTATTTTATCACAGGTTGGAGTGTTGGTGTATAGATGTGAATGTGACTATTTATTTTATTTATTTTATCACAGGCTGGAGTGTTTGTGTCTAGATCTTCAGTTCAACTTTATCAGATCAGGAAAATAGAAATCCTGACTGTCTTACAGTTCTTCAACATGGTACTTTGGGTTATGGATGTTCATGTGAGTAAATGTGAATAATTTTTTGTTTCCAAAGTATTGGGAATGATATACACATTTGGTTAGTACAGTATGTGTTACAGTTCCTTATTTCACAAGAAAATACAAGTGAAGGATTATCTTTTGATCTTGTGTAATTTTTTTGTTAACACCTTCATAATATATTCTTTGCTCAAAAACAAACAAATTGTTATGCAACCAATGCTTGCAGAAAGATTATTTATTCATACACCCATAGGTAGATGTGTCTGTCTTGCATAACTTTGTTGCAAGATTTAGAGAATAGCCACTCAAGATAAGACTAATGATGTATGGATGGCATATTTTAATGTGTATGCAGATGGTTTGAATAGATTTTTGGGCTGTTACAGCAATTTATTAAAAAAATTTCTCACATTTTTTTATTTTTTGGAGAATTTTGTTTTTCCAATAGAAACATCTATTAGCATGATTATGCACAGACTAAAGCTGTAAGCATATTTGTACTCCTGTATATGGCATGATTTAGGTTTTAAAGCTATTATTTGTACTCCTGTATATGGCATGATTTAGGTTTTAAAGCTATTATTTGTACTCCTGTATAGGGCATGATTTAGGTTTTAAAGCTATTATTTGTACTCCTGTATATGGCATGATTTAGGTTTTAAGGCTATTATTAGTACTAATGTATATGGCCTGATTTAGGCATTAATGCTTTTATTTGTACTCCTGTAAATGGCATGATTAGGCATTAAGGCTTTTATTTGTACTACTGTGTATGGCCTGATTAGGCATTAAGGCTTTTATTTGTACTACTGTATATTGCTTGATTAGGCATTAAGGCTTTTATTTGTACTACTGTGTATGGCCTGATTAGACATTAAGGCTTTTATTTGTACTACTGTATATATCCTGATTTAGGCATTAAGGCTTTTATTTGTACTCCTGTATATGAGATGATTAGGCATTAAGGCTTTTATTTGTACTACTGTGTATGGCCTGATTAGTCATTAAGGCTTTTATTTGTACTACTGTATATTGCTTGATTAGGCATTAACGCATTTATTTGTACTACTGTCTATGGCCTGATTTAGGTTCAAGGCTATTATTTGTAATACTGTTTATGGCCTGATTTAGGTATAATGCTATTATTTGTACTCCTGTATATGGTATGATTAGGCATTAAGGCTTTTATTTGTACTAATGTGTATGGCCTGTTTAGGCATTAAGGCTTTTATTTGTACTACTGTATATGGCCTGATTTAGGTTTAAGGCTTTTATTTGTACTCCTGCATATGACCTGATTAGGCATTAAGGCTATTATTTGTAATACTGTATATGGCCTGATTAAGTCTCATGACTTTTTTTTGTACTCCTGTTTATGACATGATTAGGCATTAAGACTTTTATTTGTACTACTGTATATGGCCTGATTAGGCATTAAGGCTATTATTTGTAATACTGTCTATGTCCTGATTAAGGCTTTTATTTGTACTACTGTATATGGCCTGATTAGGCATTAAGGCTATTATTTGTAATACTGTATATGGCCTGATTAAGTCTCATGACTTTTTTTGTACTCCTGTTTATGACATGATTAGGCATTAAGACTTTTATTTGTACTATTGTGTATGGCCTGATTAGGCATTAAGGCTTTTATTTGTACTACCGTGTATTGCCTGTTTAGGCATTAAGGCATTTATTTGTACTACTGTCTATGGCCTGATTAAGGCTTTTATTTGTACTACTGTATATGGCCTGATTAGGCATTAAGGCTTTTATTTGTACTACTGTGTATGGCCTGATTAGGCATTAAGGCTTTTATTTGTACTACTGTGTATTGCCTGTTTAGGCATTAAGGCATTTATTTGTTCTACTGTCTATGGCCTGATTAGACATTAAAGCTTTTATTTGTACTACTGTATATGGCCTGATTAGGCATTAAGGCTTTTATTTGTACTACTGTATATGGCCTGATTTAGGTTTAAGGCTATTATTTGTAATACTGTATATGGCCTGATTTAGGTTTAAGGCTATTGTTTGTATTCCTGTATATGGCCTGATTTAGGTTTTAAGACTATTATTTGTACAACTGTATATGGCATGGTTAAGGCTTTTATTTGTACTAATGTGTGTGGCCTGATTAGGCATTAAGGCTTTTATTTGTATTACTGTATATGGTCTGAATTAGGTTTAAGGCTATTACTTGTACTACTGTATATAGCCTGATTTAGGTTTTAGGTTTAAGGCTATTATTTGTACTCCTGTATATGGCCTGATTTAAGTTTAAGGCTTTTATTTGTACTCCTGTATATGGCCTGATTAGGCATTAAGGCTATTATTTGTACAACTGTATATGGCCTGATTTAGGTTTAAGGCTATTATTTGTAATATTCAATATGGCCTGATTAAGGTATAAGGTTATTATTTGTACTCCTGTATATGGCCTGATTTAGGCTTTAAGACTATTATTTGTACTCCTGTATATGGCCTGATTTAGGCTTTAAGACTATTATTTGTACTCCTGTATATGGCATGATTAGGCATTAAGGCTTTTATTTGTACTCCTGTATATGGCATGATTAGGCATTAAGGCTTTTATTTGTACTAATGTGTATGGCCTGATTAGGCACTAAGGCTATTATTTGTACCCATGTATATGGCCTGATTAGGTTTTAAGGCTATTGCAGCAATTTAAATTTAATACAGATTTGTAAACCTAGATATTGACAAAGTTTTAAAAAGTATTGTTTGTATAATTAAGAAAAAACCCTAAGCAGTATTTTGATCTACTGGTTATAGACTGCAAGTTTTTATATAATGGTCTTTCATCCGTCTATCATCAGTCCATCTATTGCCACAACTTTATTATCACTACTCCTCGACACTACTTGGAAGATTGTCATGAAACTTTATACACACATTCTTTACCTTGCTGTTGTAGGTAGAAAATGGAAATAGTGCCATTCAGGCATCCTCTATTGCTGTTGTAGGTAGAAAATGGAAATAGTGCCATTCAGGCATCCTCTATTGCTGTTGTAGGTAGAAAATGGAAATAGTGCCATTCAGGCATCCCATATTGCTGTAGTAGGTAGAAAATAGAAATGCTGTCATTCAGGCATCCTATATTGCTGTAGTAGGCAGAAAATGGAAATGCTGCCATTCAGGCATCCTATATTGCTGTAGTAGGCAGAAAATGGAAATGGTGCCATTCAGGCATCCTATATTGCTACTTCTGATTGCATGTATGGTCATATCCACCTGGGGTTTTCATTAACATGCTTCCTTTGATGTCTTGTTGGTCTTAAATGAAAATTGTGCCAATCTGAAATCTGATATGGCTGCCACAGAAGCCATCTTGAAAATCTCATCACTACTTCACCTAAATGGGTGGTCATATTAATGTGGTATTCACTGAAAGACCTCTTATGATTGGTCCTAAATGAAGTTGTTACTGATCTGACATCCAGTATGACTGCCACAGTGGCCATATTGAAATTCTTATCATACTTGTCTTGACTAACTGTTCTTACTAGTATGGGGTTACCCTAAAATATATTGCCTTGTTGGGGTTTAAGACTTTTGACATTGTCTTGTTGGGGTTTAAGACTTCTGACATAGCTTTGTTGGGATTTAAGACTTGACATTGTATTTCTTGTTTGGGGTTTAAGACTTTTGACATTGCCTTGTTGGAGTTTAATACCTTTGACATTGTCTTGTTGGGGGTTAAGACTTTTGACATAGTCTTGTTGGGGTTTATGACTTTTGACATTGTCTTGTTGGGGTTTTAGACTTTTGACATTGCCTTGTTGGGGTTTAAGACTTTTGACATAGTCTTCTTGTGGTTTAAGACTTTTGACATTGACTTGTTGGAGTTTAAGACTTTTGACATTGCCTTGTTGGAGTTTAAGACTTTTGACATTGCCTTGTTGGGGTTTAAGACTTTTGACA
Source organism: Potamilus streckersoni (assembly GCA_016746295.1). Classification (NCBI taxonomy): domain Eukaryota; kingdom Metazoa; phylum Mollusca; class Bivalvia; order Unionida; family Unionidae; genus Potamilus; species Potamilus streckersoni. The sequence continues at coordinate 32,178 of JAEAOA010002116.1, read as the reverse complement.
TTGCCGTGTTAGGGTTTAAGACTTTTGACATACCCTTGTTGGGGTTTAAGACTTTTGACATCTTGTTGGGGTTTAAGACTTTTGACATTGCTTGATGGGGTTTAAGACTTTTGACATTACCTTTTTGGGGTTTAAGACTTTCAACATTGTCTTGTTGGAGTTTAAGACTTTTGACATTGCCTTGTTGGGGTTTAAGACATTTGACATTGCCTTTTTGGGATTTAAGACTTTTGACATTGTCTTGTTGGGGTTTAAGACTTTTGACATTTTCTTGTTGGTTCTAAATGATAATACTGCTGATTGACATTCAATATGGCCACATGATGGCAATTGTCAAATGTTGTTATTGCTACTTTCTTTTAGTGGAAATTGATTTTGAAATGGTGTTATTATCACTAGGGTTCATTTGGTGCCTAGTTAGCCTAAATGAAAATGACTGACCCTCAAGATGGCTGCCATGTTGGCCATCTTGAAAACTTGTCTCTGCTTCTTCCAGATGGATGACTATTTCAACATGGGGTTTTCAGAAGTAGATTTCTTATGTTATCTAGATGGTTATATGTGAATATTGTACTAGTTGTACATCCAGTATGACTGCCATGGCAGCCATATTGAGTATTGTCCTGCCACTATTCATCCCATATGGATGATCATATTGACATGGGCTTTTCACCAAAAGACTTTCATAAAATGTGCTTGTTTCTAAATGAAAATGGTTGCAGTCATCCAATAAGTTCACCACAGCAGCTAATGTGATAAACTCAAAAGGAAGAAATAGTTTTTTCTTGAATATGTCAAGATTTTTTGTTCTCAGTAGAGCATTAGTCCCATTGAAATACTAACATTAAATGTTTTGAGGGTTTTTTGTATTTGTCCTTTTTTTTCTGATGTCTGCAGTGGACTTAAATGTTTGTGTCTTGCAAACACAGATCTAAAGTGGACATAAACTTGCAAAGTTCAATGAGAAAGAATCCAGGAATAGTTTAATGCAGTCCCATTTTAGCTTATACTGTCTTCAAAACCTTGTGAAAGATTTCATTCTCAGAAGTTCATATAAATAGTTTTCCATGAATAAGAAATCTATGGACAGATATCGTGCTTCAACAAAAATAAAATGATAATTTTAAAAAATAACTACACACTCTTGTGAAAATCCTTGGTTTACATTGCTTACAGACAGTAAGATGATGTTTTATGAAACAGATAATTTACACTGGCTGAGCAGAGATGGGTTAATTAATATGAAGCAGATAGTTTACTGTCAAAGTAGAGATGGATTAATTGTTAGGGAACAGGTAGTACATACACTGGACAAATAGAGATGGGTTAAGTGTTAGCAATGATGTGATATAAACTGGAAAAATGGATGATGACTTTAATTGTTTGTGTATAAATAGGATATTGGCAATGAGTGATGGGTTAATGGGAGGTATTGTGGCATAAAACTGGATCCCATTCCAACTTGCATAAATATCATACCTTATTGTAAATTGTACAGTTTGTCCCCATCATTTTGTCCTGCATGAAAAATTATATGCCAGAGATTCTGAATGTTGTGCAATTCTATTTATAGCAATCTTCCAGTCCAACTCTTTTTGCTGTTCTTCATGTAGGGCAAAGCAAGATCAGATTTACTGTGAATGGAAATATTTCTTTTCTATGTCATTATTCAATATTTGTGTTTTACTATTGTAAAAGCAAAGCAAGATCAGATTTACTGTGAATGGAAATATTTCTTTTCTATGTCATTATTCAATATTTGTGTTTTACTATTGTCTTGGAAAAATGTACCATAAATACTCACTTATAAGTCAGTGTTTATCACTTAAACTCTTTTATTTTATGCAAAGTAGAGGTAATGTCGGAAGCTCTAGATGTTTTCAGAACATAACAAAACTGTCCACTGAAATATTTTTACATTTTAGGGACACAATTCCTATTCAGAAATGCATATATGGTATGCTTTTTATCTGTTTCATGACAGAAGTCAAGACAAGACTTGTATCCACTTATTTGGATGTCACTAATTTTAAAATATTAAGGGTAAATTAAATACCACCCACTACAGAGTAAAGTATTCATCCCTATTGTTTAACAAGTGTGTTTGCTAACAAATATATTGATTCCATTTTTGTGTAACTCTGAACAACCTGTATTTGTATAAATATCTGTGTTTTGCTGTGTAAACACTGAATTTAAAGTTATTCAAGCTTTGAATATGTATTTTTCTTTTTCATAAGTTCTTTAATTCCTAAGTGATATTTTCCAAATTTTCTACTTGTTGTACTTGGCCTGATGATTCCTTAGCTTGTAAAGACAGCATTCTCGTTTTTGCTGGGTTGAAAATCATTTTCATGACATATGACAGCAATTACATTGACTGTGTTCATGGAGGATTTCAGAACTTTGTAAATGTGGAATATACAATCTTGGACTTTTTACATATGTAGGTTTGTGTGAATGTGGACTTTTGTTGTCTACTTTTAAGATGTGTGGATTTTAACATATTACAGTAAATTGTGAACTGATCATTCGGAGCTACTATTTTTTTTATTTGTATTGATGTATAATTGATGAACAAATTTAAAATGTGAAACATTATGGATTTTATTTCATTTAGATGGACAAATTGTTAGTTGTCAGTTTATTTGTAACATACATTCCACATAATACTATACAATTATTTTATACTGGTTTTGTCTTTATTTTTCCTATTAGGCTATCTCTTTATCTATCCAGTTTCTAAGACTTGTTTGTGTTCAAAATGTGTAACTCACTGATGACATGCTACCCTAAGGAATGGATCTGGCTTGCAAAATGCAACTGACTTACAGGAGGGTGAAAGAGAAATTTGCTTTTTATAGCCACTGAAAAAATCAGAGTGCATGATCAGGAGGATTAGTTCAGATTAGAGTGGGTGTACGGGTTACTTCAAGTCGGAGTGGGTGGGAGGGTTACTGCAAGTCGGAGTGGATGGGAGGATTACTTCAAGTCAGAGAGGGTGGGAGAGTTACTTCAAGTCAGAAAGGGTGGGAGGGTTACTTTAAGTCGGAGTGGGTGGGAGGGTTACTTTAAGTTGGAGTGGGTGGGAGGGTTTACTTCAAGTTGGAGTGGGTGGGAGAGTTACTTCAAGTTGGAGTGGGTGGGAGGGTTACTTCAAGTTGGAATGGGTGAGAGGGTTACTTCAAGTTGGAGTTGGTGAGAGGGTTACTTCAAGTTGGAGTGGGTGAGAGGGTTACTTCAAGTCAAGATTAATTATAAATGAGTATCTATGGTATTAAGACTTGCTATCACAATCATTAACAGTTAGGAATGTGCAATCTATGGCCTAAAGGCCCAATCTGGATCATGACATGGTTGCAATCTATGGCCTAAAGGCTCAATATGGATCATCACATGGATGCAATCAATGGCCTAAAGGCTCAATCTGGATCATCACATGGATGCAATCTATGGCCTAAAGGCTCAATCTGGATCATCACATGGATGCAATCAATGGCCTAATGGCTCAATCTGGATAATCACATGGTTGCACTCTTTGGCCTAAAGGCTCAATCTGGATCATCACATGGTTGCATTCTTTGGCCTAAAGGCTCAATCTGGATCATCACATGGATGCAACCTATGGCCTAAAGGCTCAATCTGGATAATCACATGGTTGCATTCTTTGGCCTAACGGCTCAATCTGGATCATCACATGGATGCAACCTATGGCCTAAAGGCTCAATCTGGATAATCACATGGTTGCATTCTTTGGCCTAACGGCTCAATCTGGATCATCACATGGATGCAACCTATGGCCTAAAGGCCAAATCTAGCCCATGATATGATTTTATCTGCTGAAATACAATCATTGGATTTGACTTTCAAAATCACTTACTGTTCCCGTGGATATCAACACTATTAAATATGACCAAAAGATTGTAGTTATCTCTTATTACTTTAGGTATTTGCACAAATTGTCGAATACCACATATAATATCGGTATCTTTGTGTCTGTCTCAGGAAAATATCCAAGCTTAATTTGATTGTTTGTATAGCCTCACATCTTTGTATACTACAAGATTGTTGATGCACCATTGAGATCATCTACCAGTGGCGCATCATTGATGTCAGTGATAAAATCAATAATATCAGTGACATCTTTACATTTTCATTAATATCTTTAAGCACATTGTAGCATCGCTGATCATCTACAGATGGTGCCACTAAGTACAACTTATCCCACTTGAGTTATCTCATTATCAGGTTCAGTAACTGTTGCATCTTACCAGACCCAGATATACCTTTGATAATTGCTCTGATAGAAGTAGGTTGTGCTGGATGATGCTTGACTGGTTCTTGCTTTAAAATTCCTGAGAAATTGATGATATCCATGTTGTAGGAATATAAAATGATTATATCAATTTATATTGTGTTCAATGCAGAGGACCCACCCCCACCAATGGATTAATAACAATAGCGGCAAGGAATCAAAAGCATACACTTACAGTGTGTAAAATGTGGTACAAAAAATTATTAAATTTATCTCTGATGAAACGGGCGGAGATATCACTTCTTCACTGGGAAAATTACCATGTGCTAAGTATCCTTAGGAGAAGCATCTTCCTGGATATAATTATTGTGGTCTTGGAACCTGACTTGATATCCACCCTGATGAAAATGATCAATCAAGACCTGCAGAGTATTCAATAAATGTCATTGATCAAGCTTGCCACATTCATGATGTTGGGTATAAAAAATTGAAATTCACAACAAGGATACATTGCAGATGTGAGATTGATTCACATTCTAAAATCTGTAAAAAAATAAATCTCAAAGAATCGCTTGCTAAATTTTTTATAAGATATGCAATGAAAGGTAAATTAGTTTTTGGGCCGGGTAATTAATCATAGATAATTTTTTTAATAGACACCATTTGTTATAACCCAAGATGATATTTTTTGGGTAGAACAATGATTAGTAAACTTGCTGATGCATCAGGTTTCACGTGTTATGTTGCTGTAGATTAGTTAGCATGACAGACAATATGGCAAATTTATCTACAGTATGCACATTCAGCACTCTGTTGGTCCTTTGTATAGATGCTTCCTGACACCAAAATTGCGGAAAATATGTATGTGCAAGAACAAAATCATCTAATATTGTTAGGTGTTTAGCAGAAGGTACAGTGACTATGATGACAAAAAGTTGTACCCAGTCGTTGTATGAGGCTTTAAAAATGAAAATGGGTAATGTCATATTGCTCTTCTTTTGTTACCAGAATTAACAGCAGATACCACTGGATAAAACATTTTTAATCGTTTGATTATGTTTTGAATAAATATAAGTTGACAGAACTCTCTGGGGTACATCAGCCAACTCTGCTAGTTTTTTATTTGCTGCTTGATTTATTATTTTACTGACACATGGTGGCATGACTACAGCGCTGGGCAATTTTACTGGCTGAGGTCAGACCACTGGTTATCTGCATATTAATCATAAGAATGCTCTACTGTCAACATCACATGCAGCACCAATACCTTTATCACAAACAATATCAATACCTTTAATTCCCAGTTGCTTTTGCAATCGGGTTTCCTTTTGGGGCTATCCTTCTAAATAGACCCTGAACAACATCACTGAGTCCATCACCGTAGATCGTTTTGTATGTTGGTAGTCACAAATTTATCACACTGAGCATTATGTATGATCATCTTATTTTCTTATCAATGATCTAATTGCATACCCTCATCAATGATCTAATTGCATACCCTCATCAATGATCTAATTGCATGCCCTCATCAATGATCTAATTGCATGCCCTCATCAATGATCTAATTGCATGCCCTCATCAATGATCTAATTGCATACCCTCATCAATGATCTAATTGCATACCCTCATCAATGATCTAATTGCATACCCTCATCAATGATCTAATTGCATACCCTCATCAATGATCTAATTGCATACCCTCATCAATGATCTAATTGCATACCCTTATCAATGATCTAATTGCATACCCTTATCAATGATCTAATTGCATACCCTTATCAATGATCTAATTGCATACCCTTATCAATGATCTAATTGCATACCCTTATCAATGATCTAATTGCATACCCTTATCAATGATCTAATTGCATACCCTCATCAATGATCTAATTGCATACCCTCATCAATGATCTAATTGCATACCCTCATCAATGATCTAATTGCATACCCTCATCAATGATCTAATTGCATACCCTCATCAATGATCTAATTGCATACCCTCATCAATGATCTAATTGCATACCCTCATCAATGATCTAATTGCATACCCTCATCAATGATCTAATTGCATACCCTCATCAATGATCTAATTGCATACCCTCATCAATGATCTAATTGCATACCCTCATCAATGATCTAATTGCATACCCTCATCAATGATCTAAATGCATACCCTCATCAATGATCTAATTGCATTCATCCATCAATGATCTAATTGCATACCCTTATCAATGATCTAATTGCATACCCTTATCAATGATCTAATTGCATACCCTTATCAATGATCTAATTGCATACCCTTATCAATGATCTAATTGCATACCCTCATCAATGATCTAATTGCATACCCTCATCAATGATCTAATTGCATACCCTTATCAATGATCTAATTGCATACCCTTATCAATGATCTAATTGCATACCCTTATCAATGATCTAATTGCATGCCCTTATCAATGATCTAATTGCATACCCTTATCAATGATCTAATTGCATACCCTTATCAATGATCTAATTGCATACCCTTATCAATGATCTAATTGCATCAACGATTTCATCAATGAGTGACCAATAAACATTAATGTCCATGATACTGCCTGTAAATAATCTCTGAGAAAATAGCAGCTGCTTCATTAATGATATCTTTTTGAATTATTATCGTTACATCTTCTGCCAATTCAAATTTTTAGTCAATAGACATTGGTAATGATGTTATTGGGACAATGTTTATCAAGCCCACCATTGGACAAAACACTTCCAGACCTTTTTACTACTTGTTATGTCTGATTCCACTTCTTGTTGCATATTTGTTTCTTCTTCTCATTTCTTTTTTTGTCATTTTGTTCTAATTTTCTTATTTACTTCCTGCTAAATTTATTAAATTTTTATCATCAGATCTGTCCAGCTGAATATTATTTGTGATGTGATATACATTTAAAATCTAACTCTTACGTTGCAGAGTTTCATCATATTCGGGTTTTACATACCTATCTCTGTCACTATCCAAATGAGGCAATATCTCAGTTACTGATAGCAGCAATATCTGAATGCATAAAGTTATCTATTATATTCCTAATTCTTGGCAGTGGCTGAATATTAGGATGTGGTTGAGGAGGGTGCAATGGTGGTGGTCAAGTTTCATCTGGTTCATACTCCTCAATATGAGGTAGTCTGAATTCCAATTTTTTGAAGATAACATATCTTTGAGTGTGAATTTCTTTCATCATCTTCAATTTGTTCTACAAAAATTTCAAAATAATTTTTATATTTATCAATGATTTTAGATATACCCTAGGACTTTCAAAATATAAAATGAATCCAGTTTTTTTTCTGAAACACTCTTGGTGTTTCGATGTAAGAATTGATCACAATCTGAATATCCTGTTGTGGCAACCACTATGGGGCTCTCTCAAAGCATTGTATGACCTTCTTTGATAAATCAGGCTGGTGGTTTTGGTTTAGGTTAAGATGTAACAGTATCTTTTGCAAAAATGCTCAATTCTTTGTTGTATTTCCTCTCAAAATTGTGGTTGAGCAGCAGCTATTTCACCTGGATGTTCACTTAGAATCTTTTTTGTTTGTTTAGTTCATTCTGCTATTTTCCAGATGTTTAGAAGTTTGCTCTAATGTGGGAAGAAGACCTTTGGTAGCCTTTGTCATGGGCTTAAATACCTGTTCAGCTCCTTCTGTAAATTCCATTTGAGACTCCTGACACTCTTTTCATTTATGCTTGACAGAATCACAGACAGGAAGATATTTTTTTTATTGCCTCTAGTCACTGTCAAGTTAGTTTAGTTGTGTGAGATTCCATGGTTAGTATTGAATCATGTAATTATTCCACCTTACCATGTTGCCAACCAACAGTGAATGGCATGGCTTGGTAAATAACCCGGTAGAGGCCTCAGTTTATGGTTGTGCTTGTATTTACATTTTTGTAGGTTTATTTTTAAAAATAGACCCTCCTAAAAATAGTCTGTTAACCCTCCCTACTGGTAAAATTATCTTTAAACTATTGTATTATTTGCATCATGTTTTAATGCTTTGTAAATAAGATGTAAATGTGTAATATGGTTTAATATATAACAATGATTTTTTATATTAATATGGTTTATAAAACAAGCATTTTTATATTAATAGGGTTTATATAATAATCATTTTCTTTATTAGTTAATTGCACAGTCATCAAATATCTGTATACTGTCCTTGTCAGCATGGCGGCCTTGGATGACTGAGTGGTCTAATGTGCTCACATTTATAGATCACCTACACATCTTACCTCCGTCTGCATGAGTTTGAATCTCACTGACTATCATCGTGGGTATGTGAGGAAACTTGCCAGTGGCTTGCCATGTGTCAGATGTTCTTGCTGGGATCTTCTAGGGGTTTTCCTAGACCATATATACTCACTGCTATGTACAGTTTATGATATTTTGAACAACAGCATGAAATCCCACCAAAAAATATCCTGCCTACATTTTCCTAGACTTGGTGGAAACTTCCTTTAGAGGGGAGGCTGCGAACATTACAGACTGGGGTTTTACAATTGAGGCATTTAGTTGAATTTATTTGAGGTGGGGACACAACTGCCATATATACATGTGTGTAATTTGGACCTACCTGCAAATTGCATAGAGCAAATCTACTTTTCTATAATGCACCTGGAGTATTAGCAGAAAAAATAACAAACAACCTAATTTGAGAACTTATTATATAATGGCAAATCAGGATATATGTTGATTGTATTTGGACTCATTCATTGAGTATGTACAATAGTTCAGTTGAATTTTATGTGAGAGTAAACAGATCATTGTATGCACACTTTGTGTACATGTTGCATTGAACCATGTCCATCAATGTGTACATGCATTAGTCCAGTCATAGGATACAAAAATCAGACCATTTATTAGACTGAGTCTCCTTGTATCATGAATACTGTTGACTGACTGAAGCCTAAGTTTCCTTGTAACTTGAATACTGTTGACTGACTGAAGTCTGAGTTTCCTTGTAACTTGAATACTGTTGACTCGCTGAAGCCTGAGTTTTCTAGTAACTTGAATACTGTTGACTGACTGAACCCTAAGTTTCCTTGTAACATGGATACTGTTGACTGTCTGAAGCCTAAGTTTCCTTGTAACTTGAATACTGTTGACTGACTGAAGTCTGAGTTTCCTTGTAACTTGAATACTGTTGACTTGCTGAAGCCTGAGTTTTCTTGTAACTTGAATACTGTTGACTGACTGAAGTCTGAGTTTCCTTGTAACTTGAATACTGTTGACTGACTGAAGCCTAAGTTTCCTTGTAACTTGAATACTGTTAACTGACTGAAGTCTGAGTTTCCTTGTAACTTGAATACTGTTGACTGACTGAAGTCTGAGTTTCCTTGTAAATTGAATGCTGCTGACTGACTGAAGTCTGAGTTTCCTTGTTGTTGTTGTTGTTGTGGGGCTTAATGCCATTTTTCAGCACATGATAGGCTATACATGGCGGCCAGTATTAATGGTGGAGGAAGAAACTGGGAAATCCATGGAAAGAACCACTGACCCATGAGAAGCTACTTGCAAGCTTTCTCACATATCCACATTCGCCGAATCTTAGACTAGAACTCACGCAGACAGAGGTGAGATAGTAGTAATCCGTAACGGACAGCGCTTTAGACCATTTGGCCACTCATGGCCCCAGAGTATCCTTGTAACCTGAATGTTGTCTACATTGTGTGACAGAAGTGTACTGTATTTGTGCCGATGTTTCTGAACATGAGTGGGTGAGAGAATGTTCAGATAGTGTAGAGTTTTAAAAAAGCTTCGATCTTTATTTAATGTTTGTTTGTTTCTCATTTCAGTGGAAGTTTTTACCAACGGCTGTGTTGCCAGCATTAATGATATTTGTAGGTCTTTTGGGAGGTGCTTCCTATGTCAACATCTTCTATCTTTTACTCAATGACAGGATGTATGAAGAAGATAGGGAATTGTTAATTAACATGGCTGCCATTTTTATAACTTTAGGTAAGTAGTTACTGTGTTGTCCAAGTTTGGTGACCATTATACTACTACTTTTAGCAGTGTGTACAAAGTAATAAGTTTCAGTAATTCATTTTTTGATCCAGACAACTACAGATAAGCCACAAATGCCATGAATTCATTATTTTCTTAAGTAAAAATTGTTATGGTTTTTGCAATTACTGACATTTTAAACGATGCCCTAATTAATGGTTCTTGGATGAGGGTCCTATTGTTTTCACTCAAGTTTCATAACAAAATTGATAAAGATCAGTAATGCAGTCAGCCATTTATAATATGAATCTTAGAGAAGATTTGTGCAGTTGCTATCTATGCTTTTACAGAAATGAAATGAAAAACAAATATTTTCAATGTATTAATGGTTTGTTCTGCTCGCATATATATTTTATTGTTTCATGTTCTAAATTTTGCTTTTGCCCTCAATATAATACATTGGAAATTCCTTTGTGTTATCATATTGATCACTTGGTAGGGTCATCTTTAAGGTCTACCTGGTGTGCCATATGCTTAAATTTGTATGCTGCTGTTTAAAATGTTTCCACTAAAATGTTTCCACTAAAATGTTTCCACTAAAATGTTTCCAATATACACATTCAGCACAGTATTGGCAGCATTCCAGTTGTTGGATATTTTTCTGAAGGGCAAAGTACTACAGGATGCAAAATTGGTGTATAAGTATTACTGAAAATTGAGATTTGATGTTATGGGTGCTGATTTGCATTGACTTGGTTATAGTTATTAACAGATTGTATATTTTTGTCACTGTATATTTGCATAATTTGATTTGGAATGAGGCTGTGGGTCGATAACTTCTATCAGTTGGTAGATCAGCATTTGTCAACATTCTTTCAAAGAAAGAGGCAAGTTTATTTCAGGCAGATATTTACCACACTTGTTATAAGGAAAGAGCATGAGTAACAGGTTTCGACTCCTCAGCCCTCTGTCCCTTGGACCAACACAGATAATTTTATTTATAAGGAGCCCCTGTGGGGTAAATTAGCCATATTTCAGAAGATATAATTGTGTTTTCTAATTGCATCTTGGTCAATCATTTGCAGAGATGGCCACTATGCTGTTGATATAAATAATTAAAACAAGCAGACCACTGGACAGAGTGTGGAATATTTCGGCTGCCAATGAGTAATTAGAATGATGCACAAGAATTTCATAGCCTTATTTGGAACAATCAGATTCACAAAAAGTGATACGTTTAAATGTTGCCAAACATATTAAACTGCACACACTTTATAAAGTGTACCAACTATGTAATAAAACTATAAAGGAGACAAACTGGTACTGTGACTATGTGTACCTTATGAGTCCAAGTATTGTCTAGTCTATGTGCCCACCCCACCCCCAGGATTACTAAACTAAAGACTATGTGTACCTTATGAGTCCAAGTCTTGTCTAGTCTATGTTCCCACCCCACCCCCAGGATTACTAAACTAAAGATATTAATACAGAGACACATACAATATGTCACATAGAACCTCCACTAAATGTGACTTAAAAAAGCTGATTTTAAATGTGCTTGCTGGTTGCATTGCTGGTGTACATGTGCATATTGCCCAATGCTTAGTACTTGCTGGGATGCATGCATATTACCCAGTACCTGGATTTACATGTACCTTCTGGGATGCTTGCATATTGTCCAATATTTGGATTTACATGTACTTGCTTAAGGGATGGATGCATATTGTCCAATAATTGGATTTATATGTACTTTCTGGGATGCTTGCATATTGTCCAATACTTGGATTTACATGTACTTACTGGGATGGATGCTTATTGTCCAATACTTAGATTTCATGTACATTCTGGGATGGATGCATATTGTCCAATTCATGGATTTACATTTACTTCCTGGGATTCATATGTATTGTCTAATACTTGGATTTACATGTATTTCCTGAAATGGTTGCTTATTGTCCAATAATTTGAATTGCATGTACTTCCTGGAGTGGATACATATTGTCCAATACATGGATTTACATGTACTTGCTGGGATGTTTGCATATTGTCCAATACTTGGATTTACATGTACTTGCTGGGATGGATGCATATTGTCCAATACTTGGATTTACATATACTTCCAGAGATGGATGTATATTATCCAATACTTTGATTTTCATGTACTTGCTGGGATGGATACATATTGTCCAATACTTGGATTTACATGTACTTGCTGGGATGGATGCATATTGTCCAATACTTGGATTTACATATACTTCCAGGGATGGATGTATATTATCCAATACTTAGATTTTCATGTATTTGCTGGATGCATGCATTTTGTCCAATACTTGGATTTACATGTACATCCTGGGATGGATGTATATTGTAAATACTTGGATTTACATATACTTCCAGAGATGGATGTATATTATCCAATACTTTGATTTTCATGTACTTGCTGGGATGGATACATATTGTCCAATACTTGGATTTACATGTACTTGCTGGGGTCCTTGCATATTGTCCAATACTTGGATTTGCATGTATTTCCTGGGATGGATGCGTAATGTCCAATACTTGGATTTACATGTACATCCTGGGATGGATACATATTGTCCAATACTTGGATTTACATGTATTTGCTGGGGTGCTTGCATATTGTCCAACATTTGGATTTGCGTGTATTTCCTGGAATGGATGCATTTTGTCCCAATACTTTGATTTACATGTATTTCCTGGAATGGATGCATATTGTCCAATTCTTGGATTTACATTTACTTACTGGGGTGCTTGCATATTGTCCAATACTTGGATTTACATGTACTTGCTGGGATGGATGCATATTGTCCAATACTTAGATTTACATGTACTTGGTGGGATGCATGCATATTGGCAAATACATGGATTTTCTTGTACTTATTGGGATGCTTGCATATTGTCCAATACTTGGATTTACATGTACTTACTGGGATGCTTGCATATTGTCCAATACATAGATTTACATTTACTTCCTGGTATGGATGCTTATTGTCCAATACTTAGATTTACATGTAATTCCTGGAATGGATACATGTTGTCCAATACTTGGATTTACATCTACTTGCTAAGATGGATGCATATTGGGAAATACATGGATTTTCATGTACTTCCTGGGATGGATGCATATTGTCAATACTTGGATTTATATGTACATGCTGGGATGCATACATATTGTCCAATACATATATTTACATTTACTTGCTGGGATGGATGCATATTGTCCAATACTTGCATTTGCATGTACTTTCTGGGATGGATGCGTATTGTCCAATACTTGGATTTACATGTTTTTTTTATGGATGCATACATATTGTCCAATACATAGATTTACATTTACTTGCTGGGATGGATGCATATTGTCCAATACTTGCATTTGCACGTACTTCCTGGAATGCATGCATATTGTCCAATACATGAATTTACATGTACTTGCTGGGATGTTTGCATATTGTCCAATATCTTGTTTTACATGTACTTGCTAAGATGCATGCATTTTGTCCAATACTTGAATTTACATATACTTGCTGGGATGCTTGCATATTGTCATGCATATTGTCCAATACTTGGATTTACATGTACTTACTGAGATGCTTGCATATTGTCCAATACATGGATATACATGTACTTGCTGGGATGGTTGCTTATTGACCAATAATTTGATTTGCATGTACTTGCTGGGATAGACACGTATTGTCCAATACTTGGATTTACATGTGCTTGCTGGGATGCATGCATATTATCCAGTACTTGGATCTATTACATGTACCTGCTGAAAAAGATGCAATTTATTTATTACTATGGAATTTCATGTACTTTTTGAGCTGGACGCATTCTGCCCAATACTTAATAGAGTATTGAGGCCTCTTGTACACATGCTTGGTCTTGTGTGTCTTTCATAAAAGCTCTCTTCCAGTCAATGATGTAAAATTTTTGTTGCGCATTTCTTCAAGTCTGACCTCCTAATGCTTAAAAAATTTATATTTGCCATGCCATATTAGTACTGAAGCCCATTTAACAATATATTATTGATTTAAATCACATAATTTTTTCATATTTTCCTAATGCCTAATAAAGTTGTAATAACTCATGCCAAGTAAAATGTAAAAATTGTACATAAATCATGATCAATAAGGTTATGGAGTAATGAAAAATGACCAATCTGCATTTGTGTTGTATAGTCACTAATCCAACACCCTAATACACACTTTTCATGGTCCATAGGAAACATTTGCCATAATGAATCATCTGTTGTTATGCATTAGTCTGTTGTTACATTTGTTTTGGGGGCAATTCATAATGTAAAAATTACCCATTGAACATAAATCAATAAGATTACAGAGTAATGAAATATAACCAATCTGCATTTGTGTTGTATAGTCACTAATCCAACACCCTAATACACACTTTTCATGGTCCGTAGGAAAGATCTGTTGTTATGCATTAGTCTGTTGTTACATTTGTTTTGGGGGCAATTCATAATGTAAAAATTACCCATTGAACATAAATCAATAAGGCTACGGAGTAATGAAATATAACCAATCTGCATTTGTGTTGTATAGTCACTAATCCAACACCCTAATACACACTTTTCATGGTCCGTAGGAAAGATCTGTTGTTATGCATTAGTCTGTTGTTACATTTGTTTTGGGGACAATTCATAATAGTAATGTTAGCTATGATGGAGCATCTCTGTTCTATTTTTATCTTTCTTTTATAGGCATCATCATGGGGACTGCATTTGAAACCTTGCTCTTCAGTACCATTCTGAGTAATGACTAATGGCTGTCATCATCTCCAGGTCTTAAGGTAGCAGTCAGGCATACAGCTGTATTGGGGAAGACTCAGATTTAGCTGAATCATAACTTTAAGTGCTCATCCACTTAAGTATTACACCTTATTTGGGTAAAATACCTTGATAGTCAGGCCTAAGGTAATTAAACTGGGAAGAATGTCAAGAAACTTAATAGGGTTGATGCACGTTATTTGTTTGCAGAAAATGTTGGTGTCCACATTTAGTATTTTGTTAAGTTCAGAAATTGTAATAATGTAGAAATTGTAATAATGTAGAAATTGTAATAATGTAGAAATTGTAATAATGTGATTATAAATAGCATATGATGATTACTTTATTTTTGATAATTTTCTTAAGTCTTTGAGATTAATATATTTACATAGAATTATGTTGCCTCTTGCAGTCTGTGATACATGTGTATTACAATTAAAGTTTTATTCATGTATGTGTAATAATAGTTAGATTAGAAGCATATTAAATATATAGTAACCTATATAAGGGTTGCACATTTAGTTATCATATGGTCAGTTTGATATTTTGCATGGCATACCAATTTTAATGAATTTTATTTTTGGTTTCTACAAAACTGTGACTTTTTAGATCAGTGATGAAGCATATCTGCATTGTAACAACAGGACACTTTTTCTATTCCATTCATTAGGTTTTGGTGAAATATAATTGTTTCTGAAATCACTAAAATAAGAAACCCTTGAAAATAAATGAATTTACACTGTCAATGGAAAAGAGCAATTCCTAATTGCCAGCATAAAGGTCAGTCCAATACACTAGCATTGATATGTTACCTCATTCATAAATTTAATACAGACAAATTGTACTGATATGGAATGATAAAATGTGGTTTTAATGATTGGAAAAATAATTTTTTGCCTCCTTAAGTTTGTAGACTAATATTTTCCATGACACACAGCACAGTACTAAACTAAATCTATGTTTTTTCCAAAAATCCTTCTGTCGGGTAATTATAATGTACATGATTGTTGTACCTGTATATATATATATGTTTTTATATGTGTCTGTGTTACACATTTCATATAAAAATAATAAAGTTAATAGACACTTGCCTCTAATCAAGTATTTCTTCAAGAAGAGGAAACTTAAGAAGATTTTGCAGTTTTCAATTGATACAGATAGTATGGTACTAATATATCAATATTGCAAGGCTTTTTATGTTGATTTTGTGCATAAATGTTCGAGTGATTTTAATGTTGGTTTTGTAAAATATTCAAATGATTTTAATGTTGTTTTACTGATCAAAAACAGATACATTCAATTTTCTTTTTTATTCATAAGATTTTGCACCAAATAATAATAAACAATTACGAGATTATTTGTTTAATTTTGTTTTTCATTTTGTTCTTTTGTTAGAGGCCATTTTAAATGTTCAACACAAATAATCTGTGTAAATATAAGTTACCATGCATCATTACACAATGTGTTAATGGTGATACCATGCATCATTGCACAATGTGTTAATGGTGATACCATGCATCATTGCACAATGTGTTAATGGTGATACCATTCATCATTACACAATGTGTTAATGGTGATACCATGCATCATTACACAGTGTGTTAATGGTGATACCATGCATCATTAGACACTTCTTTAAGGTGTTATAATGCATCATTACACATTGTTCTAACGATGGTCCCATGCATCACTACACAAAGTTTTAATGTTGTTACCAAACTTCATTATGCAGTGTTTTAATGGTGTTACCATGCATTATTGCACAAAGTTTTAATGGTGTTACCAAACTTCATTATCCAGTGTTTTAATGGTGTTACCATGCATCATTGGACAATGTTTTAATAGTGTTACCAAACCTCATTTTTCCAGTGTTTTAATGGTGTTACCATGCATCATTGCACTATGTTCTAATGGTGTTATCAAACTTCATTATCCAGTGTTTTAATTGTGTTACCCTGCATCATTAGAAAGTGTTTTAGTGGTGTTACCATGAATCATTGCACAATGCTCTAATTGTGTTACCATGCACCAGTACACAATGTTCTAAGTGTTACCATGCATCATTAAACAATGTTCTAGAGGTGTTACTATGCATCATTACACAGTGTTTAATGGTGTTACCATGCATCATTAAACAATGTTCTAGAGTTGTTACTATGCCTCATTACACAATGTTCTAGAGGTGTTACTGTTCATCATTACACAATGTCCTAGAGGTGTTTCCATGCATCATTACACAATGTTCTAGAGGTGTTACCATGCATCATTACACAATGTTCTAATTGTGTTACCATGCATCATTACACAATGTTCTAGAGGTGTTACCATGCATCATTACACAGTGTTCTAATGATGTTACCATGCATCATTACACAATGTTCTAGAGGTGTTACCATGCATCATTACACAATGTTCTAGAAGTGTTACCATGCATCATTACACAGTGTTCTAATGGTGTTACCATGCATCATTACACAATGTTCTAGAGGTGTTACCATGCATCATTACACAATGTTCTAATTGTGTTACCATGCATCATTACACAATGTTCTAGAGGTGTTACCATGCATCATTACACAGTGTTTTAATGGTGTTACCATGCATCATTACACAATGTTCTAGAGGTGTTACTATGCATCATTACACAATGTTCTAGAGGTGTTACTGTTCATGATTACATAATGTTCTAGAGGTGTTACCATGCATCATTACACAATGTTCTAGAGGTGTTACCATGAATCATTACAGTGTTTTAATGGTGTTACCGTGCATAATTACACAATATTCTAGAGGTGTTGCTATGCATCATTACACAATGTTCTAGAGTTGTTACCATGCATCATTACACAATGTTCAAGAGGTGTTACTATCCATAATAACCCAATGTTCTAGAGGTGTTACCATGCATCATTGCACAATGTTCTAGAGGTGTTACCATGCATCATTGCACAATGTTCTAGAGGTGTTACCATGAATCATTACACAATATTCTAGTGGTGTTACTATGCATCATTATACAATGTTCTAGTGGTGTTACCATGCATCATTATGCAATGTTCTAGAGGTGTTACCATGCATCATTACACAATGTTCTAGAGGTGTTACTATGCATCATTACACAATGTTCTAGAGGTGTTACCATGCATCATTACACAATGTTCTAGAGGTGTTACCATGCATCATTACACAATGTTCTAGAGGTGTTAGCATGCATCATTACACAATGTTCTAATTGTGTTACCATGCATCATTGCACAATGTTCTAGAGGTGTTACTATGCATCATTACAAAATGTTCTAGTGGTGTTACTATGCATCATTACACAATGTTCTAGAGGTGTTACCATGCATCATTACACAATGTTCTAGAGGTGTTACCATGCATCATTACACAATGTTCTAATTGTGTTACCATGCATCATTGCACAATGTTCTAGAGGTGTTTTTATGCATCATTACAAAATGTTCTAATGGTGTTACTATGCATCATTACACAATGTTCTAGAGGTGTTAATATGCATCATTACACAGTGTTTTAATGGTGTTACCATGCATCATTACACAATGTTCTAGGGGTGTTACTATGCATCATTATACAATGTTCTAGAGGTGTTACCATGCATCATTGCACAATGTTCTAGAGGTGTTACTATGCATCATTACACAATATTCTAGAGGTGTTACCATGCATCATTACACAATGTTCTAGAGGTGTTACCATGCATCATTATACAATGTTCTAGTGGTGTTACCATGCATCATTATGCAATGTTCTAGAGGTGTTACCATGCATCATTATACAATGTTCTAGTGGTGTTACCATGCATCATTACACAATGTTCTAGGGGTGTTACTATGCATCATTACACAATTTTCTAATTGTGTTACCATGCATCATTGCACAATGTTCTAATTGTGTTACCATGCATCATTGCACAATGTTCTAGAGGTGTTACTATGCATCATTACACAATGTTCTAGTGGTGTTACCATGCATCATTACACAATGTTCTAGAGGTGTTACTATGCATCATTACACAATGTTCTAGAGGTGTTACTATGCATCATTACACAATGTTCTAGAGGTGTTACTATGCATCATTATACAATGTTCTAGTGGTGTTACCATGCATCATTATGCAATGTTCTAGAGGTGTTACCATGCATCATTATACAATGTTCTAGTGGTGTTACCATGCATCATTACACAATGTTCTAGGGGTGTTACTATGCATCATTACACAATGTTCTAGAGGTGTTACCATGCATCATTACACAATGTTCTAGTGGTGTTACTATGCATCATTGCATAATGTTCTAGAGGTGTTACTATGCATCATTACACAATGTTCTAGAGGTGTTACTTACCATACATCATTACACAATGTTCTAGAGGTATTACTATGCATCATTATACAATGTTCTAGTGGTGTTACCATGCATCATTATGCAATGTTCTAGAGGTGTTACCATGCATCATTATACAATGTTCTAGTGGTGTTACCATGCATCATTATGCAATGTTCTAGAGGTGTTACCATGCATCATTATACAATGTTCTAGTGGTGTTACCATGCATCATTATACAATGTTCTAGTGGTGTTACTATGCATCATTATACAATGTTCTAGTGGTGTTACCATGCATCATTACACAATGTTCTAGAGGTGTTACTATGCATCATTACACAATGTTCTAGAGGTGTTACCATGCATCATTACACAATGTTCTAGAGGTGTTACTATGCATCATTACACAATGTTCTAGAGGTGTTACTATGCATCATTATACAATGTTCTAGAGGTGTTACCATGCATCATTATACAATGTTCTAGTGGTGTTACCATGCATCATTACACAATGTTCTAGGGGTGTTACTATGCATCATTACACAATGTTCTAGAGGTGTTACCATGCATCATTACACAATGTTCTAGAAGTGTTACCATGCATCATTACACAGTGTTCTAGTGGTGTTACCATGCATCATTACACAATGTTCTAGGGGTGTTACTATGCATCATTATACAATGTTCTAGAGGTGTTACTATGCATCATTGCATAATGTTCTAGTGGTGTTACTATGCATCATTACACAATGTTCTAGTGGTGTTACCATGCATCATTACACAATGTTCTAGGGGTGTTACTATGCATCATTGCACAATGTTCTAGAGGTGTTACCATGAATCATTACACAATATTCTAGTGGTGTTACCATGCATCATTATGCAATGTTCTAGAGGTGTTACTATGCATCATTACACAATGTTCTAGAGGTGTTACCATGCATCATTACAGAGTGTTTTAATGGTGTTACTGTGCATCATTACACAGTGTTTTGATGGTCATGTCCAACATGTTGCTGTAGAATATAGCCTTAGATAAAATATTTCTAGCTTCGTGATTTGTCAGTGTGTTTTTATTTCATTTCTTCCGTTTTCTTAAGTTGTCTGTTATTAAATTATGTTCTTTTACAGTTCTAATTATGTGGGACATTGTTTTGGTAGATAAGACAATTGCAGTTTGATCCAAATTTATGTTGCTGATGAATATACCTCAGAATATGTATGTATGTATGTATGTATGTATGTATGTATGTATGTATGTATGTATGTATGTATGTATGTATGTATGTATGTATGTATGTATGTATGTATGTATGTATGTATGTATATGCATACATGTATAGTGCAACTTTTCCATTTAAGTACGTGCAAATTAGTTATTCCTACCCTTTATAAATCTGATCGTTCCTGTGGCCTAAGTGGTTAGAAGTTGTTGCCTCAGATGCGGGAGATTGTAGGTTTGAATACTAGCTGCGTCATACCAATGACTTATAAAAAATGATACCATCAGCTGCCTCACTTGGTGCTCAACATTTTGAAGTTGGTGCCAGGACTGGTCAGCTTGGTTTCAGGATAATGTAACTAGGTGGGACATGATACCACATGTTTGCGTCATTATGCCTTAGTGCTAGACATCACTATAAACTGCCACATTTCAGACATCATAATGATGTGACTGAATTTTTTTACAGCTTTGTTAAAAATCCAAATCACCCACCCACCCACCCTTTTTAGAATCATATTGACATATTTTGAGTCTAACAAGTCAAGAATTTTTTTTTTAAATTTGAGTTTGTCTGGTCTGGTAATATTTGTCTTGTTTTGGTGTTGTTGTCAGGGTCGCCATTGCACATATGGTTTTATTGATCTGTATATAATACTTAACCATGGACATGGTAGGCCACTTTTTTTACAGGAGATCTACATTATTGGGTTGGACTTTATGCTCCATGTATTATTCATTCTCAGAAAGCCCATTTTACACATGACAACAGAGTGAGATTGTTGTATATATGTAGTGACTGTCATGTGTTTCTTGTTCATGAGCCACACAATACACATTGGTCACATGTGATTGTTGTGTATATGTAGTGACTGTCTTGTGTTTCTTTTTCTTGAGCCACACAATACACATTGGTCACATGTGATTGTTGTGTATATGTAGTGACTGTCATGTGTTTCTTGTTCATGAGCCACACAATACACATTGGTCACATGTTCTTTTGTTGGTGAGACTTCCTACTATATATACTCCATACATAAAGAAGCTATTGTACATAAGCTACATAATGTAAACATTTGTCACATCTTTTTTTCTTCTTACATGCATTTAAAACATTTTCCTAATGTGAAGTTAATACTTATTTTATTTGTGATTTCGGAGTATAGTTGACCTATTTTAATTATATAATGATCACTACAGACAATGGTGTGGTTTTCAGCTATGTAGAAAAACAGCTCACCTATGCCAAGAACAGAATTATAGATCTTTCAAATGGTAATCACAACCTATACCTCTAGTTTAAGAGTCTTTCACACTATGAAGCAAATTTTATTAGCTTTAGTGTATTATGGCATTCAGACAAGGCATTTCATAGGGTTAGGGTTAATAAGGTAGTATTAGGAACCTATTACGCGTATATCAACTAATATTAGTAAATCAAGTTGCGAATCATTTATACATGTCAACAATTTTCTAAGAAACTAAAGACAAAGTAATTTTAAGTAGACCGTAATTCTTTGTTACGCAAAACATAAGAAATTTGCCCCAGTAACAGGATTGGCTAAGGGAAGACAGCGTATAATATGTATATTGTGTCAATACTATACTACTCGTATATTTTTTTTCATTAATAATAAACTCTGCATCTTCCCCCCTTCTCTCTCTCTCTCTCTCTCTCTCTCTCTCTCTCTCTCTCTCTCTCTCTCTCTCTCTCTCTCTCTCTCTCTCTCTCTCTCTCTGAGAAATGGGTAATGTTCAGCTCTCCTCAAACCCATTGCTGTTAATACGTCATAATACTTTGTTATCGTCGTAACGTTTTGATGATATATCCTCACTAATAGCAACGTAAGCAATGGTTAGAGGTGACTGATATCGATTGAAATTTTCAATGTTTTCATTACAAGTTGCAGAAATAACAAAATATTTCAAATGCGGGTATTTCCCTAATCTGAAGATAATACCTAGTGTTATTTTCAAGCCTTTTTAAAAATATCCCATCAGATGTACGTCCTCCAGAATGTAGTAATTTAAGAAGTATATTAACAATTACCTCTGAGTCTATTTCACTGAGTTCATTGAGTCAAATTTATTAGACGTGCACCAGAAAGAGACGATGATTTCGTTTGTTCTTGATCTGTCTCTTTCTTTGCAAACTAGTATGGATAGATCTCAATACAGGATATGTACGGTAGTTGATTGATACTCTCTTCTATCTGACTCAGCCAGCTTGTGGTTTAATCCTCATTTGTTCGATGATTTCATTTTGGTCTCGAGAAGACAGTATTAAGTGTAACTGATTGTGATATAACGGTATTGCATTGTGATCCAACACAGTTTTATGTGGAATCAATATCAGGCACGATGCAGTTTAATTGGCACTAAATCCATACGAGAATCGAAGATGTGGTTAAGGGATAATAACTCAAGTCAGTGAGACAAATACCATCCAATATCATTACAATGACAAAAAAACCAATAGCTGTACGATGACAAAAATACCATCCAATACCACTGATCATACTGTAAAAACAATTTGAATATTTTTCTGACCTTACTATTCAAACTGTTCTAAAAATTTAGAAACATGATATATCACTGAAAGCTAACTGGTAGAAAAGCTTCTTGATTAAATAAAACTTAATTCAACAGAAATCGTTCGATTTATTTCTTTTGTCAAGTTGGGGGAAAAAAATTGAAGACCTGCAAAATATTGGACATGAAATGTTGGGAATGTCACTTTTAGGCTGAAACTGTTCTCATAATTCCAGCTGTACGAGTGATAAATTAATTTTATTTTATAACCAAATAGCTTGGAGACTAAACTCTTTCGTTATGGCACTAGCCTTGGTTTATTCAATGGTTACCATCTACTATCGTCATGGTGTTTAATTATGCTCAGATATTTGTCTTCGATGCAGAAAGATCGGCCTTATGTAAAAGGACTTGCCTTGTAAATTTAATCTTATAAACACAAAAGGAATGGCTAAATAGTAGTCAACTACACTGTAGTTGATCATGTCTGATGTTTAATATCAGCACATGACCGGGTGTAACGTCTTGCTTTTGATCATTCAGTACTAGGGCAGCAGAAAAGGTGATATAATAATAATAATAATAATAATAATAATAATAATAATAATAATAATAATAATAATAATAATAATAATAGATATAAATGAAGAGAGTTCAAAATATTTCGTTTTGACCGTTTGAACTTTCTGTATACATCACGCAATAATGTAGTAAATATACTGAACTACTTAGACTGAAAACAGTGCGACAAGGTTAGGTGTCAATATAAATTCTTGGGAAGCTGGATTAAATTGAAGTCACTCCACTTGGAGAAATCAAAATTTATTAGGAACGATTGGATTTTCAGCCCACTGTATCAACTTTTCCATTTTGCACATATCCTGTTAAACGTTTTTACTTATGTCGAATGTATCTATTCATCAATTACCAAAAGGAAAGTTTTTAAAATAATTTCCTCATAATAGAAGTCTGTGCGATAACATTGGATTTACCTTTAAAATTTTATGCATGGTTCAATACAACATTCAATCTGGACAAAGACCAAAGTGTACCGTATTTGGATATCTACATAACAACAAAGGTCTGAATAAAGACCAAAGTCTACAGTATTTGGATACCTACATAACAACAAAGGTCTGAACAAAGACCAAAGTCTACCTTATTTGCATATCAACGCAGCAGGAAAGGAAAGTTCTAGACAAATTTGCATATTGACACAACAAAAAAAGGTCCGAACAAAGAACATAGTGTACGTTATTTGCAAATCAACATAATAAAGGTTTGAACAAAGAAAATCTGCTTCATTTGCACATCAACACAGCAGTCAAGCTCTTAATAAAATGAGCACCCTATTCTGGATGATCTTCCGTTTCTAAAATCTTATCAGAAAAATCAATTTTACCACAACCATGAATATGGCCTGTTGGCTTTCGAAATCAGTGATGTATTACTGAGATTTTTTAGATTCAGAATAAGTGATGTAGTATCTTTACTTGGATACATTTAGAATAAGTGATGTAGGGTTGCTACTTGGATACATTCAGAATTAGTGACGTATTACTACTACTTTGACACATAAGGTAAGCTTCCTGAACAGTGATAACTCGCGTCTCTGCAAGGCACTTAAATAAGAACACTGCTATGCACAATATTATGTAGGTGTAATTTAATTACTTGTGGGTTGGCTTTATATTTCTCTGTTTTATTTTTATTTCATTACGTGTTTTTTTTTTTAATGATAACATTATTCACTGGATTTGACATATTTCCAGAACATTCAGTTCAGTTCTGTTAAACCTAATAAACGTTTAGTAGATTGAAACTTTGTATCTTTATGTAGCCTAGATTTCAGAGCCACTTTCAGCTCTATTGTAAACAACTTTTTTATTAGTGAATCTTATCTTATAGTAAGATTCAATAAGTACACATCTATTCAAAAAAGTCGTCGTGTTACCTATTAGGTGATCTGTAATTGCGTTGTAGTTAGGTTTAAAACGGATATTTCGTAATATTTTTGAGTCGTTCGCAATTCATACCTTCGGGCTCAAATGTATTATTTCTCTTATGCCAATTTGAATTGAGTTTTTTATTTAAAATACTTCTGCTCATCAGAATTTTTGGACAAAATCATTTACTAAAAAAATTGTTCGGTTATTTGATTCGAATTTTTATTCAATTGACACTTTTTAATGATAAGACTTAATTTTTAACTATTTGATTCATAAATTGTAAGTCTTTTATCATATTTTACCTTGCTTTCAAGGAAAATCAATCATTTTTACAATATTACGTCCTTCAGATATATGAATTGTCACTAAAATATTTAAGAAAATTTTTATTTGAAATATAAATACTCTAGGTTCCAGAAAATTTTTAATCCCAAATACTATTTCACATTTTGTTTGAAATTTTTAGTGAAATCAACAAACTTTTTTCACAATGTCATCAAAAGTGGAGCATTTTCTTTCAAGTCCTACTAAGAATCAGTTGGATTGTTTGAAAAAAGTGGAGCATTTTCTTTCAAGTCCTACTAAGAATCAGTTGGATTGTTTGAAAAAAGATGCATTTCCTGAACTTGCAAGAAAATAAGATCTTTCTGAGGAAAAACGTCTTTAGCAAAGCAAGAATTGAAAAACATTTTGATTCAGTATTTGATAGAAAATATTTTCGACAAAAGTTTTTTGTTTTCGATCAGTAAGTATGCATCAGACTCTGACATAAAAGTAAAGGAATTCAAATTAAAATAGAAGTAGAATTAAGGAAACTGCAACGTCAGAAAGATAAAAAAGTAAAACAAATGATGCTGCAATAAGAGAAAGAGAAATAACAAATGCATTTACAAAACAACAAATCCAGAAAAACAAGTGCAAATGCAGTTACAATTGTAGAAAGAAAATAACAAATGCATTTAAAGAAAGAAAAGAAACAATTTCAGTTGCAATTTGAGAAAGAGGAGAGACAGGAAAGAGAGAAGAAGAACAATTTCAGTTGCAATTTGAGAAAGAGGAGAGAGAGATAAACAAATACAGTTATAATTTCGAGAGAGAGAGAGAGAGAGAGAGAGACATATGCAAATCCAACGAATGAATATGAATTTCAAATTAATCTAAAAGAAATAGAGCTGGCAAGTGAAATCACATTCCCACTTCATATACATATTCCAGTTTTGATATTACAAAGAATGTCAGATTAGTTCCCATTTTGGATAAACAAGAAGTAGACAAATATTTTTCTCGCTTTGAAAATGTTGCCGAAAATTTGACATGGCAAAGGGACCATTGGACTGGGTTACTACAATGCGTACTTATTGCTAAAGCTAGTGTTATTTACCATTCACTGTCAGTTCTTCAAAGTGCCGACTGTGCTCTGGTTAAGGAATGCATCTTAAAGGGTTATGAGTTAATCCCTGAGGCTTATCGGCAATAATTCAGGAAATATAAAAATGAAGCTGGACAAACTCTGATCGAATTTGCAAGAACAAAAGAGCAGTTGATTGATTGATAGAGCTTATCCAAGAATGATGAACATGATTATGAAAGTCTCAAACATCTTGTATTACTTGACGAGTTAAAGAAATGTGTCCATCGATATTAAGACTTATCTTGACAGGTATAAGAACGAAACCTTGGAAAATACTGCTCGTACTGCTGACGAGTATTTCTTAAGACATAAAGAAATACTCGTCAGCAGTACGAGCAGTATTTTAAGACATAAATTTCCTGTTGTAGACATGACTCAGCAGTCTTCAGTATGTATTTTATTTCAGCCTAATACAAACCCTTCTAAAACTCAGTATGGCGATACTTTTATTTCAGCCTAATACAAACCCTTCTAAAACTCAGTATGGCGATACCTTTATTTCAGCCTAATACAAACCCTTCTAAAACTCAGTATGGCGATACTTTTATTTCAGCCTAATACAAACCCTTCTAAAACGCAGTATGGCGATACCTTTATTTCAGCCTAATACAAACCCTTCTAAAATTCAGTATGGCGATACTTTTATTTCAGCCTAATACAAACCCTTCTAAAACTCAGTATGGCGATACTTTTATTTCAGCCTAATACAAACCCTTCTAAAATCCAGTATGGCGATACTTTTATTTCAGCCTAATACAAACCCTTCTAAAACTCAGTATGGCGATACTTTTATTTCAACCTAATACAAACCCTTCTAAAATCCAGTATGGCGATACTTTTATTTCAGCCTAATACAAACCCTTCTAAAACTCAGTATGGCGATACTTTTATTTCAACCTAATACAAACCCTTCTAAAATCCAGTATGGCGATACTTTTATTTCAGCCTAATACAAACCCTTCTAAAACGCAGTATGGCGCAACTTTTAAAAATCAAGCTTCTGATAAGCTTGATTCAAAGTCTTTGTCTCTTCCTACGCGTACCTATTGCAAGAAAAAAGGACACGTTATTATGATTCTTCAAATTGAAATATAAAAATCTGAATCATGACAGACTTACCACTAATCCTCTTATTTATTAGAGGTCAAGGTCACGGTCATGTATTGAAAACAATAAATTTGGGGGGTTAAGAAAAACAGTCTAAGTTTATTATGGAGAATTATAAACCATTCATTTCGAAGGGTTTTATATCAGTCTTGGGTGATTTTGCCAATTATATCCCTATTAAAATGGTAAGGGTTACGGGAGCTTCTCAGAGTCTTTTATTATCAGGTACTGTTCTTTTTTCTGATGAGTGTGTTCTCATTCAGGAAGTAGAGTGCGGCTTTGTTAATGTTCCTCTCTATTGTGTAATTTTGTCATCAGACTTAGTTTTAGGACATGTGACAGTCGGAATAAGGTGATCTTTACCCATTGAGGGCATTCATTTATTACTACGCAACGATACAAGTTTGTGGTTAATACACTTGTAACTGACAAACCTTCTTTGGATCAGAAAGTCGATCTAATTGAAAAAATTCCCTGCTTTATACTCAGCTTGTGTAGTTAAAAGAGCTATGGCAAAGAAAGCTCTTGAGAATGATTCGATAAGGAAACTTTAGCTGACACTTGCATTGGTTAGGCTTTCATAAGGTCGCTCTCACTCCTTGCTTGGAACAATAATAAGGTATTGATCAGAGCGGTCCTCTTTAAACTACTAATTTCCTTTATTCAAATCAGGGTGGCAAACGGCAATCACTAGTCGAATAGGAAAAAGACACTGAAATCTCCGGTTTCTTGCAGAGGGCCATTAATGAAAATGAAGCCACTGATGTACCTGTCTGTTATTTCATTAAAAACGGATTCTGGTGAAAACAATGAGACCTCGAGAGGTACTTGCTAGTGACGAGTGGTCCGTTAACAAACTGTACTTATAAACTGTTACAGACATGAAATACTTATTCTGGCATATACATTATCTATAATTCATAAGAGTTCTTCTTATGTATAATTTTAACCACAGGTATAATTATTATATTGTAAAAAAATGCTGTACTATTTTAATTGTTTTCTTTATCGGGGGAGTGTTACGTATATGTAATTTATCGTCTTGTGTGTGAGTTTAATTTCTTTTCAGGTTAATTATATTTCATTACGTGTTATTTTATTGATAACTTTATTGCCTGGATTTGACATATTTCTAGAAATTTCAGTTAAGTTCTGTCAAACCTGATAAACTAGCAGCAATCTAAAACTTTGTATCTTTTGGAAACCTAGATTTTGGAGCCAATTTCTTTCAACTCTATTGTAAACAGCATTTATAATTTGTTTTTATCATTTAATCGTATTGTAATATTCTTTCAGTACAATTGAATTTCTTCTTGGCGGACATGACAGCTGGCATATAATGTTACTACGTCTTGCAAAGAAGTTATCATGTGACCTCTCAGGTTATCTGTAATTGCATAGTATTTATGGTTAAAACGGATATTTCACAGAGCTTTTGGTTTATTCGTAATTCATACCTTCAGGCTCAAAAGGCACTATTTTGTTGTTGACAGTCTGAATTGACTAGTTTATACAAAATAATTTATTCGCTCAGGAAAATACCTGTGCACATCAGAATGCTTGTACAAAATACATTTACTGAACATTATTCGTTTCCTAAAGCCGGTATATTATTTTTGCTGATTCAACAAGAACTGTTGACACAACAACACAAACCATATTATAAAGGACATCATAGCCTTCCGTCTTGGAACGTCATCGGAATTCGAACTTTGATTTTTAGTGATAGGACTTTTTATCTATTTTATTAACTTTTTATTTGAAACCCTAAGTTCTTTTCATATTTTACCTTGTTTTCTAGAGAAATGGATTATTTTGCTAATTTTACAAAGTTTATTGACTTCACTTTCTTTTTTACTTTTGAACGAGCCTTGACACATAAGAACAAGAAAGTGTCAGGGCTTATTTAACTACAGTGTTATGCACAACAAAGTGTCATCACTTAGACTTTGACACTGTGATGCACAAGAAAATAACATCACCTAGTGTAAGACACTGGCCACCATCAAAGAGTCATCACTTAGTTTTATGACACTATGGGGCTCAACAAAGAAGATATACAACAGTCATCACTTAGTGCAGGACCCTGTGATGCACAATAAAGTGTCGGCAATTAGTTTTATGACACTATGGGGCTCAACAAAGAAGATGTACAACAGTCATCACTTAGTGCATGACACTGTTATGCACAATAAAGTGTCGGCAATTAGTTTTATGACACTATGGGGCACAACCAAAAAGATGTACAACAGTCATCACTTAGTGCATGACACTGTGATGCACAATAAAGTGTCGGCAATTTAAACACTACCATACCCATGACAATGTGACACTCAATGTACAACAAAGAGTCAGCACTTATTTCCTGACATTGTTGTCAGGAGTTGTATCACACGGAATACTGTTGCTTTTAGTAAGAGAGGCATTTCTTGTAATTTCTTCGAAACCTCTAGACATAAATAGCTGGAATCTATGAAAGCCATTCAGTAATGGCATCGCTATGCACAACAAAGTGTCATCATTTAGTTTATGACACTGATACACAACAAAGTGTCGTCACTAAGTTTACGACACTGTAATGCATATCAAGTTATAGGCACTTAATTTAGGACACTTCTATACCTATGGCAGTATGTGTACTTTATGATGATATAACGTACAACGAAGTTTCTTCAGGAGCTTGTTCGCACTGAGTGTTGGTGGGATAGGATTGTCCTGTAATGTCTTCGATACGCCTAGCCATACGTTCAGTATCATGATGTGGTTGGTGAGGTAACAAATGCCTTATAGCCGTAATTAAGTTTCTGGAGATTTCTTGTTGCACACATCTGTAGCAATGACTGAATAAAAACAGTAAAAGGAAACTCTAGATGGCTGCAAATGTTAGCCAGTAGTTGTTATATGCGAATTAGGTTCCCAGTGGTTGTCTGATTGGTACGAATCAGATAAAAGGCAAATCATAAGCAAATTTGCGATCAGGTTAAAAAGTTCGCTCTGTCTATTTAGGTGACAGTTTTAATATAACTGCAGCATGTTTCACTTGGATAGCATTCATAATTAAGACTTCATATTTGGCTAATATCACAAAACATAAACTTTCCCCTTCTCCATGTTGATAGCAACATTGCAATTTTATGATAGGGACTTGTTTTGCTACTCTTACGTTAAACTTTTTTTTCAATATACAGTATTACAAATTTAAATGAAAGGTCAAAACAGTTCAAATCTATTACTGAAGGAACCAGAAGCATATAAGTAATGCTTGTTCATGTATTATGAATAAAACGTTGTAAAGTGGTTTCCAAACTGTGTTACAGGGCAATATTTTTATGCCAATTTTAAAATAATTTTTTACCTATGATCCTTTTTTATAGACATTGTGTTTTGATGTCTACATAAATCACACCAATGCACTCTCACTTATGTTGCAATGAGAAAGACAATCATGTAATGGTCTTCAAGATGCATGCCATTGAAACAAACATCGTAAGATCATACTGCCAACGGAGAAAATCATTTGCATAACAGGGAAAGGGACAGAGGAGAGTCTTAAATTCTCCTGTATATCAGACCCAGATTTGTGTATATATACTGTTAGAAAAATGTTAACGGATGCTGTATTTGCAGCATTAGAATATCTTTATTCACCGTCTAGTTGACAGATTGCTGTCACACACTTTTATTGCAACCTGTCGCAATGTTTCCAAACCATATATATCATCTATACTAACCAGGACGGATGAAATGCATGCCTAAAGAATGTGAGTGGTGTCTATTCCGTTAATTAGCTCTTCATTTAGGAGACGTAAACAGTCTTATATTTTACGGTTTGTTAACTTCCTTCAATCAATCCAAGTAATAGTTTCTCCATAAAGTTTTCCTTTCCTAAGCCGTAACATACGAAGAACAGCATAAACAAGGTAAACGCTACGTAATGAAAGGTCTACGAATAAAGAGGTTGAATGCAGCACTGTATGATTAAGACATGGATATTTAATATAATGTTCAACTCTTGGTTCCATTTCTGTAATGTATTTACTACTGCTATCTCGGTAACTGTTAATAATAGTTAACAAAATCAGTGACAACGCAATATATCAGAAACTATCTGCTGTAGCTGCTTGTAGTCTGGTGTTTTTTGTATTAGCAAAACAAATAAGACAAAATAAAAACAAAGCAAAGTAAACAAGCACTCTATTGCTTAATAATCCTGCGAAGGAATAATTCATAACATCTGCGGATGTATAAAAATGAATGATGCTGGATATCTTTGCAATCTGATAAAATCTATTCTTGCTTAGGGTTTGTTCTTTTTGTGTCTGTTTTTAAGGAAAAACTCCAGAAATCCAACAAGTTCCTCGTTACCAGTGACTGGAACCTGTATCACCAATCGGTATGTTACATACCAAAGCAGTCAGCATTACCGGAAAGCAAGCTATTTTATGAACGGAAGTGTGTGATTCTCTAAATCTTTTGTTGTAATTGGCGAGGAAGTAATTGTCATTTTTGTCATTGATTGTACAAGCCGTCTTCCTGAAAAGACGATATGAATAATGCGCC
>JAEAOA010002115.1:75000-449307 GCA_016746295.1 Potamilus streckersoni | reverse complement strand
AACGAAAACATGTACCGCAGACATAAATTTAGAGTTGGCGATAAAGTTAGAATTTCCTTGACCAAGAAAACGTTTGAAAAGGGATTTACTCCGAACTGGAGCGAAGAAGTATTTGTTGTTGATAAAGTACTTTTAACAATACCAGTTACATATTCGCTGAAAGACTTGCTAAGTGAACCTATAACTAGCAGTTTTTACGAACAGGAACTTCAAAAAAAACAGAACAAGATATATTTGTTATCGAAAAAGTTATTAGAAAGCGCGGCAACAAAAGTTTAGTTAAATGGCGTGGATATAGCGATAAATTTAATAGCTGGGTACCAACTAAGTCGATTGCATCGACTGCGGTTGCATCGACTGAATAATATTATAAATTTGCTCATATCTTATCAGTACTGACTTACATTTTACAGGTTTGCATAAAGAAATTAAGCTCAATTTTCTAGCATCATCGACTGTCATTAAATTAAATATTTTAACAAAAATAAAATCTTATTTTATGTTTCTTTGTTGTCCCGGTACTTTTAAGTTTAGAAAGGGTCTAATAAGCTGCCAAAATATTTGGTGCTCGGCAACGCTAAAATTAAATTTTAATATTTTTTTGGCAATGTGGTACTTAACATCATATCGCCCAGTTGTTGGTCTGCTTAAATATTTCTTGCTAACGACAACATCATCTTCATCGACATCGTCATAGTTATACAATATATCATTTTCAGTATGGTCGATGAAATCAGCAAATCTGTCATCGGTGACATTATTAACTGGAACAAAATCTTCCGAATATATCTGAGCCAATCTTTTGATTAAGCTCATTATAATAATAATCGTTTTATCTTATTAATAAATAATATGGAAATAAAATATCATTGTCGAGTGAATATTCTAAAGAAAAAAAGAATTAGCCGAAGCAGTTCGAAATTGCTTGCTCCACCACAATGCGGTGGGTTATAATTTTTATTTCGTTGACGCTATGATAGCATCAGGCGAATTTGATAAATTGTTGTTAACAGCGGCGGAGAAAATTAAACTTGATACAAACAAAATAATGACAATACGATTAAGTCGTGACGATGTAATGGAATTTTGTCATAATTGTATCTCACGATACGATTTGAATGATATCATTAGTTATCGTATCTGAAACAAAATCTATCAAATGTTATCTTACACGTTGCTGATCTTGTTTTACCATCAGCTACATCTTTTGTTACTTGAGGATGAATTTTGTGATATTTTGAGGCAGAATTAATTGATTAAAATTTCATTTCTGCTCCAGTTTTAAGATTTTTTTGAAAGAACTTTTTTAGAATGTCTAGCACCACCAGCATCTCCTCTTTTACTATTTTCTTGTTGAGTAACTAGATCTAAATATTCAAGACGATTGTCGGTTTTAATTTTGTTAATGTTGTCAATAACTAAACTATTTGGAATACTGCCTTTAAAAACTTCATAAACAAAACGATGAGCTTTATAGCAAACAAAATCTGTATTTCCCCCTCGTACAACTACTTGTAAGTAGCAATTTTTATTTAAAATTCCAATAACATTTTTTGTTTTTATATATCTAATAAGTCCCTTATCATTTGCTTCGTATAAATCAAATACTGGATGTGGTTGATATTCGTCTTGTAATCCTAAATGTTCGATATTATCATCTGCAACTGCACCATTTGCTCTATATACTCGCTGTCCTATTGGAATATCTCCAACAAACAAGCTCTAAAAAAAATCTTTTCTAAACATATCAATTCTTTTTGCATTATCGCCCTTTACTGAAATTAATATCCCAGCGGGAGTTGGTACGCCAATAGCTTTTTCAGCTGCTATCTCGATAACAGAACCTAATGCATTTCCAGCATATAGGTTGTATTTCGGATACATATGATACATCTCTTGCTCTTCTGCTGTGAGTGGTAGATATCTCAAGATTTCTGTCATTATATATATATATATATATATATATATATATATATATATATATATATATATATATATATATATATATATATATACAATTGTTATATCTCTAATTAAAAGTATTAAAAATTTCAATTAAACAAACAATATTACCATATACATTTTATGCTGAAATTGCGCGACATTGCTAAGAAGAGCATTATCAAATCCGAAAAAATTGCTTCGGCATTTTCAGGATATGACAACAGTTACAAACTTGACGATCAGACTATATTAGCTAATTTTACCTCTACAAATTTATATCATCTTTTGCAACCCGTTATAGCTCGAGAACTTGCAGTTCATAAAAGTATTAAACTCATAGTCCAATATCATATGATTTTATCAAAGTTACACTCAGTCGAAGAAACAAAAACTTTTGAAAGCGAAATCTCGGAACCATATTTAACTGCTAAATCGAGAAAAATATTAACTGGAACAAACATTGCTCTGGTCGCCGATGAAATACACCAGGAAATAAACAAAAAAACTAGAAGAATTTACCTCGTCAGGTTCAGGTTGGAAATTCTAAATGATAAAAACCGTTTTTTTTTCACACATTAAAATATAACGTACTTTGCGGTGCTGGGTACGTCGATTTTCCTAAAAAATTAAGAACAAAAAGTGCTGTATAAATATAAAAAACAACGACAATAAATGTTTCCAGTGGTCTATTCTTTCCGCAATGTTTTCCAAAGAACAGAATTCCGATCGCGTCAACAAGTACTTTCCGCACAAGAACGTACTCAATTTTGATGGCATCAACATTCCAGCAGCAGAAAATCATATACCAAAGTTCGAAAAACAAAACGGTATCTCAGTAAATGTTTTCGGACTAGACGAGCGAGAAAACGTTTACCTTAGATACATCTCAGATAATGCTTCGCAAAAGACCATAAATTTATTCTTTTTTTCAGGGACATTACTGTTGGATAAAGAACTTTAACGGCTTAGTTGGTGGACAGTACAGTAAAACAGAAACAAGAAAATACTTTTGTTACAGATGTTTGCACGGTTTTTCTAGCGATAACAGACTGCAAGTCCATCTCAAAAACTGTGTTAATGTTCAAAAAATAACTATGCCTAGCGAAAAAGATAAAATATTAAAATTTAAAAACTATAATCATAAGTTGAGTATTCCCTTTGTTATTTACGCCGATTTCGAGTGTCTAATCGTTCCCGTAGCTGGAGTAGAAAATGATCCGAACAAATCAAGTACAAGAAAGATACAACAGCATTTTCCTTGCGATGTAGCTTATAAGGTAGTTTGTTGTGCCAGCGATAGATTTTCGTGTCCAATAAGGTTATATCGAGGTGAAAATCCTGCCGTCTGGTTACTAAAATATTTAATAGACGAAGTTAATACAATTTCTAACAGATTACTTAGGACAGCTCCGATCAGAATAACGTCTAAACAACAACTCAACTTTGATGAGGCGGTTAATTGCCATATTTTTGAAAAACCTCTGGCAGACTCCAAGGTGCGAGATCACTGTCATTTGACCGGTCAGTATCGCGGAGCAGCTCATAACAGTTGCAGTTTGAAATTTCATGCTCCGGATTTTATTCCAGTAATTTTACACAACTTTCGCGGCTACGACAGTCATATCATTGTGGAAGCTTTTGGTAATAAAGACATTAAAGCCAAACTAAAACTAAATGACGTGATAAAATGTATTCCAAATAATTTTGAAAAGTATATGTCGGTGACCCTCGGCAAATTACGTTTCCATCGACAGCTTGCAATTTATGGCGGCATCATTAGACGAGCTCGTTAAAGGTTGCAGTATTTTCAATAATCTGCTGTTTCGGAGAAAACTATGTCCATCTGACAAAAACAGGTATCTTTCCTTACGAGTATCTTGACGATTGGAGCAGATTTAGTGAAACTTCTCTACCCGACAAAGATAAATTTTACTCGCAGCTCAAGAACGAGAACATCAGCGACGACGAGTATAAATATGCCCAAGATACGTGGACTTAATTCGCCTGCAAAACATTTGGCGATTATCACGATTTATATCTAAAAACTGACGTGTTATTGGAAGCAGATGTTTTTGAGAATTTTTATCAGGTTAGTCATGTAAATTACGGATTAGACCCCTGTTGTATTATTCTGCTCCTGGGCTGTCTTGAGACGCTTTACTTAAAACTAGCGAGATAGAATTAGAACTCATAACAGATATCGATATGTTTAACTTTATTGAGAAAGGCATCAGAGGCGGAATTAGCGTTATAGCAAAACAATATGCAGCAGCTAATAATAAATATTTACAAAGTTATGATAAAATCTTTCGTCGAGTTATATTATTTATTTCGACTGTGTGAAATTGTATGGAGCCAGCATGGGGCAGGCAATGCCTTGCTGGGGGTTTCATTAGATAACTCCAAACCAGTTTCTCAAAGAAACTGAACAAAATATTCCCAAAGATATTTCATATTTTGTTGAAGTTGATCTATACTACCCCAGTTCGTTACACGATCTACATAACGACTATCCATTTTGCGCAGAATCAATGACGATTGATTACAGTTTATTATCACCTGAGCAACGAGCTATGACAACAGTAAAATACTCTATCGTTAACAAGTTAGTTCCAAATTTGTTAGATAAAAGAAATTATGTCATGCACTACAAAAACCTAAAGCAAGCAGTAGATGCTGGACTAATTCTGAGAAAAGTCCATCGTGTGCTAAAGTTTAATCAATCGCCGTGGATGGAGGGTTATATTAACCTAAATACGAAACGTCGAACCGAAGCTACAACCGAATTTGAGAAAAACTTTTTCAAGTTAATGAACAACTCAGTGTTTGGAAATACAATGGAAAATTTGCGTCGTAGAGTTTCGATCGAGATCGTTAATGATATTAATCGCAGAAATAAGTTAGTGACGATGGTTTTGTTAGTATGAAAATATTTAATGAAAATCTTGCCGCAATACAACGACGAAAGACAAATGTAAAGTTAAATAAGCCAATCTATGTTGGTGAAGCTGTACTTGATATATCAAAGTAGTTAATGTACGATTTTCATTATAATTTTACCAAAAAGATGTGGCCAGATTCGGAGCTGCTATTTACTGATACGGATTCTTTGGTATACAATATAAAATGTGAAAATGTCTATCAAGATATTTACGATAGTAAAGATCTGTTCGATTTGTCAGATTATCCAACTTCTAGAGGATTTAATGACAATTCTAACAAGAAAGTTATAGGAAAAATGAAAGACGAGTTTATGTTTGTACCGGTTAGACAGTTTGTTGGACTTCAAAGCAAAATGTATTCTGTTATATTAGAAGACAATAAACTGACAAAGAAAGCTAAAGGCATCCCAAGAGGATATGTGAAAAATATGATACATTTTGAGGATTTCAAAGCTGCTCTTAACAATAGCGTCACCTTTATTAAAACCAATGTCATTCGGACCAACTATGATAAGCTTGAAACGAATACAATTATAAAACGTGGACTAAGTAATTTTGATGATAAAAGGTATTGCAAAGACGGAATTAATACTCTAGCTCTTAGACATTATTTAAGTAATATTGTCTAAGCATTAGAAATAATATTTGAAAATTTGACATTAGCGGACGGGATTATAAATAAAGTAAAACTTTAATGATGTCTAACCAACAATTGTCCTTTGAATTTGATAACGAAGTGTCAGGCATTTGTTTTAGTAAGTTTGATACAATAAAACTTTCTCTTATTAGAACAGACGAGAGCAAGTATTTCCCATATCTCGAAAGTTTAAGAGATGCTCTCTCATTAAAATATGAAAATATACATAATCCCATAAGTCAAAGTATGTACACTAAAGTTATAATAGATTTGGACAGGTCAAAGGTTTTTGCAAAAGGTAGCAAGTATTTATTAAACAAATTAGCTATGAAAGAACTATTCGAAAGTCGCCGCAAGGTATCAGGTAGAATTAAGTTTATGTTATACTTTCATGAAAACATTAGATACTTAATCGCAAATGTTGATATATTGTCCATAGGATCAGATATTTAACGCAAATTCTTTTACTACTTATTTTTAATAACGCTAGTATTTAGTTTAAAATCATTTGCGAGTTGTCGAACATGTCTAGACTTTAAAATAAATAAGTCAAAAGGTTGGTAATGTATTAACGTATTTGTTGCTCATATCTGATTTTAATCAGTTAATTGTTTCTTATTGGTTAAAAATAAACATATAACAGCATTTTTAAAACCTGTGTCGTTCTTTATTTGTATAAAAATGATCTAATGCCCTTACGTAACTAAACTCAAAGCCGTATCTAACTGAATAATTTGCGAAATCTCTCTCTCTCTCTCTCTCTCTCTCTCTCTCTCTCTCTCTCTCTCTCTCTATATATATATATATATATATATATATATATATATATATATATATATATATATATATATATATCATGCCATAGATTTTAATCTGAGCAGTTTTGTTATTAATTAATTAGTGAAACAAACAAAGAAAATATATGATTTGCTATTTTCCACATTTGTATCTGCTTGTCTAAGTATATATTTTCATATTTTTAAGAACGCATATACATCTTCATACGACTATTGATTTTCTATTTGCAGACAGTATGTAATTCAGGTAATAGATGGTATTGGGATAAAATGGTCATGTATATAACTTGATGTCAAATGTAATGCACAATTATATGTATATTGCCAGAGGCTTCCTTTACATTGTAATGAGAAATCCGTTTCATGTATACAAAAAATAAAATCATTTATTTGTAGATTTTATTTATAATGTTTTCAAAATGGATAATTTTATCACTTAGTTTAGCCACACGCCTTTGTTGGCGAAGACTACTGCATTACATTTCTCTTTTATATTGCAATGCGAAATGAAAATATTCCTTTTCTCTATAATGATATATCGTTTTTAAAACAGAAAATATAATGCAGAATTACGTGCTCTTTCATAATCAGAAAATGTACAATGCTGCTTTTGTTAAGTCTATATTAACTAAATCAATATTTTTATATAATTCGTTGGTAGCTCAGGTAGTTAGACGTAATGGCTGCAGAAATTGCGATTGGGGTTCTAATCTTATTAAAGGCAAAAATTTGTCTATGGGAGGGGGTGATTTCATGCCCACGAAAAATTATCTATTTTGTGGGGGGGGACCGGCCTAACCCCTATATTTTTGAATAGAAATTAATTCACCCAACCACAACGTCAAAAACGTTGTGTGATAGTTTTCACACCAATGGATTTGATATTTAGGGGTGGGTGTGCTAGTTTCTGTTCACAAGTAGAAAAGGCCATCATTTTTATCATATCATCATTATATCTTATGTGTTTGTGACGTCTTGTGTCGTCCAAAAATAGACCAGTAGGAGGTAATTTAACCCTGTGATCTGCTAAAGAGTACTCACAAGGGGTCAATTTCAAAAACACAACTAAAAATAACCTAATGATGTTCCAAGTCACAAAGACCATTTTGCCTTCTGAGTTTCTAGACTTTCGATATATAAATAATCTATGATCTATTTGCGAGGGCAATAAATGGTCGCAAAATAAGACCTACACCGCAGACAGCCCTCGAAAATTTCTAACATTTCGTCTTATAGTTAGCAACTTCGTCTTGGGGGTAATATCTAAACAAAATTCAAAACCTCATTAGGTTATCTGATCAACTAAAGGTTCTACGCCTTGCTCCTAATTAACAAATCAACCGCATGCCCATCTGTAAATATTCATGCTCATCAATCAGCTTATGTAAATGTGCTGTCCCCTAATTAACAAATCAACCACACATGACCATTTGTAAATATATTCATGCGCATGAATCGTCACCTCTAAACCTGCTCTGATGTCATAAGGCAACAGTGGGGTAAATGAGGTTAAAATGTGCCATCCCTTAATTACCAAATCAACCACACATGACCATTTGTAAATATATTCATGCTCACAAATCGTTATATGTGAATTCTAAACCTGCTCTGATGTCATAGGGCAACAGTGGGTAAATGAGGTTAAAATGTGCTGTCCCAATCAAAATCACATCATCCAAATAATCATTGTATATATAACCATCTTCATCTCAAAAAAGTCCTCAATATGAGGACAAATATTTTTATTGTTTTTCTTTTTCGACTGATCCATATTTTGGCGATACATAATATCCCACCTTTTTAATGCAATCGCTTATTATTTTAGGTTTTATACCAGTGTACCCTGACGCTGCTTTGATCGAATTAAATCTTTTACAAAATCTATTTGTTAGATCGAATCCAACATGTCTGAGTATGACATTATATATATATATATATATATATAAAGAATACAAATCATATGGCGAATAACAACCCTCTCAAGCGTACTGGATCCACCAAGGGATCACGATTGTCAGGGATTAATTAAAATAGATGCAATAAACTGACGACGAACAGTACGAAACTAGTAACTAACTAGCCTAAGCGCTTTCGACTCTTAATGAGTCTTTTTCAAAGGCAAATACAAAACATAGTTACGACAAACAAATAAACACAAAAACGTTGCGTTTGTAAACCTCTACATTTCTATCTTCACATGTGCTAAAACTATAAATACAACCAGCTTGTATAGACTAGTTGCGGAAACTGAAAACGTTGTATAATTTCCTAAAAGTCTACAAGCCAAAGCGACATCTATTTTTACTTTGTGTACATATGTAACGCAGATTATATCCCGGATATTTGATTCTATACCGGTTATTCTTATAGTAAAAATTGAAGGATAAGAAGATTTAGAAAATGTTAAATTCTACTAGTGCATAGCTTTCATTTACTAGTCTTCTTGGTTTAGACCGCTTGGTTTCAATGTTCTAAGGCGGCGTATCCAGTATGATTCCTTTTCCTTCCTGGTTTCGGAACTCCAGCTGTGGTTGTTGGCAATAGCGATAAGTATTATATCACTGAAAGTGTGGCCAGGGGAGGAGAAGTGTTCTGCGACCGGACTTCTGTACAGCTTTTTTGTCATCCAATCAGATCTATGAAGGTTTATCCTTATGTGTAGCTTTTCAGTTTCTCCCACGTACTGAAGGCCACAGATCTTACATGTGATGAGATAAGTCACATTCTCTGTTTTGCACGTTTTGTTTGGACCATGTATGTTTAGTTTTTCTTTAGTCACTGTGCTAGTGAATGTCTTGGTCTCTATCATATGTTGACAGGTTTTGCATCTTTTATCGCCACAGGGTCCAGATTGACTTCTATCCTTCAATAAAATTCATGGCAGAAATTTCCAACTCAAACCATGTTTTCCTGGACACAACAACCAGACTGGTGGAAACCAAATTACACACAGACATCTACTCGAAACCAACCGACAAACACCAGTATCTTCTCCCAACCAGCTGTCATCCAAAACACTGCATTAAGAACATTCCATATAGCCAGGCACTGAGGATACGCAGAATTTGCTCCGACGATGAAAGATTCCAAGAAAGGTCTGAAGAGCTGGCTAAACATTTAATTTACCGAGGCTACGACAAAGACCTGATTGCGGAGGCAATCCAAAGGGCCAAACAAACAAACCGTGATGACCTACTCAGATATGGACAGAAAGAAAAGGTTGATAGGATACCATTTATTCTGACCTATCACCCAGACAATCCCAAAGTAGGTAAAATCATCGCAAACCACTGGCCAACCGTGCAATCGTCAGACATACTAAACCTAATACTTCCGAACAAACCTGTAGTAGCTTACCGGAGACCAAAAAACCTAAAGGACATCCTAGTCAGGGCCAAGCTAACAACAATCGCTAGTCAAAACCAACCTAGTCAATCTATCGTTTATTTTTGTTTTGTTCACCATACACACACACACACACACACACACACAACCACACACACACACACACACACACACATATATATATATATATATATATATATATATATATATATATATATATATATATATATATATAAGTTAAAGTATTCGAATTAATGTCTGCACTTTAGATATTGCCAGTCCTTGTAAATTTCTTTTGGTCTAAATTTATCATTAAATTCACACAATGGCATCATTATTAAATATGTTTACATCATACATCAGTATAATAACAGATAAGATCAAGTAGTTCACGTAGTGCTTATAGCTCTGCACGCTGACTAAGCCTAGAGTGTTTCCTAATTTGG
Source organism: Potamilus streckersoni (assembly GCA_016746295.1). Classification (NCBI taxonomy): domain Eukaryota; kingdom Metazoa; phylum Mollusca; class Bivalvia; order Unionida; family Unionidae; genus Potamilus; species Potamilus streckersoni. The sequence goes on along the minus strand of JAEAOA010002115.1, from coordinate 439,196 downwards.
CCTAATGAAAAGCATCTATCCAGGTTACGTTTCTGAAACTAATACATTAAGTCAGAGATAGGCACGTATCTATTTTAGGTTTAATAACAGCGTTCCCCTCCTTCCCAAGAGGCATGTCATAATGTGTAGGGCATATTTACCCTAGGGCATATTAGGCTCGATGAGTTTATTTATATTTGAAACAAAAAAAACAAAAAGATTGCCAGATTTGACAAACTTTCAACGAACTTAGTATAAATTATATTTAATTATATACGGAATTTCAATGTTTTTTAGTAGCAAATCTTTACAATAGGATGATAATTTACAGGTAAAGTACATGTATTATTAGACTTCCAAGTAAACGTTTATCTAAAACATATAGTGGTTTTAACTGAGTACTGTTCTAAATTATAAGAAGAAAAACAACTAAGAAACAAAATGAACATGTAGTGAAATACACCATTTGGTATAAATACAGGTAACTGCAGAAATGTTCAGTGTTGATATACTTAAAAGAGAGTATATCATATTTAATTCGGTGTTTTATTTCGAAGATAATACATTTCAACACAGACTGTCTTTTACGAAAATCTTCCCTTTCACACACTGAAACAAAACGTATGAATCTATTCATGATACGTTTCGTTTGATTTCAGGGTAATTACGTGAACAAAGTGTATCATGTTTATAATGTCAATAGAAAAAAAAAATCATTATTGAAGGAAGACACTGCTTAGCTATAATGATCTTGATGAACATTTTAAAGTAAAATCATCTCATTTGTCCTTTTCCTTGCGGTTAAGCAAACGACTTTTTAACATTTCAAATGTTATGCTATCCTTTCTTATTTATTTCTTTATTCCCTCAGAAATATCAATTTGGAAAATTCTTTTATTAAAAATAACAATTTTAATACTGTACAACCGGTTTCTGGATCACTTATATGTTTCATCCACATAATATAAAATACTTGTTAAATAAATACTCAAATAATGTATTCCATATTTTATTATTTTCTTTCTCAACATACTAATTTTTTTCTTCAAGCTTCACAATTTAATATATTTGATTATTTTATGCATTTAAGTAAATACTATAGACTATGAGATCTGGACTAAATCAAAAAGTATAAAATATTTGCGATTAATGCAATAATCGTTTTGAACAAATATATTTTACACAATTTAAGACAAAACACTAATTCAAAATAGATTACTCAACATTATTCTTTATTAGATATATAATACTTTTATTTACAAATTAAATATAAACATGAATTCTGTAGCAAATTAATCTTTTCACAATAATACAAATACAACATATAAAAAATACAAATTCTTAACACAATTTAACATTTCATTATATTATAATATTAAAATAAAAAGAGAACTCACAAGAATATTGCAACTAGATAGGTTGCAACATTAATCTTTAGCTTTCAAAAATACTTATTCTTTAAGAAATTTACGAAAATAACCGATTCTTCCCTGTAAAGAAATACGAGAGAAATCTCTTCTAGCTTGGAGAAAACAAAATGGGGATGCTAGTGAATTGGGCGCTTATTTATACTAGATCAAGATACCCCTAGCCATTATGGTAAGATCTGGCTAGGAGTGTGCAATGCTAGCATTATGCTTGTATTTCGTGGTCCAAACCGGAGAGATCCAGTTTTACCTAATGGAATCGTATATGTTCTTTACCTCATAACCGCCTTTTCAGCATTATCTTTGAGTCAGGAAAACGGTTGAACACAAGATTGCTAAGTTGGTAATAACGTCAAGAATTTTTGCCACTAAGTGTTGTTTCTGCTGAGGTAGCATACACATGTATAATGCAGGACGCCATGATTTGTACTTGTAAAGAGTTATTTACTGAGTTAGCAATCTTTGTCAAAATAGAATATAGTTCTAATAAATATTTAATCTGCATATATTTTAATGAATATTGCTCCCAATATAATTTAATGAGAATTTAATCCAATGAAAAATTAGTTGTAATATAATTTAGAGGAAATTCCTATGTTACTTTTCATGTTCTAATATATACTTAACTAATGTTTTACCTGATCACGTAATCACATAAAGACTCCAAATAAATGGTAATTTATTAAGGCCGATTTTCACACTAAAATTCACTCAGTTATTGTTCTAAACCCAAATAAAATTAATTTCAGATGAACGTGTTTAACTAGCATCATGCATTCAAAATATTTTACGCTTACAACTTTTTCCAGTTTCAGATAATAAAAACATATCCTACTGACTTAGAGAAAAATATTTTGTTTTGATTTAGTTTGTTTATTTTGATGAAGGATTTTTATGCAATTTTATTTTTAAAACAACATAATTTTGCACACATTTTTACATTCAAAACTAAATTCATTCTGAACTTTACATTTTCTCCTGCTAGATGCTCTTGCTTTTTATATAGTCTTAATCAGTATATAATTTCCTCTACACATTTCATCAGTAGCCACATTGACAATATATCATTTCATCAAAATACACCTTGTCACTATATCACTATCATATCATCTTAATACACTTTTCACCAAAGCACTGAATTAATAGCCAAACTATTTCTTCAAAATCTACATAAATCACATGTCATAAAATCATTCTTAATGCATCTTCTTTAAACTCCGGACTATTTTAAATATTTTCTACAATGCATAATTTTTAAACCAATTAACGAGTTGTAGTACAGCCATACGTCACTAATCGTATGCACATTATGCATCACCTTCTGCTATTCTATCCTAAAAGTGTATACATCTTGACTTAATACATTTCCATATATTTATTTATGCCTGTTTTCACACAATCGTTATAACTTCTATTTCTATTTGCATTATCTAATGCTGCACAGATTCTTCAGTGCTAGACCGCATTCTCGTCCTCTGCAGCAATTGGATAATCGGTATATGCATCAGTAGCTTCCCTGTGATTGTATACGAATTCCATGGATTTGTCAATAATGCTCTGAATTATTATATTCCACTGTGGCCGAATCTCGAATACCCCCTCTTTAATTGCCCATGATCCCCTCGTGTAATTTTCAAGCAACTTTGTAATTACTACATTGGCACCTGATATGTCTATTGGTTCCTGCATGAGGACTACTATATTCATATGTTCTTGAAGAGCAACCATACACTCTGTCGTGCACCACGGAGACTTTAGAAAAGATGAGGTTATAACGGGAACTACCACGAGACTTTCACTTATACATCGGTGAATTTCTGTCATAATACGCTCACCAGGTGTAAAGTAGTCTGCACCGCAACATACGAGGTCCCTTTCGATGTTAATATTCAGCTTTTGTTTTAAGAGATTATTTAATGATAGATGTATATGTGTTCTCACAATATCATCATCTTGGCTGCAAAATGGAAGAAATACAATGAATTTGAATTTATTTTTTCCCTTCTGAATCAGCTCTGTAAGCATGTGAATTTTCATACGTTTTCGTTTTTGTCTCTTCATATAAAAGACCAGAATAGAAAAAGCACTTATACAAACAAATGCAAAACTTGTCGATGTAACTATGACTTTTACTATTACACAATCAAAGTAAACTTTATCGAGTGTTTTTCTGTTTAGAGGATACTGGTCACTTGCATATGTACATCTTAAAGACTCTATCTGTGAAATTGCTATATTGGTGGATATTATCCATTCTAAAAAATAAATACTTTCACAGTCACATTGCAGAGGATTTCCAGAAAGCCCAATTGTCAAATGCCTATACATTACTTCCTCATTCTTCCACATTTGACTGGTCGTATTAAAGCTTTGTCCATATCCATATTTGTCAGCCACCGCGGTTTTATCCAAGAAATATAAGGACGAAAAATGATCAACGTAGCTTTCATTGCTTTCCGTCTTTGACAGCTGATAACGTGATATTACTTCAAGAAAAAGAATACTGGATGAGGGTAAGTTGTGAAGGCGATTGTTGCTTAAATCGACATATCTTAAGTTCCACATGTTGCTCAAATCAATATTGAAGTCATTAAGATTATTGTATCTCAGGTCAAGAAGTTGCAGTTTGGTATTGGAAGTCAAAAATGTTTTGGGAATGGTAGTCAGATTGTTATTTCGCAGATACAGAACTCGAAGTTCTTTGTTCCAAATAAGTAAATTACGAAAAGCCTCCGTTGTTTGCATGCGAAACAGTTTATTTTCAGTCATGTTGAGAACCTTCATTGAGGGAAAATGTCTTAAAAGTGAAGGATTTATGTATTCCATGTAATTACCAGAGATATCTAATTTCTGCAGTTCTTGAAAATTATACGCTCCGAGAAGAGTCATGTTTATATAAACCAAGTTGTTATTGCTCAGATCTATAACATTGATGGCTGTTAGTGCATTAAGCCTAGACAAATTCAAAATAATGTCGGGTTGTAATTTAAACTCGTACATAGTGCTGAGGAAAATGTATTTAACTTTGGAAAGGACGAAATATTTTGATTCCCATAATTGTTTAGTTTCCACCATAGTTGGACATCTACTCGCATCAAAAACATCCCATTCAGGCAGATCATTCTCGTCTGTACCGAGTCCTTTAAAAAGTGATATCTTTGTGTTGGAAATATTTAAATACCGCAAATTAAAGAGTACTTTCCTGTAAACGTCATACTCAAATTGAATAATATTTGCCAGACTTAAATCCAGATATGTAAGGTTTCTACCACTGAGCGCATTCGAAAACGATTTGCCCAATACTATGGGAAGCCGCCTCATGTGAAGGCCGATCAAAGATAAATATTTTAAGCCACTGGGAGTTCCAGTCAGAGCTTTCTCCACATCATATAGATACATCCACCATATCATGTAAAGTTGTAATGCCTCAAGTTTAGGAGTATTCTGGAATACCGCGGAGTCGATGTAGTTTATCCTAGAACATGATAGTACTGAAAAATATTTCAATCCATCAAGCCCTTCTAGAAATGTTTTGTTTAAATCTAAAATATGTTGGAAGTCAACAATTACAAGTTCTGTTAAATTCCTCCAACTTGCGTCTGCGAAAAGTCCGTTTGGAAAAACATTAGCAGGAAAATCTCTTCCATCCAATGTAACTCTTTGTGTGTATAATGGAACTGAACTTGGGAAGTCTTGTCTTGTTTTAATGCTTCTACAGACAAAAGACGTACCATCATTCATGCATGTTGGAGATGATTCCAAGTCCTTAATAAAAATAGCTATCAAGCAGAATAATGGAAATACAACGTTTGCAGTCATTTCCGTAGGAAGCAAATGAGAAAATTAAGGCATATGCGTCTGAAGCATCTCAGAAAAAAAAGAACTGTTTTCCTCACATATAAAACGCAGTATCTCCAAATTCACCAATACTAGAACAGGAGTTTACTCATCACAGATGCATTATTGCGAATATCTCTAATTGTATTGTTAAAATAATCATGGAATTGCGTCAGCACGTTTTGGTCACGTGGTTCTGAAAAGAAATGAATATGCTTTTAAATTAATAGAATATATTATTGATTATTTCAAACAAAATTGTTTTGCCTTTATGCTGCAAAACGGTTAACTAAGCCGAAATTACTATATCTCTTCCACAAGTAAAATACATATGTATAATTATAGAAAATATGCGATGGTCTAATGTTCCGGGCGGTAACGACATCCGGAAGTGTGAGAGTCATCATTTAGTGCAAGCATTTTTCGCCATATCGTCCACAAGAATCTTAAAATGTGCCCCCACTGCATATAACAGCCCGTTAGTCTACCGACCAATCACATGTAACACGAAAAAGAAATGAAGTATGCATGAAATACAGGAATCCTATAGCCTTTACTATTAATTTAGCTTTATCTGCATACGATATTCTTTGCATTTCGTCAGAGAAATTAGGTTGCAAAGCAAAAGGGTTTAGTTATATACTATTGTGAAGAAGAAAACATTCATTGCCAGAACATTTAGGAGGATGCCAGCTAATATGGCTTTATTAGAGACCCAAATTTTATGTCAAAGTTGTAAGTCATTTCAGTTTGAAAAAGGACTTAGGCCTTAAAATGTAACGATATTAGAAAAAGCACGCTCGTGAGTTCTTGTATCCATTGAGAAAATCCTATGGAATATTTTACTCAGCACAATAAAAGCATTTGTCCCTGCGACATTAAGTTTTCCTGTTAAGACGGTAACACTCATAATTCACTCATCTAGCTCTCTGTATCGATTGATCGATCTATCCATCGATCGATTGATTGATTAATCGATTAATTGTTGCTGAAAATCTATGATTTATTTATTCTATTATAATCTACAGTACATACGACCAACACAATAATATACTGAAAGGTTTTTTTAGTTCTGTAGCAAGATATAAATTCGTTCTATTTATATTTTATTTAAAACAAAAATAACTTTAATTAACAAAAAATAGTTGTAATCAAACAAAAGAATTAATTTTTATCATGCACATTTTGTTTTCACTATATTATACCGTCAAACTCAGATTAATTTTTAAAATTAACATATCGTCTTGATAATGGATCGTTCTATTTCAATATATTATTTTGTCTGTTTGTAAGTATATCTGGTCAATGTTTTGTGTTCTTCCTTCGTTATTCCTTGGTATGTATTGGTGAAAAAGAGTATTCTATACAACCGATTTTAAATACATGTATGAGCATGAAAATCACAGTATTTCTGACGAATAACAGAGGCATTAACCTTTTTAAAAAATAAATCCTACCGTGATGATTAACAATGACATTAGAAATGTTAAGACGGTAACACTCATAATTCACTCATCTAGCTCTTTTTATTGATTGATCGATCTATCGATCGATCGATTGGTTGATTGATCGATTAATTTTTGCTGAAAATCTATGATTTATTTATTCTGTTTTAATCTACAGTACATACGATCAACACAATAATATTCTGAAAGGTTTTTTAGTTCAGTAGCAAGATAAAAATTCGTTCTATTTATTTAAAACAAAAATAATTTTAATTTATTTTTATTATGAGATGAGGTATAGTTAGAGACATCAGTACATTGCTTGAATTTGAATTGAAAGTATATGTGTGTATGTGTATTAAGATTCATACACACTTCTAAAAGTGCCCTTTTAGTATGTATATATGTATTTATGTCTGTCTGTCTGTCTGTCTGTCTGTCTGTCTGTATGTATGTATGTATGTATGTATGTATGTATGTATGTATGTATGTATGTATGTATGTATGTATGTATGTATGTATGCATGCATGCATGCATGCATGCATGCATGCATGCATGCATGTATGTATGTATGTATGTATGTATGTATGTATGTATGTATGTATGTATGTATGCATGCATTATCACATCATATATTTACCTTCAATTCCTCTCTATAGCCTACTTCAATGCACTTCTTTTTCTTACAATATTAATAAAGTTAATGGCATGAACTTCATTTTCGTAGCGACTCCACGTATATCTTTTTTGTTGTATTTCGAGATGGCGAATACTACACTATTTTACCTGATATACTGGCATACTGCCGCCCAGTAGGGTGTTGATAACCAATCATATTCATTCTATTATTCCTCGTTACAAGTAAGACCCGCATTTCATTGAGCTGATAACTCCAAATGCACTTTTAAAACTTACCTGTGGGATCAATTTTCAATGTCTGGAAATATAATTGTATAATAAGTGTGCTATCGGGAAGTTCTTTAGCAAATACCGAGAATTCACTTAGCAGTTAATTTGTGTCGACACAAATTCAGAGGCAAAATACACACACAAACACACACACACACACACACACACACACACATATATATATATATATATATATATATATATATATATATATATATATATATATATATATATATATATATATATATATATATATATATATATATGAGGACATGCACCTACCATAATCGGCTTTTATGATCTTAAAATGTACGTATTCTGAGATACAAATTGAGTCGTTAGGAAGGGTTGACTCTATAGTGGTATTGAATAATTGATGATCTTTTATCAGAGACCCCCGGCCCTAACAAAACGTTGTAAGTTAACATTTTTGTCAGCAGACTTTGTTAGCTCAAAACGATGCCTTTACGTGATAACACATTTTCTGACAAAAATATGTTTTGTGGCCGGTGGGTCTCTGATAAAGGATACATCAATATTAACTACTACTACGTACTTATTTGTTAAAAATGTTATATTAAACAAATAAGATATATTATATATATAATGTCTTACTCAATCAGACATGTTGGATTCGATCTAACAAATAGATTTTTTAAAAGATTTAATTCGATCAAAGCAGCGTCAGGGTATACTGGTATTAAACCTAAAATAATAAGCGATTGCATTAAAAAGGTGGGATATTATGTATCGCCGAAATATGGATCAGTGTGGTTATTCGCAGTTGAAAACGATGTGAGAATAGCGGGATGGGCAGATGATGTGATGATATTTATTGACAATATGGTTGATATATTATTCGATAACGATATTAGTAAAGCTATACAAAATTAATTAAACTTCTACTTTTTATCATGATATATTTCGTATTTGCTAACTCTCATTGTCATAATATCTGTTAACACACTATCAATAATGCAAAACTCGCGTATTAAATCGTCCATATCATATTTTATACCACGTAAATAAGATCGAATTTGATCGAGTAATTTTTGATAGGTTATACTCGCTGTTTTGCAAGCATTTCTTTTAGTCGTTAGTAGAGGTTAGACTTTTTTACATACTGCTGCAAGAGAAACGCCGACACCAGATATTATTAAAAAAACTGATTTAATGATGCACCACTTGAAATTATACCAAAGCCGGTCATTAGCAGCGGTAGATAAGATATTACTCGCAGTATTTTGGTATAGTATTTGTAACATTTTTTGACGCACCAAAGATTTTTATGATAGTATCTATAATAGTGCATTAGAGCGTCAACATCTTGGTTCGGAATCTTTTCTGAAATATGATTGAAATCGACAATATTTTTTTCATTATTTAATATTTGTTTATATATTTTTAAGTAACTAATTCTGGAGTTTCAGCTACAAATTCAATACACCACCAATAAGTAGCTGCGGTTAACTTTTTATGATCCGCTATCAGCATAAACGTTTCCTCAATATCTTTGTTGAACACAATAGACACAGTTCCAGAAACATCATCAGTTGAATGACGCCATGGAAATGTTGTAAATATACTAAACTTTGCACTACTAAACAAAGACAATCCATATACACCAGTGACCTCCGCGATATGTTTAAGAGTGCTATTTTGCTGCAACCAGATTGCTTTTCCTGATGCTACAGTATACACAATATTTTTAATTTGTTTTTGAGGAATTTTAATGAGATCAGATTTTTTAATAATATTTGGAATGCCTTTTGTGATAACGTTAAGTATTGTGTTAATGTCAGTGAGGTTAATGATAAAAGTTTGTGGAGTTCCATAAAAATCCTTGTTAGTTCTGTGAATGTTTCTACGAAAATTTAGAAACGTTTGCATGTGATTAGAAAACTCAGTTCTAAATGCGGCAACTCCATCATTGATTGTCGTTAACGAAGTCGTTATTGGAATTTCTTTATCGTCGACATATTTTTAGTTGCAGCGTCGAAATCCGATTTTGGTGCTCTAAGATTAGTAAGACCATTGTTGTCATATTCAGAAATGCAAGCATAATACCACCGCGCACTGACAAGTACTTAGATTCTTGATCGTCGACGTATTTTGTTCGTTTTCGCATCTGTATCTGCGGTTGGGTTTCCGAGATAGGTAATTTTGTTTCCTGACATTATTATGTCGCCAATAAATACATCGCCGGCTTTCTTAACATAATCGTTAACGGACTGCCTCGAATCTTGTATTTTACCTTGGTCAGTAAAAGTAACTATATTATTAACAACCGCGGTGGGAATTCGTACAAGTACATCAGATAGTTGTATATTGCTCGTTTTTAATCGTCCTTCTTTATCTTGAAAAATAACAACTTCGTTTTGATCTACACTCGTGACATTTAATAAATTAATAATTTCATTTTTGAGTTGGTCGAGAGTTGCGTATTTAGATAAGTCACCTTGTTGATGTTCCAAATGTTGAGTAAAAGCTCATTATTTATTTACTGCTTGATAAAATTATATACCATAATAGTAATGGCAAAATCGTCGATATTAAATTCGATCCAGAGCGGTTGGTGAAACATAAACATAATAATGAGCTTCCAGATTGTCATTATCTTATTGTTGGTAGAACTGGATCTGGCAAAACAAATTTGTTAATGAATTTACTTCTCAGAGATAATTTTAACTACTATCGAGTTTATATTTACACAATTAATCCGCAGCAAGATAAGTACGAGCTACTTAACAATTATAATGACAAACTTCGTTACGATTTTGAATCTGGCGAGTATTTCTTTATAATCTAACATCCGGAAGAACTTATTCCAGTTAATCAACTCGATTCGTCCGAACATAAAATAGTTGTTTTTGATGATATTCCGCTAAACAACTAGGAAATGAATAAAATCAGATCGTATTTTTCACTGTCGCGAAATAAGAAATGTAACTCTATTTATCTCGCTCAAGGATATTATAATGTCGACAGATTTATTAGGTGAAATACTGGTTGTTTTATATTATTTCCAGAACTTGACAATATTGACGTTAGAAATATCGCGAACGAACAATGCGGCGACGTTACAAAAGATAAATTTATTGAACTATATCGTCAAGCAACGGCAAATAGATATGATTTCTTTTTATTCGATAAGTTAACAAATGATAAGAATAAAATGTTTCGATGTTGTATTGAAAACTGTCTACAATAATATTTTATAGAATATAGTATACAATTAATGGAAGAACAAGCAAAGTACAGAAAACATATAAAAAATCTAAAAAAGCTTGCGCAATCTCAGGCAAAATTTAAACAGTTAGTTCAGCAAGCTCGACGTGGTCAAGTTATTTCAGCAGAAACAGCAGCTAAAGTTCTCAAACCAGTTACTGAGGCTTTACTTGGGAAACAACCCGAAACTAAACCACTTTCAGAAGAAGAAGCTAAACAATTACAAGAGAAAGGTTTACTCGGATTAGTTAAAGAACAACAAGAGGCGGCTGCTGGAAGAATTATTGAGAGATCTGATGCGGAAAAAGAAAAGATTAGCTGAGGCACTTGCAGCAAAATATAGCTGATCCTGCTGCGAGGAAAGCTCAAATAGATCGGCTTATAAATAATCTGCTAGAACTTGTACGAAGATTAGCAACATCAACATCGCAAGAAGTTAAAAATATTTTAGCAAATTTATCAGGAGAAATAAAATATATTAAAGAGGAGCAAAAAAAGAGTTGGTGAGCTTACTTTAAAGTTTATGGAGGTTGGAGAGCAAAGGAGTTTTGTTTAGAAAAAAAGCAAATGAATTAATATTAGATGAAGAATATAATGAATTTTTAAAGAAAAATGATATAAATGACATTAATAATATAAAAACATGGGCAAAGGAAAGATTTGACGCACTCAATGATATGTTAAAAAAGATAATAGCAGACGGTGATGCTGCTAACAAAGAATTAGGTAAAGCCATAAAAAAGGAAGCGATGCTTTCCCTTCTTGATAGAATAAGACAAGGTGTTATAGCTTATACTTTCTTCGAAACAGAGGATGATGGTTATGGTAAGGGGTGGGGTTTTAAAAGAAAATTTGGTTTATTTGATGATAAACGTGTAAACGAATACAGAGAAGAAACAAACGGGAACATGCATCAGAATATTCGCATCAGTTACTGAAATGATAGGCCGATTAATGCTATGGATATCATCAAAAGAAGCAGAAAAAGTTGGTGCTGAAATCGACAAAGAAATCATCGATATACTTGATAATTTGAGATCGAGCAATTTATTAGCATCTGACGAATACGATACTTTGCACCGCGATTTAATCGCGGCGACTTAATTTTATAGAAATATAATAATAAATGTCAGCAACATTATTACTCGACTCCAGCCAATCTGATAAAGATAGCGCGAACTTTTCAGTAAAGTATATTCCGTCAATAGAACTAGATCGTGAAAAACAATACGAAATTGGATTAATTTCATGCACTTGTTGGAACGCCATGGCGAACGTTAAAACTGGTATTAATGATGGGTTTGAATTTGTAAATATTCTCGATAATAGTTGGAAAAAAGCCAGAATTCTGAAAGATGGTGTAGAGGTTGCTCGGGTGAATGTTGAAGATGCTGAAAAAATAGAAGAAGAAATTATAAAAGCAGCACTTACCAGAGGAGGACTTTTATGTACTACGAAAATTATACAGCCACCTAAAACTGCTCCATGGACATCATTTAAAATTCCGCAAGGCGCCTATAACATAACTGATCTGAATAAAACGATAAAAGAACTTATACCAGCGAATAAAGGTCCCGCAGATGATTTTGAGCTAGCACCGAATTATAATACACTGCGAGCTAGAACAAAAGTAAAAAATGGTTTTATAGCTAGTTTTATATCAACAGCGAGTATTGCATTATTGATAGGATTTAATCATGAAAATTATATTTCTGTTGGTGAAGAATCTTTCACGTATGATGGCGAATTTCCAGTAAATATAACTGACGTAAACACGATTTTGGTAAATTACTCTATTGCATCTGGTTCTTATTCAGCTAAAGGTAGCAAAGGTCAAACGATATATATATATATATATATATATATATATATATATATATATATATATATATATATATATATATATATATATATAGTTTCTCGCCAGAAGTTCAACCAGGTTGTCTCATGCAAATCAGCCCACGTCATATTATATATTATCCGCTGCACGTTGAAAATCAAATAACAGAAGTAAATATGCCACTGACAGACCAATCCGGAAGACAATTGGATTTGAATAATGAAGTTGTTACTTATAAAAAAATAATTTTTTAAAAAAAAAAACATATATTTTAAAATAAAAAAATAAAAATTCATTTAAAAATAAATATACATTTAAAAACAAAACATACAAAAAACATAAAAAAAATAAAAAATAATTGTATATTACATTATATATCAAAAAAACATCAATAAAAAAATAAAAAAAAAAAAAAAAAACATAAATCAGACAAAAAAAATAAAAAAAAAAAAATTTACAAACATAAAAAAATATACATTTAAATAATACATACATAAATGATCCATACAAACATATAAAAAAAAAAATATGAATACATAAATTTTTACATATTTAAATTACAAATCAAATTATAATATTATACAAAAAAAATAATTATTTAAACATACAAAATTTTTAAAAATTATTACAAAATTAATTTTAATACATAAAAAAAAAAATTATACAAAAAATTTTTTAACACACAAAAAAAAAAAATCAAAAAATAAAACAACAGGTTTAATCAAATAAAACTTTAATACAAAAAATAAATGTAAACAAATGAAAATATAAAAAAAAAAAAAATAAAAAAAAAAAAAAAAAAATCAAAAATAAAAAAATACATTATACAAAAAACATATTTTACAAATACACAAAATTAATTACATAATAAAAATGATCATAAAATACATATTTATATAAAATTTCATAAAAAAAAAATATAAAAAAAAATATAAATAAAAATTTAATATACATAATACACAAGTAAAAAAAAATACACATATAAAATTTAAAATATATACATACATACATACAAAAAAAAAATTTAACAAAAAAAACATTTCATACATTAATACATTTAATACACAAAAATATAATAATAAAAAAAAATACAAATTACATAATAATAAAAAAAATACATAAACATACATTTCATAATAAATAATATAATAATAAAATACATATTTATATTCATATCATAAATTTTAACATAATACAAAAAAAAACATCTCTCTCTCTCTCTCTCTCTCTCTCTAAAATCAAAATCTCTCTCTCTCTCATCTCTCTCTCTCTTCATAATATTTTCTCAATCATCATAAATTCAAAAATTTTCATATAATCATCTAAAAATCATTTAAGATTAATTTAAAAAAATTTAACATTTTTTTAAAAATAATACAAATAATTTACAACTTTATACAAAATAAAAATTTTTAATACATAAAAAAATATAAATTTACATACATATATTACATAATACATACAAAAAAATACAAAAATAATAAACATAATAAAAATACATACATTATAATTACATATCATAATATTTACATACATACAACATTTACAACATTTAAAAAATACATACTAATTACATAAATAATACATGTAAGTTAAAAAACAAAAAAATACATTTTAAAAAAATTATAACAAATTTAAATAATAATAAAAAAAATAATACATATAATAAAAAATACATACATAAAAAATTTAAATTTAAAAAAATAATACAAATACAAAGTTACATACATAAATATAATTTAAAAAAATACAAAAAATACAATAATACAAAATTACATAATACATACATTTAATAAAATAATACATACATATATACAAAAAAACATACATACAAAAAAAAATACATACATACATACAAACATACATAATAAATAAAAAAAATAAAACAAAAACATACATACATACATACATACATACATACACATACATATACATACAATTATTTAATAAACATACATACAAAAAAAAAACAAACATAATAATACATAAAAAATAACATAATAAAATATAAATTTTACATACAAACATACATAATACATACATAATAAAAAAATACAACATTTAAAAACATAAAAAAATATAAAATTTAAACAACATACATACATACAAATACATACAATACATACATATACATAAAACATACATACATACATACATACATACATACAAATACATTTACAAATACATATTAAACATAAAAAATACATACATAAAACATATAACATACATATATAAATTCATATACATCAAATACACATTTTAAATACATATAAAATAATAATACATATATAATATATATATATATATTAATATATATATATATATAAAAAAATATATATATATATACAAATATACATATTACATATACATACATAATCATACATATACATAAAAATAAACATACATAAAACATTTTACATACAACATAATACAAAACAATACAACATAAGACATAATAAAACATACATACACATACATACATACATACATACAATACAAACATATAAAAATAATAAAACATACAACATACATACATACATACAAATACATAATACATACATACATAATACATAAACATACATACATACATATATACATACATACATACATACATACATACATACATACATACATACATATACATACATACATACAATAAAACAAACATACAAAACATACATACATACATACATACATACATACATACATACATACATACATAATACATATACATACATACATACATACATACATACATACATACATACATACATACATACATACATACATACATACATACATACATACATACATACATACATACATACATACATACATACATACATACATACATACATACATATACATACATACATAAATACACATACATACATACATACATACATACATACATACATACATACATACATACATACATATACATACATACACATACATACATACATACATACATACATACATACATACATACATATACATACATACATACATACATACATACATACATACATACATACATACATACATACATACATACATACATACATACATACATACATACATACATACATACATACATACATACATACATACATACATACATACATACATACATACATACATACATACATACATACATACATACATACATACATACATACATACATACATACATACATACATACATACATACATACATACATACATACATACATACATACATACATACATACATACATACATACATACATACATACATACATACATACATACATACATACATACATACATACATACTAACAAACAAACATACGAAAATAATGTGATTTTCATGCTCATACATGTATTTAAAAACGGTTGTATGGAATACTCTTTTCACCAATACATACCAAGTTATAATGAAGGAAGAAACACAAAATATTGACCATATATACTTGCAAACAGAAAAAATAATATTATAAACAATAGAACGATCCATTATACAAGACATCTTTATGTTAATTTCAAAAAATTGATCTGAGTTTGACGGTATAATATAGTAAAAAAAACAAAATGTGCATGATAAAAATTAATTTTTGTTTGATTACAAATAATTTTGTTAATTAAAATTATTTTTGTTTTAAATAAAGTGTAAATAGAAAAGGAATTTATATCTTGCTACAGAACTAAAAAAATCTTTCAGTAATATTATTGTGTATGATCGTATGTACTGTAGATCAAAATAGAATAATAAATCATAGATTTTCAGCAACAATTAATCGATTAATCAATCGATCGATCGATCGATAAATTGATCAATCGATAAAGAGAGCTAAATAAGTGAATTATGAGTGTTACCGTCTTAACAGGAAAAGGTAATGTCGCAGGGACAAATGCTTTTATTGTGTTGAGTAAAATATTTCATAGGATTTTCTCAATGGATACAAGAACTCACGAATGTGCTTTTTCTAATATCGTTACATTTTAAGGCCTAAGTCCTTTTTCAAACTGAAACGACTTACAACTTTGACATAAAATTTGGGTCTCTATTAAAGCCATATTTACTGTCATCCTCCTAAATGTTTTGGTAATGAATGTTTTCTTCTTTACATTAGTATATAACTAAACCCTTTTGTATTGCAACCTAATTTCTTTGAAAAAATGAAAAAGAATATCGTATGCAGATAACGATACATTAATAGTAAAGGCTATAGGATTCCTGTATTTCATACATACTTTTCTTTTTGGTGTTAAATGTGATTGGTCGGTAGATTGAATGGCTGTTATATGCAGTGGGGGCACAATTTAAGATTCTTGTGGACGATAGGGCGACAAATGCTTGCACTAAATGATGACTCTCACACTTCCGGATGTCGTTGCCGCCCGAAACATTAGACCATCGCATATTTTCTATAATTATGCATATGTATTTTACTTGTGGAAGAGATATAGTAATTTCGGCGTAGTTAACCGTTTTGCAGCATAAAGGCAAAACAATTTTGTTTGAAACAATCAATAATATATTCTATTAATTTAAAAGCATATTCGTTTCTTTTCAGAACCACGTGACCCAAACGTGCTGACGCAAATCCATGATTATTTTAACAATACAATTAGAGATATTCACAATAATGCTTCTGTGATGAGTAAACTCCTGTTCTAGTATTGGTGAATTTGGAGATACTGCTTTTTATATGTGAGGAAAACAGTTCCTGTTTTATTGTTTGAGATGCTTTAGACGCATATGCCTTAATTTTCTCATTTGCTTCCTACGGAAATGACTGCAAACGTTGCATTTCCATTATTCTGCTTAACAGCTATTTTTATTAAGGACTTGGAATCATCTCCAACATGCATGAATGATGGTACGTCTTTTGTCTGTAGAAGCATTAAAACAAGACAAGACTTCCCAAGTTCAGTTCCATTATACATACAAAGAGTTACATTGGATGGAAGAGATTTTCCTGATGATGTTTTTCCAAACGGACTTTTTGCAGACGCAAGCTGGAGGAATTTAACAGAACTTGTAATTGTTGACTTCGAAGATATTAACGATTTAAACAAAACATTTCTAGAAGGGCTTGATGGATTGAAATATTTTTCAGTACAATCGTGTTCTAGCATAATCTACATCGACTCCGCTGTATTCCAGAATACTCCTAAACTTGAGGCATTACATCTTTACATGATATGGTGGATGTCTGTATATGATGTGGAGAAAGCTCTGACTGGAACTCCAAGTGGCTTAAAATATTTATCTTTGATCGGCCTTCACATTAGGAAGATTCCCATAATATTGGGCAAATCGTTTTCGAATGCGCTCAGTGGTAGAAACATTACATATCTGGATTTAAGTCTGGCAAATATTATTCAATTTGAGTATGACGTTTACAGGAAAGTACTCTTTAATTTGTGGTATTTAAATATTTCCAACACAAAGATATCACTTTTCAATGGACTCGGTACAGACGAGAATGATCTGCCTGAATGGGATGTTTTTGATGCGAGTAGCTGTCCAACTATGGTTGAAACAAAACAATTATGGGAACCAAAATATTTCGTCCTTTCCAAAGTTAAATACATTTTTCTCAGCACTATGTACGAGTTTAAATTACAACCCGAGATTATCTTGAATATGTCTAGGTTTAATGCACTAACTGCCATCAATGTTATAGATCTGAGCAATAACAACTTGGTTTATATAAACATGACTCTTCTCGGAGCGTATTATTTTCAAGAACTGCAGAAATTAGATATCTCTGGTAATTACATGGAATACATAAATCCTTCACTATTAAGACATTTTCCCTCAATGAAGGTTCTCAACATGAATGACAATAAACTGTTTCGCATGCAAACAACGGAAGATTTTCGTAATTTACTTAGTTGGAACAAAGAACTTCGAGTTCTGTATCTTCGAAATAACAATCTGACAACCATTCCCAAAACATTTTTGACTTCCAATACCAAACTGCAACTTCTTGACCTGAGAGACAATAATCTTAATGACTTCATTATTGATTTGAGCAACATGTGGAACTTAAGGTATGTCGATTTAAGCAACAATCGCCTTCACAACTTACCCTCATCCAGTATTCTTTTTCTTGAAGTAATATCACGTTATCAGCTGTCAAAGACGGAAAGCAATGAAAGCTACTTTGATCATTTTTCGTCGTTATATTTCTTGGATAAAACCGCGGTGGCTGACAAATATGGATATGAACAAAGCTTTAATACGAATAGTCAACTATCGAAGAATGAGGAAGTAATGTATAGGCATTTGACGATTGGGCTTTCTGGAAACCCTCTGCAATGTGACTGTGAAAGTTTGTATTTTTTAGAATGGATAATATCCACCAATATAGCAATTTCACAGATAGAGTCTTTAAGATGTACATATGCAAGTGACCAGTATCCTCTAAACAGAAAAACACTCGATAAAGTTTACTTTGATTGTGTAATAGTAAAAGTCGTAGTTACATTGGCAAGTTTTGCATTTGTTTGTATAAGTGCTTTTTCTATTCTGGTTTTTTATATGAAGAGACAAAAACGAAAACGTGAGAAAATTCACATGCTTACAGAGCTGATTCAGAAGGGAAAAAATCAATTCAAATTCATTGTATTTCTTCCATTTTGCAGCCAAGATGATGATATTGTGAGAACACATATACATCTATCATTAAATAATCTCTTAAAACAAAAGCTGAATATTAACATCGAAAGGGACCTCGTATGTTGCGGTGCAGACTACTTTACACCTGGTGAGCGTATTATGACAGAAATTCACCGATGTATAAGTGAAAGTCTCGTGGTAGTTCCCGTTATAACCTCATCTTTTCTAAAGTCTCCGTGGTGCACGACAGAGTGTATGGTTGCTCTTCAAGAACATATGAATATAGTAGTCCTCATGCAGGAACCAATAGACATATCAGGTGCCAATGTAGTAATTACAAAGTTGCTTGAAAATTACACGAGGGGATCATGGGCAATTAAAGAGGGGGTATTCGAGATTCGGCCACAGTGGAATATAATAATTCAGAGCATTATTGACAAATCCATGGAATTCGTATATAATGACAGGGAAGCTACTGATGCATATACCGATTATCCAATTGCTGCAGAGGACGAGAATGCGGTCTAGCACTGAAGAATCTGTGCAGCATTAGATAATGCAAATAGAAATAGAAGTTATAACGATTGTGTGAAAAGAGGCATAAATAAATCTATGGAAATGTATTAAGTCAAGATGTATACACTTTTGGGATAGAATAGCAGAAGGTGATGCATAATGTGCATACGATTAGTGACGTATGGCTGTACTACAACTCGTTAATTGGTTTAAAAATTATGCATTGTAGAAAATATTTAAAATAGTCCGGAGTTTAAAGAAGATGCATTAAGAATGATTTTATGACATGTGATTTATGTAGATTTTGAAGAAATAGTTTGGCTTTTAATTCAGTGCTTTGGTGAAAAGTGTATTAAGAGGATATGATAGTGATATAGTGACAAAGTATATTTTGATGAAATGATATATTGTCAATGTGGCTACTGATGAAATGTGTAGAGGAAATTATATACTGATTAAGACTATATAAAAAGCAAGAGCATCTAGCAGGAGAAAATGTAAAGTTCAGAATGAATTTAGTTTTGAATGTAAAAATGTGTGCAAAATTATGTTGTTTTATAAATAAAATTGCATAAAATCCTTCATCAAAATAAACAAACTAAATCAAAACAAAATATTTTCTCTAAGTCAGTAGGATATGTATTTAGTATCTGAAACTGGAAAAAGTTGTAAGCGTAAAATATTTTGAATGCAAGATGCTAGTTAAACACGTTCATCTGAAATTAGTTTTGTTTGGGTTTAGAACAATAACTGAGTGAATTTTGGTGTGAAAATCAGCCTTCATTTATCAGTAGAATCACAGTTCAATTTAAATAACTATGTCTCTGATTTTAAATTCAAACTATCGAACGCTTCTGATATGGTAAAAAGGGAACAAAATTGAGGTATGACAAAACTGTAAAGAACTTTTAAACTGGTGATATCATTCTTACTTTTTTGGCCATACCTTCAGGCTAGGTATTATAGTTTCTATCCATGAGAAAGAAAGTAATTTATTTAAATTATATTATCGATACTCCTCAGAGGCAGAAAAGGATACAACTCTACTATAACAATATGTCGACTGAGATATGCTCCATAAATCATTCAATAAATTTAGTTGTTCCTGTCCCACGTAATGGTGATTCAGTTAATGACATACAACTGAAAAGTAATGACTTTGTTGAAATCAGTTTTCAAAATGCTGCAATATCAAACAATCTGGATAATAAACTTTCACATCAATAGGCAAGGGGGTTAAAGCAGCTAATATGTGAATATGAGCACCTGTTCCCAGATGATGCAGCTCCAACAATGTCTACCATGATGTTTAAATGTTAGATTCTTAGCCCGAGTTAATAATAAGACATAACATGATGTAGTTTCTGAGTGATTGATATGATTACTACATTTCTAAATTAATTCTATGGCCGCCCACAGGTTGCGAGAGGTCCTTGAAAATTCTTACTTTATTGCAAAGTCATACTGTTATGTCGAGTCTATTGCCAAGTATAGTCGCAATATACGTTTTATATGAGGAAAAAATTAAGCAGTCAGATACATTCAGATTTTTTGGAATCTTTCATACTTTTTGTGTTCTTGGCGTAAGTTAGCAGACGAGTATTATGTTGTTCTTACATATTATTTGAGACTAAAATTGCTTGTTTGGACTGTTCAGTTGAAATAAAAAGTGTTCATTATTTGGATTGTAATATTACTCTAGAGCTTTATAAATTATTTGAAGGAATTCTGGACAATGCCAAATTTGGTGGCCTTTTAACACTTAACACATGTACATTTTCCCAAGATGGTGGATGCTCTTTCCGCTGGGTAAAACTTCCTACAGGAGCATACGATATTAGCTGAACCAATGTCATAATTTTGATGAAGAATTTCAGTGTTGACCAGCAAAAATTCTAAAATATTTCCATTATCATACTAAATCTCCACAATATTTGGCTAGCATCGGAAGATAGCCACAGTTTGTGATTAGCCTAATGCTATTCCAGTACCTCCATAATGATACTTATATGGCATTTATTTCGTTATCCCTCAAAGTTTTGATCCCACAACAATGGCATATTGAACAAAGTTTTGTCCCATTACGACGGCAAATCATACAATTCAAGCAATAAGTGTTGTTTAGCTATTTTCCATTTATAAAATGGTCAAATCATACCTTATTGCACCTCACAGATGGGTCAGATACAAAAACATGCATATTTGAAAACAATATGTTTAGGATAAACACATCAGAACTATATATCAATACTTAATAGAAAGAAATATGAAAAAGAACAAAAAACATGATTACATGCATATTAATTTCTTTCAGTTAAGGAGCATCACCTGTACACAGGGATGCCCGCTAAATTATTTTCGGGGTTGGTCAGATATTAGGGTGTGGTATAAAAAAAACTTGTTCAGAAGTGAAATCTGGGAGGGGGAGTGCTCATTTGTGCCCCTGTATGCATGTGCCCATTTCTGCACAATTTAAGAATGAAACTTTCCTTTTACCACAGCCGGTATTTGCAAACTATAATTGTATCATTTATGATATAACATTTAAACAGAAAGGAGGGGGAAAATGATCTCATATTGTACTGACAGGCTTAGTTATTTCCGGCATTAGCGTCTCACCAGCAAATGAAATGTATTCTGAAACAGGAAGTGACTGCATTATATTACGGAAAACAATTTCTTCTCAGTTTAAATCTGTGTACTGTAATGCCAGGTTAAATCTTTGTATTATAATGCCAGTTTAAAGTTGTGTATTTTATTGCCAGTTTAAATCTGGGAACTGTAATACCAGTTTAAATCTGTCTACTACAATGCCAGTTTAAATCTGGGTACTGTAATGCCAGTTTAAATCTGGGTACTGTAATGCCAGTTTAAATCTTGGTACTCTAATGCCAGTATAAATCTGGGTATTTTAATGACAGTTTAAATCTGGGTACTGTAATGCCATTTTAAATCTGGGTACTGTAATGTCAGTTTAAAGTTGTGTACTCTAATGCCAGTTTAAATCTGTGTACTACAATGCTAGTTTAAATCTTGGTACTGTAATGCCAGTTTAAATCTTGGTATTTTAATGCCAGTTTAAATCTGGGTACTGTAATGTCAGTTTAAATCTGTCTACTACAAATCCAGTTTAAATCTTTGTACTATAATGCCAGATTAAATCTTGGTACTGTAATGCCAGCTTAGATCTGGGTACTGTAATGACATTTTAAATCTTGGTACTCTAATGCCAGTTTAAATCTGTGTATTATAATGCCAGTTTAAAGCCGGGTACTGTAATGCTAGTTTAAATGTAGGTACTGTAATGCCAATTTAGATCTGGGTACTGCAATGCCAATTTAAAGCAGAGTATTTTAATGCCGGTTTAAATCTGCGCACTGTAATGCCATTTTAATTCTGGGTACTATAATGTCAGTTTAAATCTGGGTTTTTTATTGCCAGTTTAAATCTGGGTACTGTAACGCCAGTTTAAATCTGAGTACTGTAATGCCAGTTTAAATCTGGGTACTATAATGCCAGTTTAAGTCTGAGTATTATAATGACAGTTTAAAGCCGGGTACTCTAATGTCAGTTTAAGTCTGAGTATTATAAAGACAGTTTAAATCTGGGTACTGTAATGCCAGTATAATTCTGGGTACTTTAATGACAGTCTAAATCTGGGTACTGTAATGCCAGTTTAAATCTGGGTACTCTAATGTCAGTTTAAATCTGTGTACTATAATGCCTGTTTAAAACTGGGTACTTTAATGCCAGTTTAAATCTGAGTATTTTAATGCCAATTTAAATATGGGTACTGTAATTCAATTTTAAATCTGGGTACTATAATATCAGTTTAAATTTTTATACTATAATGCCAGTTCATTTTAATTCGATGTATTATGATATTAATTTAACTCTAAATACTGTAATCTCAATTTAACTCTTTACTAGAATGGTAATTTAACTATGGGTGTTAAAACGACAGTTTAAGTCGTTGTACTATCGTGTCTGTTTAATTATGTGTACTATGATATCTGTTTAATTATGGGTTCTCTAATAGCAGTGTACTATCGTGACAGTTTAACTATGGGTACTCTGAGGTCAGTTTACCTCTGCATTATTGTCAATTTAACTTTATCTATTATAAGTCCTGTTTAGCTCTGCTTACCATACTGTCAGCTTAACGTGGGGAAAAAGTTACCATATGTACGGTAAGTTTTGACTGCAAATTTAAACGGTTAAAATGAATTCCTAGGCATCGTAAATTGCAACTAGGTAGGACACTGAATATTTGCTAATCATTTGCTGGTGCTTGCATACACACACTATCGAACAAGGTTTCTTTGAAGTATGTCTGAAGGGCAGTCCTTTCCACAAGATAAATGCGATGATAAGGATTAACTGATGATTAGTCACTCCGTCTTTATTGGTTGTGTACTTAGTCTAACCTTTAGCTGTTTATGCAGTTTGGTCACAGCTGAACGGAAGATGGAAAAGGGGTATGTCCTGGGGAAAAATATATCGTTTCACAGGGAATAATGGTGCTTCCTATGGACGCTTGCATATTCGGGGTAAGCCTTCCCCAATTTCACCTTTAAACATGCGTTGGTGGCTGACCACTATGTGCCCTTTTCCCCAAATTCATTCTGGCGCCTCTTGGCGCATCTTTTGAGAATTTCACCCTTATTGGACCTGAAAGATCAGTCAACATTTATTGAAACCGTCGCTTAAAACATGCCGCGTAAAAAAGATTCTCCATTTTATGTCCGAATCTTACTATTATATTTGCTATTGTCCCTATTTGGCCTTTGAAAGATTGACATGTATGCCGGACTCCTGTTTCCATATATCCAAAATTTCCCCTTTTTTAAAACATTGTTATGGATAGAATTGGAATATAGATTTGATAAAAATTAACGAACCTGGTCATTCCTTACCCATGTAGTTTCGTACCCATATCGTTTCTTACCCAAATGAGTCCTTTCGTACCCAAAGCAATGGTCTTTTGTACCCAAGATGCTTGTCGTTTCGTACTCAGTGTTATAGTCATTTCGTACATATGGTACAAAAGTAACCACCAATGTGATAAAAAAGATATTCCATACGTATTTCAACTGTGTAAAGCTGTTCAATGTTTCATTACAGGTATTACCATGTGATGGTGAGTATATCTTGATCGCCAAGATGAAACATTGTAACATAAAAGTATATGCAATTTTCATTTCATCAGAATAAACTATTTCTATGTTTCTTTTTTTTCTTTGTGATAGATGGATAGATTCATACAAAATTATAAAGTTCGATCAATGCTAAATTGAATCTACATGTTAGTGAAGTGACGGCTTTATATAAATAATAATAATAATAATAATAATAATAATAATAATAATAATAATAATAATAATAATAATAATAATAATAGGAACATTATTAATGAATCATAATGTATGAATTCTACATGCCTTGTATACTCTAACGGGAAGCATAATAGAAATGCTAAGTTATTAAATGTTAAAGTTTACAAAGCTTGTTTTCTTCCCTCTTTCTTTACCTTACTTTGAACGAGCCGATACGTAACAGAAGATATGTGAGATGTTGAGCATGAAAAGCTTCTGTGTAAGGTTACCGTACAGCCAATATGTAGCAACTAGGCAACTGTCAAAGTATAGTAAGAGACAAATTGCAACGAGCATATATATTTTCTTTTTTTTTTTCACATAATGTCACTTATTTGTGTTCTTAAGCATTATCATTGTTAGAAGTAAAACATGTATTTACTAGTAATTTCACATTACATTCAGATTAACTCATTTATTAAAAGGAAGAGAGTAGCCATTGTTCTGAAATAAGAGGTGTTATCAAGATTGTTGTTGTTCCGTTTTATGTTTGATATAAGGCTCACGAAAACGTTAGAAAGCATTGCTAGTTTTTTTAGTGCAAAATTACACTCAAATATAAAAACTGAAAGACACGGGAGACTTTTGCAACTAATTCTATACATGTTATTAAAACCTAATTATTGCCGTTTTGAGTCTTTAGATATTTCTCCCCAGCTGATACTGCAGGTCTCATATTTGATATCTTGCTAACGCACGCGGCGAGAATACCCAAAAGGAAGAGAGCGATCACGTGTCCGATGTCACTAACATGCACAATCCGCAATGTGTATGTGCGGTGAGTGCACACGCACTGGCTCCTGAGTGAGAACGTGGAAATATACACACTAATGAGAGGAAATGGTTCATAACGTCGGTTTGTACTTTTGCTACTACCATCATCTGCATGACTATAATACTTTACCGGTATGTACTTTGTGGACATCAACTTTTGGTGTCCACAATGTAAACTTTGTCCATAACAGAGATATATAATTTGGATCGGTGTCCATAACGTAGCAAATCTGAACACACACACACACACACACACACACACACACACACACACACACACACACACACACACTGATGATTGGCCGTTCTAGAACTAAGATTGGCAGAAGGTGTGCACGAAATAGATATCTCAGATATCAAATTAGAAATAAACCAACTATGCCTGACGTCATAACTTTCTTAATAATTCAAAATTTGACATACTAAGCACTGGCTCTAATCAGAGTGTCGAACTATGGAAATTTCTTACTACCACCAAAAGATGGAAAACCAATCCTGCCATGCAGAACCATTGAAATTACAGGACAGTGTTTTAATGAATGAGCCAACACCAGTAATGAAGCAAATCAACGATAGCGACTGCGGAACTACACATCGTGATCCTACCACTTGAAATACCTCTAGAAGCCACAGTTAAAAACGAGATTAAAAGTGCAATATAAAACATATGGAGCAAGATAGGGGACATTTTCGTATTAAAGAAAGGAGTAAGAATATTAGAAATAAATATGATGAAGGCGAAAAATACGAACACCATTTTAATATACATGAATTCCTGGCAAAGACCGGGCAAAACAGCGTATATCTTAACAAAAGGGAAGAATTTGGCATAACACAGGACATGTGCGTTCCTAATGTCCACTGAAGCAGAAAGAGTCCGTGAAAGTACTAACAATCTTTCCAAAAGTAGTACCAGATATTAAAATAAGAAAATCGACGATACGCGACGCATAAAAGGCACAACATACATAACCCTTTTTAATAGATACAATAGCGACGCTGTACCAAAACAACAGAAAAGATTACTCAGCGAGCGACACAGAGATTGTGGAAGCAAATTGGGGAAAAGGGGAAAGAACAGAAGAACCAGAATCAGAAATGGTAAAACAAACACCGCATCCACCAATCCACAGAGAAAAAATTGCCCAACAAAGGTGCAGATGGAATTAATGAGGAAAGCTCGGAAGTTAATGAGTGAAGCAAAATAGGACAGAAGTTTAAAAAAAAAACCTGTATCCAGGAAATATAGAATTAACACACGAAGTTACTAAAAGCGGGAAAGAAAATTTGAAGAATGTAAACCGCAAGATACCAAATAGCCCAACATCACCGGAAACACAAGGCAGTCACCGTAGCGATAAATAGATATATCCATTTTAAAATCCAATACACAAAAGGCTTACCGATTACGCTCTGATAGCAGAAGAAAAAAAATTGATTGTAACGGAAAGTACAATATGTTTCGCATCGACCTCGCACTAAGTGAGGTCAATTTGACCTTCAGAAACAAGTAAGGCCTGTAATAAAACGAGAATTAAAAACAGGAAAGACAACAAAGAGACCAGTGACCTAAAAAATAGTGTCCAAGCAAAAGACTTAAAACTAACGGAGCATATGTACAAGTTCACAGGACTGGTTAAAGGAAGGAGAAAAAGACTGAAATAGGTAGCAGATATATGTATATATTCAAAATGCATGTAATGAACATATAATGAGACATACAGAATGAACCCAATCTATGAAATATATAAAACGATTTCGGAAATTTAAAAATAAATGTATATAACAAAATGGATATAATGAAAAGGAAAGGATAAGAAAGAGAAGCACTAATGCACTCACAAAATAGACTACTTTAGGTATAAATACCAATCCTATAAAATCTGAATATCCAACCCATTAAGAGACACTGATATCAGAGACACAAATATATAAACCGAATGTTATAAAATAAAGCTGAAAACAAAATCCATAAAGACGTAAGTCACAACTTTTTCGAAACTTTAAATAGAGGAAGAAAGAGGAATGCCAACCAAAATATATAATACCTAAGGGAGGTGATTACGGAACAAAAGTTACCTTAGCCACGAAAATTTGTTTCAATTAAGACACAGCAGAAAGACCTCGATACATACAAAACCTCGACTTCCATGTAACTTCATAACACTAAACCTTCGGGTAGCTTGAAAGTTACGAGAGATTCCCACCCCCATATTTAAACCAGGTAGATATGCTGGGACGGACAGGGAGGAGCCAAAAAAATATTTCGCAGGGAGGGTATCCTTTTCCCCCAGACCAGATGAGAAATAGGTATCCAGGTAACTGCTGCCAACGGAACGCTAGCGTGTACCCCGAACGACTCAGCATGTTTTATTTTTTGTTGATACACAGTCCCACAGCGGATTATAATTTAATAAAATATGTCTTACTTGGTAAATGTATACGACTTCTGTCTAAGGAAATGTGAGCTATAAAACACTAATATTGTCCAGTAGGCTACCTGTACTATAGTGGGGCACAATCAGTGTGACGTCTTCTGTGTGGAAAACTAACTCGGAAGGAGATACAAAGGACGGGAAGATATTTGGTATTTTGATTTACCAGCTAGACTGGATTTGGTATTTTGATTTACCAGCTAGACTGGTCTCAGAAGAAGAAAATTCTTAATTATAGGCCCTGTATCTATAGTGCTTACACGGACACGATCGCAAGTCGATACCAGGGGAAACAAAATTGTCAATTTGCGATCCTGCGGGTATGGGGAGCGATATAGACGAGGGTGCGTGAGCAACTGCCCACCTAATATGGGACCGTGTTAATACGTCACAAGTTTACGCAGATTGGTTAGGTGAGTTTGTAGCATCTAGTATATTCTCGAAGCGAAAAAGATGCTAAAAAATGTGAACATTCCAGTAGAATTTAATCTAAGTAAACTTAAATTGTATTCCATACGAGCAATGTTTGGCATATTTATCTTTGGTATCCTTCCCGAAGATGACTAGTAATACCATGAACTTGTAAAATTACCTTTTTTTTCTTGGCTAAATATACAGGAGAGAATAAATAGCAATTTGTACAACATTATCAGCTTGTCGTCATTTTTCTTTGCGTTAGAGATAAGAGATAAGCGCATATGAGAGGACATATAATTCCCATTATATTAGATGCCTTAACAAGTGTGTTTTGTAAAACATCAATCTTCATCTCGCTGCTAGAGTTTGATGGCTCGACCGTACGATAGTTTTGAATGAACAAATGCCAATTATAACATATTTAGGTGTAATTTTCTCATTATAAACATATTTAGGTGTAATTTTCTAATTATAAACATATTTAGGTGTCATTTTCTCATTATAAACATACTTATGTGTCATTTTCTCATTATAAACATATTTAGGTGTAATTTTCTAATTATAAACATATTTAGGTGTCATTTTCTCATTATAAACATATTTAGGTGTAATTTCCTCATTATAAACATATTTAGGTGTAATTTTCTGATTATAACATATTTAGGTGTAATTTTCTAATTATAAACATATTTAGGTGTCATTTTCTCATTATAACATATTTAGGTGTAATTTTCTCATTATAAACATATTTAGGTGTCATTTTCTCATTATAAACATATTTAGGTGTACATTTTCTCATTATAATCATATTTAGGTGTAATTTTCTCATTATAACTTATTTAGGTGTAATTTTCTCATTATAAACATATTTAGGTGTCATTTTCTCATTATAAACATATTTAGGTGTACATTTTCTCATTATAATCATATTTAGGTGTAATTTTCTCATTATAACATATTTCGGTGTAATTTTCTCATTATAAACATATTTAGGTGTAATTTTCTCATTATAAACATATTTAGGTGCAATTTTCTCATTATTTCAGTACATCACCTGATAATACGCTGTAATAGACAAATAGTGAACATACTTAATAAATATACTCTGACAGACACGTTACGACTAATATACTTGCCAAAATCGGTCGTTATCAAATATTGTCCCTGCACATGACATAATTATTCACCAATCAACCCTTGTAAATACAAATTTCATTATTCCGTTCAGTGTTCTGTTCATAAGTAAGAATGTAAAACATGTTAGAAACAGATCCACTGAACCTAAACGTCACGGCATGAAAGTAGAGGTATAAAAACAAAGAGAAGACAAAGGGCAATAGTGTCACTAAACATTCAATAAAAGAACTGAAACTGATTCAGGATTCCCCATTTATCCATTATTAGTGCAAAAACGCGATCAGAAAGTTTAGTATAGAACATTTTTATTTCCAAGGGGAATTTTTTAAGTCTTCAATTACCTTAATTTGATTTTAAAACACTATTCAAAAGATGTGAAAAGAGAGGTGCAGTCATTGCTCCAGCGTGAGGCAAAGGGATACTGTGTCGTTGACTTTTCAAACAAAGAACATCGAAACTGCTTTCGGGTCTCCCGGCTATCCCATTACTATTGTACGGAACTGACGTTGTATTTATTTTCCATCAGAAATTATAAAAATGGTCTTCTTATTGTGAAAGGGGTGCTCATTATCATTTTATTTGCTGTATTTTATTTTGGAACCGCTATATAAAAAGGGTTGAACAAAACATGTTTTCCTTTTGCCAGGAAGATCCGGACATTAATCTCGCACGAATCCATAATGACTAGACTA
Organism: Potamilus streckersoni; assembly: GCA_016746295.1. Classification (NCBI taxonomy): domain Eukaryota; kingdom Metazoa; phylum Mollusca; class Bivalvia; order Unionida; family Unionidae; genus Potamilus; species Potamilus streckersoni. The sequence goes on along the minus strand of JAEAOA010002115.1, from coordinate 408,571 downwards.
AGTTCCAGTCCCTAATCTCGTACCCAACTTCACATGGTAGAGATAGACTTTTTCACCCTGTAGGTACCCGTCGCTACTGGGTAGATTTCCAGTCACCAACACTGAATGTACCTATTATCTCTAGCTATTCTTGTAGTCATTAATCGCAGATACACCAGTCACAACTGGGTAGAGTTCCAGTCATTGGATGAAGAACAAAACTCGTTCTATGCGGTTAATATCACTAAGACAAACAAACGCGTTCGATAGTTCTAATTATATGTATGTATGTTGTAGTTAGTTCAAAAACAGAAATACAAGAAATTACGATTACAATTAAATTGGACATTTATACACCAGAAACAAATTATTTACAAACAGTTACAATTATAATGGACACTTATAGATCAAACAGAAATAAAAAAGCCCTCTGTATTGTCCACATCCTGTTACATTACTGCTTTACACAGCGGACGAGTAGGTGACGTGCCAAACGAATATGAATGGAGAGTAGCAGACAATCGAAAACTTGCTTGTGTATTTTGTTTTTGCTTTCTTTAATTTTGAGTTGTTGCTGTTGCTATGGTTTCTTTAGCACTAAGGCATTCACGCTTCTGGAAACTGGAAACAAGTTATGAGAAAGAATACATTTGTACCCCGGATAGGAAAATCCATTTGAGTTTGTAAATACTGACCAGAGTCGGTGAAAAACCAGAAATTTTCAGCCGCTGCGAGATTGCAGAAAATTCTTCAATAGTCATAAACAAACAACTTTTATGTTTGCACTTTCTAATTATTTATAGGTTTCATTCATATCTCAGCACGAAAAATTTCTAAAAAAAAAAAAAGATAGTACTAACAGCTGCCTCGCTAGCCGCTCAGCATTAAGAGGCTAGTGTTAGGACTTGTGGGCCTGGTATAAAGATAATGTGACTGGTGGGACATCATGCTACATCTCTGCGGCATGATGCTTCAGTGCTAGACATCACTACAAAATGCCACACGGCAGACAACGTAGCGATAAACAAATATAGCCAAGTTCAATCCAACACACACATACACACACACACACACACACACACACACTCCGATTACATTCTGATAGCAGAAGAAAAAAATAAATTGTAACGGAGAGCATAATATTTTTCGTATCAACTTCGCACTAAGTGATGACAATTTGACCTTAGGACTGAGAAGATAATTTCCCCATGACACATGCATACGCAATCACGAATAACAAGTCGCAGGGATAGCTGCTAGAAGACGTTGGTATTTATTTGAATGAACCCGTTGACTTTCATAAAGAACGTTATGTGGCTTTACTGCGGTCCAAAAATTTCAATAATATCTAAATATAATCAAAGGTTATGGTCTTCACAAGGGCAACTGCGAGAAAATGAATGATTCACCTCTAATGTTTTATTTAAGTTTTTTTTTTAAATAGCAATATGTTTGGTTATTTTATATAAAGATTTCCCATTGAGTTTTAAAGATTTTTTTTTTACTTATATTGAATCCAGTCGTAGGTGAGGCAATTAGGTCATGCTATTGATATATTGGTTAAAAAGTCATCTACGTCCGTTATGAGTCTCAAAATAAGATAGCATTCAATTTTACTAAGGATGCGTCAAATCTGCTCCAACAAGGTTGCAACAGCTAGGGGTAACATAATAAGAAATCAGAACTCTGTCCCCGATACAACCACCGATTATATCCGTGGCTGGTTTCATGGCAGGGTCTTCTGTGCAGGTCTCGTTTTCCTTACCAGTATCTTGTGCGATCACAGGTGAATGTACTGTCAATGTTCATCAGGTGGATCTGTACGAGGGAGATGGAGAAAATTAAAATTCAGTTGTTAACAAATATTATATAATGGCTCAACATTTCTTCCAAAAGCGAATTCATAAGCGCTGAAGCCCTCGCTCAAATGATAACATAAATCCCAGACAAAACCACATTTCTAAGTGGCAAATTATGATTTTCTCCGATGAGATGCCGGATGTGTGAAGAGTGTCAACTCTTCATCATCTATTGGAATGTTGGGATTATTAATATGTTGTCTTTTACAGTGGTAGGGTTACTAAAAAAGGGAAAGATGCTCTCCCAGCCGGTCATACTAAACGTTCGGTCGATTTGTTTGAACGCGAGCGATTTAGCAGAATGCATTGCGAAAAATTAAAAAAGATATTTAGGTAATTCCTTACCTAGTGGTACATGTTTATCTGGATGGTCGTACCTAAGCGAGATCATCCGTCTGGGTTTATTTTAATGAGTTTAGATTGTGCGGATTTTTCAGTCCAATAACTAACGGTCGTGGGCGTCGTTAATTATTCTAATACAGCTCTAAAGGACCTCGTGACCCTGGAAGGTCTTTTCAGTGATATCAATTCCGAGTTTCATTGCATAAAATTTTAAAATCAGAAAGGAAAGTTTAGAAAAGGACAAATCAAACAAATGCTTATGGAGCTAACCAGGAAAATTTGCGGAGCTAACAATACAACACATACGAGATTTTTTACAAATGGTGCTGACATAGTTGTATTGTATTGTGTACGATTGGAATCAGCTCCTAGACTACCGACAAGTGGCACGCCAATCTAACTCTGATAGATAAATATGCGTCAAAAAGCATGATGATAGGCACCTCATCGACATCAAGGTGGCCAATGTTCAGCAGGGAATCAAGTACAACCTCATACACGACGAGATCATTGACGTAGAATTATATCTACACCCTTTCGCTGAAGACCTCAGAGTTAATCAGGAAATCCATTTGAACTATAAAAACCCCTCAGCAATAAGTGATAACTTTAGTCTTTAACGTTATCGATAGCTTTGATTGATTATGAAACACTTATCTCCCAATCATTAAGAAACGCGAAACTCTCATGGAAAATTGATAATTATTGATACGATAATTAATGATACTGACTGATAACATTTTGGTAACGGTTCTCGATAATTTTAAGATACCTTATTCTGATGTTTAACGCTACTTTATGGTGTCCACTCATGAATTCCAAAAGCAAGAGGTCATATAATTTGGTAAGCACTCCAATATTGGACTGAACAAACGTTAAAAGATCTGGAATATGATCCCAACAATCGTGTGCTCCCTCGACTAAAATAAAATGAAGACCGCTGAGCTTGAACAAGCTTGCAATACTATCGTCGGTTGATACTGAAATCGAATTGTTCAAAGACCTCGACCACAACGTGAAGTGTATAGGAATCAGAAGTCTGAACTACAGTGGGATGAAAATATATAATATTGCCGAGGAAACGAAATAAATATCAAAGTCACGTTGGGCTATATTAATGAACATGAGAGGATGCATACGCACAAATATGCCCAGCAACATCATGACGAAGCACAAGACGGATAGCAGTCTAAATTATTGCTAAGTTGATGCCGAACTAGACATTATGGAAATATAGCGTTCAGGAAATGTTACGAAAGTTAAACATATTATAGACTAATAAACAGTGAACACCGACAATGAGCCCACAATCCATGAAACGGATGACCTACAACTTCAACGGCACAAACTTCAGCCTAAACTGGACAATTTCCAAGAAGAAATGGAATATATCTAACTGTGATGTAAGCCAGGCCTTGACAAAATCAGGTCCAAATACAGATTTTTCAAACAAGTGGAACAGTGCATAACCTAATCCGAAGTGGATGTCAAAGCAATGTTACCATTTACACGAGCAATCGAACGAGTCAAAGCCACACTGTCGCGTGAGTAGAGATTTTACTATACGATACTGGTATGATTTTTTAAAACCTACATTAGCTGCATGTGACAGTTAAACCACAAAATCATGTGAGATCAGTCAGATGATAACTAAGATTGACTTATCAATAAAAAGATATGCTGGACATTATACAAGGCTGTGTTTTATGGACCTTTCTATTTGTTTTATCAATAAAAAGATACGTTAGAAATTTTACAAGGATCCGTTTTATTAACCTTTCTGTTCACTAATCACATCACATGTTTTGTGCTGCATAATGTGGGAAACAACAATTGGAAAATATCATTAAAAGTGGTATCTCTTTTTTGTACGCAAAATGCCAAATTTCATGGTCACCAGAAAAACAACTGTTATCGATATCGGTCAGAATTCCTAATATGTCATAGACCTTTATTTTAACTGGACTCTGTGCAAGACAGGAACACTCCACTCTCTGGCAAAAACATCTCCAGACAAGTCTTGTTCCTTTTTACCAATTTCTTTATCCCACACCGAAATATATGCTGGATTTACTATTTTTAAATAAACCGTCAAGAATTTCAAACTAGCTTGCTCTGGCAAGTTAAATGGTCATTAACTTTTGCAGTCTAAATACCTGTATATTGAGAAGGAAACATGGAAATGATGAAAATTTATTTATTTGCAACATTCTGGCAATATTTCAATAAAGTCTTTTTCAAGATTTAACATTCATCACCTATATCATCACAGCTTGAATGAAGATAATCAACTTAAATAAATAATATTTATTTTAATAAATTAGATTAGGGTTTAAACTTCCAGTCAATTATTTTCTATATATAAATACAAAATTGAATAAAGCCTGATAAATCATACATGTAAAAAAACATTCCTGGGCATGCCATAAAATATATACATACATGAAATTCAATGAGGAATTATAATAAAATTAAAGTGCAACATGATATAGAAAAGACAAAATCACAGATCAGAAAAAAAGATTAAGTATTTTTTCCTCAAATTTGCAATAACACAAAATGTTATACTAATCCAAGGGAGATAACAACAATAACAATCCCATGATGATAAAGTTGTTTAACATTTAGCAAAAGAGAAACAATTTAATAGACAAGGGAGGATCAATTCACTCCATGCCAAAACTATACAGTGTACATAATCAACAAATTTTAGTAAATACAAGCATTTATGGCAGGTTTGACAGTAACCAAATACAGTTCTATTGTTCAATACATTTCATCCAAGTCTGTGTTTTGTATTTTTTTTCATTAATAATTAATATTAATTTACCAGTAATTGCTTTAGTAGGTCTCTGTATAGCACAAAACTTGATAACTGTAATCACAGAACTTTCCAAAATGGAACCCCAAAAATTATTACAAAGAATACTAATCCACAGATACCAAAAATTATATATGTAATGGCAAATTGTTTCTACATAGATCTTCCAAACATTTGAAAGTAAGCTGTGAATTCTATTAATCATTGAGAATTAAATATTTTTCAGCTTGTTTTAGTGAATGTACTTTTGAGGTAAGTGTATTTGAGTAAATCTGTCAGAAGATGATGGCACAAGAGATTAATGTGAACAGAGCCATGCAAAACCTTTCAGGTGTGAAATAACCCTTACATTATGGACTTACAGAACAACAGAGCCATGCAAAACCTTTCAGGTGTGAAATAACCCTTAAATTATGGACTTACAGAACAACAGAGCCATGCAAAACCTTTCAGGTGTGAAATAACCCTTAAATTATGGACTTACAGAACAACAGCTGATACTGTATAAACTAACTCATTCATCGTGGACTTAGAACAAAAACCAAAATATGAAAAACTGTTGTAATCAAATAAAAAGTTACACAAGTCAACAATAAATACATTGTAACTGCCAGTTTCCTGACCATCCCTTGTTTTTACTGCCAACTCCAGGCATTTTTTCAATTCAACCTAAGCAAAAATATTTAAAAAACACTAAAATATTGCTTGAATTTCAAACTTTTGTGGCCAGTCCAGGTTTAAACATGAATGTAAGTAGGTTTAAACATGAATGTAAGTATCTAATAAACTCACCCAATATTTTATTTACCTAACTCTTTCTGCCAATATTTTATGTGCCTATTGTTAACAGACTGAAGAGAACAATTTAATAATGGCTGCCTTGGTATATTATTTGCTGCCAGAACTAGCTTCAAAATTTTAGCACCTTATACAAATTATTTCATAAGCAGAGTTCTGTCCAATCTACTGTATATGGAATCACAATGATGAAGTCCTTTCTCAAAGGAATAAGACTGGTTAGCAACCCCGATAAATGGAGATGGGTAAAATGAGTCAAATAATCATATCCAGTCTAGGCTCCCACCCAGTAGTTGTTAACAAAAATACCTGAATGACATATTTTTTATTTAGGCCCTATATTTTTTTACAAGCATAAAAAAATCATGAATTAATACTTTTCAACTCAATACTGACAACTATTTTCTTCTGCCTAAATTGATTTATTGGATTATAATTAAATCTTTAAAAATGTAGCTCACTAGTCTCTGAATTTTTCTGTAATCAGGGTGTTAGTTTCTCTCCACCATTTAGCATTCATGCAAACAAGATATGCATTCAATTGCCTTATTTTGAGATCAAGAGTATTCAAAATTTATCCATGATATTCTTCTAAAAATATTTCAAATGTATTGCAGACATCTTGTACCATAATACAAATAAAAACTGACATGAAAATATACTGTATATTTTCAATCTACAGTGTACAGTTTGTGTGATAAACTTGATATTCACACATGCTGCAATGTTGTGTGATAAAACTGATCTTTTGACCTGATGATATATTGTGTGTGATAAAAATGCTATTCACACTCACTGATAACATACAACATATATGGTGTATGATAAAATCCATATTCACACATGATGATATACTGTGTGTGATAAAAATGCTATTCACACCTGATGATATATTGTGTGATAAAATTGATATTCACACATGATAACAGTGTGTAATAAAACTGATATTCACACTGATATCATAACAGCATATATTATGTGTGATAAAACTGATATTCACACATGATATAATGTGTGTAATAAAACAAATAATCACACTCACTGATAACATACAGCATATATTGTGTGTGATAAAACTGATATTCACACATGATGATATGCCAAGCAAAATTACATGATGAAGTATTATGTTTTGTAAATACAATGTTTGCACACAACAATTAATTTTATTGCTGATCAAGGAGACAAAAATTAGTCCAAATATATACTGAATCCAGTCTTCTTCCCAGGTATGCACTAATGCAAAATAGATTACTCAAGAAAATTAATTGTTTATATATACAATCTTCCTTACATTAATCTTACTTCAGTTGTAACCAAGAACTGTTTACATAAATGGTAAGCATTTTCACTGCTATAATGGTTTTCGAAAAGAATTCTGAAAACCATAAGAGTTTATGTCCCCAAAAATAAAACATTTTGAAAAGTGTGAAAATCTGTATAATGACTGGACCATCTATATTTACAAATAAACATGCATACCAAATTGTATGTCTACCTTAATTCATTCTTTGTTTAATTTTATAAAACAATTTTTGTCAATATAGACCCAGTCCAACAAGTTTAAAAACTGATTTGTGTTTGAATTACTATAATTGCCTGAAGATCTATGCAAGAAATATACTCATGAATATAAATAAACCAACTAAATTTTATTACTCTACCTAAAATGCTTAATCATGTGAAATTATGTTTTGGTCCTTAAAGTATAAATCAAAATAGTTCAATAATATATAGATAATTTTAAAAAATACTTGCTGAAACAGCCAAAAAATTTGCTGACATAATTTTACCATTTTGATAGTGTAAAATTCCATAGCACCAAATTAAATAGATTTTGTGCTATCTTGCTGCAATAGATATGCAACAGGCATACAGATAGACAAAATATGTGGGACAGATAAAAAGATGGACAACTGATATGGGACACACAAAAAGATGGACAACTGATACGGGATGCACAAAAAGATGGACAACTGATATGGGATGCACAAAAAGATGGACAACAGATATGGGACACACAAAAAACGGATAACTGATATGGGATACAAAAAATGGACAACTGATATGGAACAGACATACAAATGTGGAATCACATTTCAAAATAATCCATCATGTAATAGAAGTATGTAAAGAAGAATTCAATTTCAGAAGCAACTAATGAAAATTCTGCATCAGTCAAATTTTGTGCTGCATGGCTGCCATTTTCCATTTAACTGTCGAATACCAAAGGAGCTACACATGCCACTTTCCATTTTTCTGTTAAGTACAAAGCAAACTATGACTGCCACTTTCCATTTTTCTGTTAAGTACCAAGCAAACTATGACTGCCACTTTCCATTTTTCTGTTAAGTAGCAAGCAAACTAAAGCTGCCACTTTCCATTTTTCTGTTGAGTACCAAGCAAACTATAGCTGCCACTAACCATTTTACAGTCAAACCTAAAAGGAACCAAAGCTAAATAAACTTAAACCAAAGGTCATTGATATAGTCAAGGCATTACTCACTGTGGGATTCCCACAATTTATTGGAATCAAAATTCCCTGACCAGAGGTAATATTTTCCTGAACTACTCTTTATGTCAAACAACAATGTACATGCCTTCATTCTAAAACATAAATAATTAAGGAACTCATGGTTTTTCTATACTGACAATATGCAAAGTAGCAAACATTTTACTGATTGGATAATTGTGTACCATAATTGGCACTCAAAATGGTTTAATAGTCCTTTTTGAAGACAACTGAAACTTCTGTGCATAAACCATTTACTTCCCTTTCTGAGTGAACTTGACATTTACCTTTTGAATCCCAAAACTGACAGATTTCCTTTTCAAACTAATTACAGCCATCTGCAAAGTTTGCACTAGATTTGTAATATAGAAATAATGTAAATGTACATAAATTAATTTCTTTCTTGAAGTCTGTGACTTTAATCTTTAACCATTTTAACCTTCGGTATCATGTGGAAACCATTTGGTATCATGTGGAAACCATTTGGTATCATGTGGAAACCATTTGGTATCATGTGGAAACCATTTGGTATCATGTGGAAACCATTCAATATTGTGTGTAAACCATTTGGTATTGTGTGTAAACCATTTGGTATTGTGTGGAAACCATTCATTATTGTGTGTAAACCATTTGGTATTGTGTGGAAACCATTCAGTATTGTGTGGAAACCATTTGGTATTCTTTCAGTTATTGTTATATTTGACCTTTTGACTCCAAATGCTCTTCAATGCCTCTGCTTCTACACTACATGGAAACTGTTGATGGTGCAGCAGAACTCAAGTTATCTTGTGGAAACTGTTTTATTTCTTTTAGTCAGCAACACTGAGACTTAAATCAAGGTTCACTTCATTTGCAAGCCATCCACAAATTATCCTAAGTACAAATGGTGGATAACTAAAGCATTTTTGTGAATACCAAATTGCTGACATGGCTGGAAAGATGGACAACATCATAACTGTATGGAAAGCATATATAAAAAACATTACTACCCATGAGTAAATTTTGAGGTTACTCCATTGTGTTTATGAATTATTTTGTTCTTATAGACAGACTGGAAGCTTTTACACTATTCATAGGCAGTGGACAAACAGTTTATGAAACTTTTTATACATAATGTCAACATGAAACATGAAGAAGACCAGAACACCAGTCCATGATCCGCTAGAACTTACACTAAGCCACAACATATAGTGACAGATTGTTGGAACTTTGTGGTTTATATCTGTTTATTACAACATGATGAAGAAACGATCTTCTGTCTGACAGCCTTAGACTTTCCAGATACACAAACGAGTTTCTCATTTGTTTCACATCTCCACAAAATTGCATGCTGGTAGTTGAACTTAAGTAATTTAATACAAAAGTTCTGCCCAGGATAGATTACTTGGTAAACTTCCTGCTAACTTGTTGAATGACAAAGGCCAGTAGACATTAAAGAGATAAACCCTGTAGTCCATATTGTGAGTTCAGACACTGCAGTCCATTGTAAGTTCAGACACACTCTGCAGTCAATATTCTAAGTTAACAAACACTCTGCAGTCAATATTATAAGATCAGACACACTCTGCAGTGAATATTTTAAGTTTAGACACACTGTACTATTCACCATGGCCTGGAACTCGGATGCCTCTTACCTGGAATAATGAAAACAATCATAAACAATATAGAAACATTTGACATGTTCACTAGGAAAACAAAATTGGTAAAAAGCTGAATTTTATTATATATCATACAGAGAAAAAAGTAGAAAAATCTCTGACCTAGACATACACTAAAAATTAATTATTATATTTACTGAAAGAAAGTTTGGTTAAAACTTATTCATCAAATCAAAATTATGCTGAAGAAAGATATGAAAATCTTAATATTTCCAAATGACTCCATATCTAGGATACATGTATTCTACCTTTAATCTGCAAGAATGACTTTGTTATAGAAAAGAAAGCTTACTGCTGTTTCTCAGATTTGAGGAATTATTATTAAATGGAATGAAATTATACTGAACACTTTAATTTAATTGATGAACATTTTAATTTTCAGGGGTGCTTAGGTAGGGAGTATTCAAACATTTAAAACTTACTGCTGCTCTGAAATAGAAAGAAAATCCCAGGCCAACCCATCCCCTCCTCCTTAAATCAAATAAATGGCACGTCCACACTAGTACAATATTTAATATAATGAAGCTTACTCTTCATGTGCTTTATGGAGTCTTAAGTGGGTGTTTGATATATCAAAAAATTTATAACACTGGGGTCTTAAGTGGGTGTTTGATATATCAAAAAATTTATAACACTGGGGTCTTAAGTGGGTGTTTGATATATCAATGAATTTATAACACTGGGGTCTTAAGTGGGTTTTTGATATATCAACAAATTTATAACACTGGGGTCTTAAGTGGGTGTTTGATATATCAATGAATTTATAATACTGGGGTCTTAAGTGGGTGTTTGATATATCAATGAATTTATAACACTAGGGTCTTAAGGTGGGTGTTTGATATATCAATGAATTTAAAACAATAGGGTCTTAAGTGGGTGTTTGATATATCAATGAATTTATAATACTGGGGTTATAATTAGGTGTTTGATATATCAATGAATTTATAACACTGGGGTCTTAAGTGGGTGTTTGATATATCAATGAATTTATAACACTGGGGTCTTAAGTGAGTGTTTGATATATCAATGAATTTATAATACTGGGGTCTTAAGTGGGTGTTTGATATATCAATGAATTTATAACACTGGGGTCCTAATTAGGTGTCTGATATCTCAAGGAATTTATAACACTGGGGTCTTAAGTGGGTGTTTGATATATCAATGAATTTATAACACTGGGGTCCTAATTAGGTGTCTGATATCTCAAGGAATTTATAATACTGGGGTCTTAAGTGGGTGTTTGATATATCAATGAATTTATAACATTGGGGTCTTAAGATGTTGTTTGATATATCAATGAATTTATAACACTAGGGTCTTAAGTGGGTGTTTGATATATCAAAGAATTTATAAACACTGGGGTCTCAAGTGGGTGTTTGATATATCAATGAATTTATAAACACTGGGGTCTTAAGTGGGTGTTTGATATATCAATAAATTTATAAACACTTGGGTCTTAAGTGGGTGTTTGGTATATCAAAGAATTTATAACATTGGGGTCTTAAGAGGTTGTTTGATATATCTGTAATTTATAAACATTGGGGTCTTAAGTGGGTCTATGATATATCAAGGAATTTATATCTTTGGGGTCTGAAGTAGGTGTCTCTTATATCAATGAATGTATAACATTGGGGGTCTTAAGAGGGTGTTTGATATATCAATGAATTTATAAACACTGGGGTCTTAAGAGGGTGTTTGATATATCAAGGAATTTATAACATTGGGGTATGAAGTGAGTTTATAACATTTTGATCTGAATGAAGTAGGTGTCTCTTATAGCAATGAATTTATAACACTGGGGTCTTAAGAGGGTGTTTGATATATCAAGGAATTTATAACACTGGGGTCTGAAGTAGGTATCTTATATATTAAGGAATTTGAAACATTGGGGTCTGAAGTGAGTGTTTGATATATCTAGGAATTTATAACATTGGGGTCTAAAGTGAGTGCTTGATATATCAAGAAATTTATAACATTTGGGTCTTAAGTGGGCATTTGATATATCAAGAAATTTATAACATTAAAGTATTAAATGGGTGTTTGATATACCAAACAGTTCATAACATTGGGGTCTCTTATAGCAAGGTTTATGCTAGACATGTTCATTATATTATGTTTTTGTTATGTACATTTATATTGTATCTTTTGGTGAATGACTGTAGATTGCAAGAGCTGCAAATAGGTGTATGCAAGTTTTAAATCCAGTCTTACTAATGAACCTATTTACAGGTTTGGGATAGCTTTCCAGAGGATAGTTAAGCAAGGTGGGTTGTGACAAGGGGATGTCTAGTGAAATGTCTCATGTGAAGTATCTGAACTGAGACTGAGTTGGAAAATATTGTGATGTAGAGATTTATATATGGCTGAAGAAGTGGACAATGTATTTAATGTGTTTAGAAATAAATTTGATATAAATCTTTTATATTATTCATTGGAATTATGGAATGCTTGACAAAATATTATGTTGGGATTATTGTGAATTAATTAAAAGAAGATTTTTGACACTTCTGCATGTTCAAGGATACATGTATTAGTATATCAGCACATTCCGGACCCAGAATTCTCCCTGAAAACTCTATTCATCTGCACTTGTAATGGAACTTTCAGGATTTGGGTTTTTTATTTCACAACACTCTAACTTTTAAAATTTTCATTTTAGAGACTAAAATTATTTTTTCTGGTTTACAAAATTTGTTGGTTTTGCTTTGCTACCTATTTATTTAAAACAAAATTCCATTATAAAGACAATTATAGGCATACCAAATTACAAATTATTGCCATACCAAATTATAGCCATTTAAAATTGATTTCTTTGTTAATCACAATCCTAAAATGTGCAAGATGGGATTAAGAAAAACACCTGCTCAGAAAATCATTGCATACTTTAGAATTTTGTTAATTTAAAACTAGAGTGTTTGTAAAACATATCTAAGTTATACCCATGCATTTTTATACACATGCTTTTTTGTCACCCACCCACAAAATCTCTAGCCCTAGGGTGAAGCTCATTGTGCTAAGACCAGGCCAGGAGGACATTGTATTTGTTGCACTCTATGTTTGCTTCAACCCTTAAGGGTGGGGCTGGTTTTGCATAAACTTATATTTGTGTATTGCCATTTATAAGTATAGTCCAACTTCAAACTGCAGACCCAGATCTGCCATCCAATAATTTGGCAGTAGCTCTGGGTCTATGCAGCTAGTTAAGAGTAATCTGTAGAACAAACAACACAGATCTTTATCTGTCAGCACATATAAGATGGCAGAGTGGATTCTACATTTCTGCAGTTATACTCAACTTAACAGTGAATACATAAAGATTCTGGATTTATGTAAAACCAATACCACCCCTTTCAAATATGCCAAGGTGTGAAAGGAGGAGTTACACAAGATTATCAATGCATGGTTCATTCACTCGAAGATCCATACCTATTATCAAGTTAACGTTTTTAACATTATTGCTGGCACAAAAATAATTCATTTTTCTCTGAAGATTTTAATTATAAAAGTATGGAAGCTCACACAAAACCTAGATTGCTTACTCCTATGTTTTTTTCTTTGAATTCTGAAGAACTGCAAATTTAGTTTTTGTGTCCTAATGATGAAATGTTTATTACATAATGATCTTCAATCCAAACCATTACTTTATTGTCAGGAATTCACCATCTTTTAGTTTGTAATAATCTTAGATTAATAGTAATGACTATCTAAATCATTTTTGTGCCAGGAATTCACTAGGTCCATGGAATTCTAAGTTTATGTTAAGAATATGGTGTATTTAATCAATACTAAATAGTATGAAATAACAAAAAGATATTGAAAATTGCATTATATGAATTTAGGAACAAAACTAAGACTCATCAGCTGTAAAACAATATAACAGTATGTACTACATCAATGCATATATATGTGCATATATCTATGTACTATATTAGTGTGTATATATCAATGTGTACATATTTATATGTATTATATCAATGTTTACAAACACACACATATATATATATATATATATATATGTATGTATGTATGTATGTATGTATGTATGTATGTATGTATGTATGTATGTATGTATGTATGTATGTATGTATGTATGTATGTATGTATGTATGTATGTATGTATGTATGTATGTATGTATGTATGTATGTATGTATGTATGTATGTATTTGATCAATGCTTACATATGTATATGTATTATATCAATGCTGATATACTTATATCAATGTGTATATATTTATATTATATCAATGTCTCCATATATGTATGTATTATATGTATGTGTACATATTTATATTATATCAATGTATGCATACTTATATGTATTATATCAATATGTACATATTTATATGTATTATATCAAAAGAGACACATGAAGGAAAGGTTGCAACTATCACCATTATGAAATATGCAATTCAGTCACCATTATAAAACATGTTATTCAATATCCATTACTACATAAAAACTACTAAACCTGTAAAAACATTTTGGGCTTCCATTAGTGAAAATGGTTATTAGAGTGTCTTGAACAAGGTTGAAGACATAGATATAAAAACTATAAAAGCAATCATCGACAGAAGTATATAAACTTTAAAGGCAAGCAAGCCAAAAGGACAATTTGGATGAACAAACCAAAAGGATGACCATGCAAGTCAATAGGAAGATGGGCTAAGATTTTCTCACCTGGTTTTGCAAGTAATAAATGATAACTATTTGGTTTTGGTAAAAACAAAGTACAGATTATGACACTGTCTGGATACAGTTTTGGTTAAGGAACATACCCAAAGGAACTCTTCCATACAGTTTACTTTAATAGTGTCTGTTTGGTTCATGTAATAAGAGCATGGAGACATTTATGTGCCTGGACTTATAGGTATTAAGAATCTGTTTCTTTTCATTGTTTTACTCTGAGTTCATGCATCCAATGTGCTGGTATGGCCATGCATCTGAGATTTTGTGGATATTCTAGACACTTCTGTCCTGATAAGATTTTGATTGGATTTGGTATGTAAGCTTATATTATCAATGCCTCAGATGAGTTAAATTGATGTACATTGAAAAGTTGACTTTGCATATGACTGGCTGACCTTGAGAACATTCTAGAGGCCATATTTCTGAAAATATTTGTTCAGATTTGCTCATCATGATCTGAGTTCAATTACAAGTGAGATCAACAACTAAAGGAACAAAAGAGAATCAGTGCATTTTCCTTGAGTGGAATCTCAATGACTTCCAAGTTTTTACCTAAGGTGGGGGGGTCATGACAGAAACAAGCTTTCATGATGCACCATCTTAAAAATGCTATACTGTTTCTAGATGAATGGTTATAAGGACATTGAGTGTTCACCACAAAATGTCTTATACCTTGTTGGTCCTAAATGAAAATTATGCCGATTTCACATCAAATATGGCCACCTTGGCAGTCATCCTATAAAAAGTTATTGCCATACGTTCTAAATTAAAATTAGTTTTTACTAAAAGACTTTTGATGACTTGTTCCTTAATGAAAATGCTAAATCTCATCTTTCTAATATGGCTGCTATTATAGACATTTTGAAAATTTTGTTATTATTACTTCGTCTATATGGAAGCTTATAATATTTCCATGAAAAGATTTCTTATGCTGTCAAATTATTCTTAAAAAAAATGGTGTTATACTGACATAAAATAAAGTTACTTGGTCTCCTCAACAGAAAGTCATATTGACATGGAATTATTACCCCTAAACAGAAAGTCATATCGACATGGAAATAATACTACCCCTGAACAGAAAGCCATATCGACATGGGGTTATTACTACCCCTGAACAAAAAGTCATAATGACATACTGTCATCATCTTTCCAAAACAGAAATTCATACTGGCATGGGATTTTATACACAAGACATCTTATGCTTAATTGGTCCTAAAAATGGTGCCAAAATATCAAAGCAGTACAAATAGAAACTAAGCCACAACTTGGTGTGACTACACATTAGAAGAAAGTTGTACTGATGAGGAATTTTCACCATAAGACTTATTATGATGTTTAGCTGATTGTAATGGTGCTTCTATGATGATGATAAAAATCTTGTTATATTACTCCTGATATGATGGTCATATCAACATAGAGATTTTATTAAAAAACTTCTAATGATGTATGGTTGGTTGTAAATTTAACATAAATGCCACATCAGCTAATTTAAAACTCTTGGTATTGCTCAAGGTTATTAAAGATGTTGTAAACACTCAGAATTTAAAATTAAGAAATGGTTTCATCCTTAATTCATTGAAATTATTTCAAGCCAGTAGAGCATAAGCCCTTTTGAGTGACTCTACCAGTTCTTTAGACTACTGTACTATGATTAGTACATATTTAACCTTATTCCTAAGAACAGAACAAGTAACGACAATGAGATCCAGATGATGAGGCCAGATTTTTTACATGTCATCAACTCTTTGGATAAAGAGGTCTGGTAGAGGAGGTCATGCGTTTACACACTGTCAACTCTTAGGACAATGAAGTCTAAATGATAAAGTCATATGTTTACATGCTGTCATCTCTTAGGATAATGAGGTCTAAATCATGAGGTCATGTGTTTACACACTGTTGAGCCTTAACACAATGAGGTGTGGATCATCAGGTCATGTGTTTACACACTGTTGAGCCTTAACACAATGAGGTGTGGATCATGAGGTCATGTGTTTACTCACTGTTGACCTTTAACACAATGAGGTGTGGATCATGAGGTCATGTGTTTACACACTGTTGACCCTTAACACAATGAGGTGTGGATCATGAGGTCATGTGTATACACACTGTTGACCCTTAACACAATGAGGTGTGGATCATGAGGTCATATGTTTACTCACTATTGACCCTTAACACAATGTTGGTGTGGATCATGAGGTCATGTGTTTACACAATGTTGACCATTAACACAATGAGGTGTGGATCAAAAGGTCATGTGTTTACACACTTTCAACCCTTAACACAATGATGTCATGGTGATGAGGACTTGTGTTTTACACACTGTTAACAATTAAGACGATGAGTTCCTGATGATGATGACACATGCTACCAGACCATGTCAACCCTTAAGACAATAGGTATGGCAGATGAGTGTTTAATACACTATGAACCCTTAAGTAGACAATGTAAATATTAATTGCCTGTGCATAAATCCCTTTGACATACTGTGCAAAACTGGTCGAAAAGCTACTGAATTGTTAGTTACAGAAAAGAATGTTCTAAAATATTGCTTCAAGGTCCAATACATGGTACTGTGCAAATCCTATACAGATGCTGTCAAACCAAACTTCAAAGTGTAAAATATAAACATCCAACAAAAACTGCCATCCACAGCAACAGTAAACAAGCATTTCCTACATTATTGGTTGGTTCTGAACTCGCTGTATCAGTAGCCTCATGTAATCTTTTGAGAGACCAACATCACTCTTAGATCGATTTAATCCACTGAGAACTGTTGGATACTTGTTACGAAATATGCATTTCAAAGCTTCCCTTGTAAAGTGGCTCTGTAGGAAAAGTTAGTCTTTATTTTAATATATATTGTATAGTACAGTGAACATATCACAACAATATAAATAGTACAGTATAATATATGTAGTTTTATATCTTTTGTTCAGTATGATTTATTTCCCCTGGAATAAGTCAGATGTGTATTAGCGTTATTTTCAAAACTTTACCAATGATGGGAATAAGAGTTTAAGACATTGTAATACAGTTCATATAAATACAATATATCTTGCATCAACCTTTCAATGACACACATTAATATATGAATATACCAAATATCTGCCATTAATTTATTAATTATATACTTTTAATATTAATATATCTTTCATAAACTTTTAATGACACATTAAATATTAATAAATAGATTATTTATTGCATTAACTTTCACTCATACAATTTTAATATTAATTATTTATATTTGAAAGAGACTTTAGGAAAGATTTTAATCTTGTATGGGATACATTTCTGCAATGCATCTATTTGAATGTGCAAATTGGTAGACACAAATTATAAAAGTTTAAGTTTCATTTTGCTGATCATATTCCTGCTCAGTAACAATCAATTTAATTAAAAAGTCATGGATCAAGCATGAATATATATATATATATATATATATATATATATATATATATATATATATATATATATATATATATATATATATATATATATATATATATATATATATATATATACAGTTTTATTGAAATATCTCTTGAAAATGTTAAAAGACTTGGCAGGTATGTAATATTGTGAAAACAACATAAAATCCATTTATAAATCAGACAAATAAAATGATTACACAATGAATTACATGTTGCTGACAGAACTACTGGTCAGCTATCTAACAGAGGGGATTCATGACTGCCATCCATCAAACAGAGGGGATTCATGACTGCCATCCATCAAACAGAGGGGATTCATGATTGACAGCCATCAAACAGAGGGGATTCATGACTGACAGCCATCAAACAGAGGGGATTCATGATTGACAGCCATCAAACAGAGGGGATTCATGATAGGAGGTGACTGACTGACCATCTATCCAAAGGCCAGTTTTTAAGCTTATGTCATCAAATGGAAATATATTAATTGGATATTATCATAATTGAATTTTATCATAATTGGATATTATCATAATTGGATTTTATCATAATTGGATTTTGTCATAATTGGATTTTGAATCTTTGTTCAACTGCTTGGACACTAAATTATTATATTAATTATTTAATTTTAAATGAAATTGGACACATTTAGATGCCAAAACATATGACATCCAGATACTGCAGTAAATGCTGATTAAATTTTAACATTGAAGTGGAAGTGTATATGTATATAAGTAAATACAGGCTGTGTGATACATGTTGTCTTATAAGTAGCTATACCATGCAATGGGATAAACAAAAGAAAACTAACAATAACACATTGCCATAATCACAATTTAACAGCCATTTAGCAATATGAACACTTGACTTTGGATTAGAAGTAAATACAATTTGACAGCAATTTAGCAATATGATCAGTTGACTTTGGATTTGAAGATAATATTTTTTGACAGCCATTTAGAACACTTGACTTTGGATTAGAAAAAAATACAATTTGACAGCCATTTCACAATATGAACACTGGCCTTTGGATTAAAAGAAAATATTTCAAGGATGGCAGATATTCATATGTTTGATTTTGGATTGGAAACATAAATGGGTTTGGCGTTGGATTGGAACAATTTCTCTAGGATGACAGGAAATAATGGGTCTGACTTTGGATTGAAAAGATTTCTCCATGATGACAGAATTTGATGGGTTTCAAACAAAACTTGGATGTAAAAGTATTAGTAATATGATATTGTTACCTTGCCCAGATTTCTAAGCCTTCTGTTACCTTGCCCAGATTTCTAAGCCTTCTGTTACCTTGCCCAGATATCTAAGCCTTCTGTTACTTGCCCAGATTTCTAAGAATTTTATTACCTTGCCCAGATTTCTAAGAATTCTTTAGCTAAAATCATTGATACCATTATTCACACACAGCAGACCACACAGGTGTAACAGATTGCTCCAAAGAATGGTCAGTGTCATGGTAATGTGCTTACTTGGCATTTCTGTAATCCAAGGTTCAATACCAGGTCTTATGTACTTACTGTATCAAGGAATTGTTTTTATCTCATAATGCACTAAGCCAGTACTTAATTAAAACTTAAGCACTTTTATTGCAATTATTTTTATACAAATGTTAATTTTCCTAAAGCAACATTTTCCTGTGAAAAATTTCGATATATAAAACCAAAGTACTGAGAATACTAGAAACCTAACCGAGACTTGGAATACCTGCACCATATTATATATAAGAATACTGAGCACATGGATTAATAACAACATTTTATGTTAGAATTCTGAGGACTTAGAGAGTTGCAATAATACAATTTTGAATAAGCAGATTGAGGACATGGAGTAATTATGTTTGTTTTCCCCATACATTTCTAAGAATTCTAACTAGGACTATATAAAATATGCATATTTTCCAAACTTCACAAACTATGAACTGATTTGACCATAATTCCCACTGCTATTGGACCATGTCTGTAGTTCCTACCACTATTAGACAATGTCCATGGTCTCTACTGATATTTATGCCATTTCCATGGTCTATACTGTCCATGATTCAAAAGGCTCTGGAAAGGTTTTGCTCATTGACTTTTCCTGGATCTTTCAAAGACCTCCAAAAAAGTTTTTAAGTATTTTTTTTGGTATCAAAACTGAGTTCTCTGTATAAGTTATTTTGTTTACTACTACATTATAAGGAAGAAGAGAAAACATAATTAATGCAACATTACTGCAAAATGACACTCATGGATCATGTGACAGACTGGACAATTCTTGTCTAGTAAAGGTCTATGTTTTTTGCAACTAAAGTCCAGTACATTTTACATGTTATTATCATATCCACAGGAACAGTTTGTGTCCTGTGGACATTTTTAATCATAACTATCTTATTATTTTTCATCTTGCCTTCTCAAAGACAGTGCATCTAAGATAGCATCTGTCATCAACTCCAGTTATTTTTATTTAGGTCTAAAAAATTTATTTATAAAAAAAACCAAAAATAAATCAAGTAATGAGGAATGAATTTGGGATAATGTTTGAATGGGAAATAGTCTAATGTATTGGGAGTTAGTTTCCTACTGTCAACACTAAAATGTACTAATATACTAAAACTGCTCATTTACTAGTGATCTTATTCAGCAAAAATAGCAAGGTAAAGTATTACTTTGTCATACTAAACCCATATGTTAACAGATTAAAGACAAGAATAAAAACACACAATGACCAAATGCTAAATTCTCATGGTTGAAAGTACCACCTATTGGCAGTAAGCCTACAAATAAAAGAAAGGCAAAATTCCTCTGGTTGAACCAACATGTGGGCAGTACGACTAGTCCTTGGTCTGTCACTTTTCATGTTCTGCAAGCTAACAACAGACAAAGCTGAGGGCCAAGCCTTGTGCAGCAAGTCAACAGTCTGCAAAGGGAAGTATGCACCAAATATCTTTAAACCAGTCTACAGTCCATAACTACTATAATGTAGGATACATTCATGATGATTAAACCAGTCTTCAGTCCATAACTACTATCAATTAGTTTACATTTACTTTGATTAAATAACGTATATAAATTAAATAAATTTAACTGCTTCAGTTTTCAATGTTGCTTGAAAGAAGTTAGAAGGGACTCCGGAGCAAAAGTAATATGTTTTCCCTGTGACAGAAGAAAGGCGAGTTAGTCATCTCAGAAAGTAGACAAACTATACATTGGAAGTTCATGGGGAAATGAATAAAACAGCAAAGGTATGCAATTTTTGTTTCCAGATTTTAATATACTATTTCATTTGATTTATTTGCAAATGTATTGATGTATGAATGTATTATTTCATTTTTCAGGGTTTTAGTGAAATGTTAGTCAAGACATTTTATTCTTTGATTTTCTAATTCTCAATTCATTGAGAGAATTGACAAGATTGCATGTAATTGAATATTTGTTATGTAGGAATAAACATGAATAAACCCTAATACATGATGTGATGTTTTGTAGATTTATAAATTAAATCTCTGTGTAGTATGCCATATATTGAGTGTATATTCATATACTAGTTCATAATATTTAATTGATCACATAAACTATTTTAAAATAGTTAGATTTGATGGGCTAAGCCATGTATAATTTAACACTAGACTGTATTAAATAGCTTAATATAAAGAAGTCATGTGGTGTTAAATATGGGCACATACGTGCTAGTGCTAGTCGTAAAGCAGAAGTTAATGTTATTCCACTAAGCTGTCAACCTGAATTAAGGTCAGACAGAATTAGGCAGTGTACCTCTGAGCTGAGATAATTTTATATATAAAGGTGACCTATTGTCTATTGCGGGACATTTTTATTTATTTAAGGAAACAGCTTCCTCTGCCAATTCTCCAGCAAAATTTCTCAGAAATTCCTCAGAAAATTCCACAGCCAAATTCCAGTTCTAGGTTCGAGATACTATCATCAAATCCTTCAAGTTGTGACTGGCAAGGGTCCAAGTCAAAGACAAAGGTTGGAAATTCAATGTCTGGATAAAGATAGGTGATGATGTCATTCAGCGTTTAACTCAAAGTCATGACTCGTATGCTATCATGAAACTCTCTATTAATTCTGTCACTGACAATTGATAGTAAAGAGAAATTTGTATTTGCTTTTATTGAATACATGTTTGTACATTTCCTTTTTTGTAGTAAAAGAAATTGATTTCTTTACATTTGGAATTTTATTGTCAAATTGATTAAATTTTATATTTGTTCCTTGAAAGGAGGCTCAATGTTTTATTTCTTCAATATATTTGCTCAGAGATCTGTATTATTCTTTCTATCCATCCGCACTGGGTAAATTACATCGCAGGATGGTCATTCCCTAGCAATGAACCATAGAGAAGGGGTTGGTTTAGCGTTTGAATTCAACCCTTGTCACATGCATGTTGATAGTACAATAAAAACTGGTGTCTGCTTAATAGAGGTTACCTTTAAGACACTTTTGCAAGAATATAAAACAAGAAAAGGAGCTTTCAGCAGACAGTAAGAATCATCTGCACATAAACACAGAGGCACATCATTTGCTAGCAACGCAGACAATTCTGGCATCAGGCACACTGTTTATACTCACTGTACACATCCAGATCTGCCATCCCATAATATGTTTAAAGATTTCAGTATATGCAGTTTGTTTAGAAAAGTAAAACAAATAGCATAGACCATAATCTGTTGGTGCATTTTATGATAGCTGTACAAGTGAATATACACAGTATAGTGTAAGTCACTTGGCCTAAGAACATGAGATCTAAAACTCAAAATATCTATGTAGTTCATATCATCCAATTCATCCTAAGATTTTATACAGCCAATATTATCTGATCAATCCTAACAACCCAGTCTAAAAATCATTGATACCATTATTCACACACAGCAGACCACACAGGTATAACAGTATTGCTCCAAAGAATGGTCAGTGTTATGGTAATGTGTTTACTTGGCATTTCTGTAATCCAAGGTTCAATACCAGGTCTTATGTACTTACTGTATAAAGGAATTGTTTTTATCTCATAATGCACTAAGCCAGTACTTAATTAAAACTTAAGCACTTTTATTGCAATTATTTTTATGCAAATGTTTATTTTCCTGAAAAGTGAATCCCAGACATAAAATCAAAGTGTTCAGAATATTGAAAGCCTGGAGAGTTGGAATAATAATACTATTGTAATAAGAATACAAAGGCCTTTGAGTAACAATAATATTTTATGTAAGAATACCAAGGACATGGAGAGTTGGAATAATAATACTATTGTAATAAGAATACCAAGGCCTTGGAGTAACAATAATATTTTATGTAAGAATACCAAGGACTTGGAGAGTTGGAATAATAATACTATTGTAATAAGAATA
This sequence comes from Potamilus streckersoni, assembly GCA_016746295.1. Taxonomy (NCBI): domain Eukaryota; kingdom Metazoa; phylum Mollusca; class Bivalvia; order Unionida; family Unionidae; genus Potamilus; species Potamilus streckersoni. The sequence goes on along the minus strand of JAEAOA010002115.1, from coordinate 385,125 downwards.
CAAAGGCCTTGGAGTAACAATAATATTTTATGTAAGAATACTAAGGACTTGGAAAGTTGGAATAATAATAATAATGCAGTTATATAAAATAATACTGAGGACTTAAAAAAAAATAATAGCATTTTAACTAATAATTCTGAGGGCATGGAGAGTTTAAATAAAATTTTATATAAGAATTCTCTGACTCTAAGTTAGAGCAAAATAATGTTACCTAAAATACAGAGGACTTTTAGAGTAAGGACTATAGTAAATTTTACATAAGAATACTGAGGACTTAGATAGATGGAATAATATATACTATTTTATATTAGAATATTACAATGTTATAATTCATGTTTCTGAAGTTTCTTAATTAATCAAATAAACAAATTATTCATATTCACAAAGCTTCATTCCAATTAAAGCAAAAAGCATATGTATTTTTCACAGCAAACAAAAATGCCGATGCTAACTGTTTTTCACAAATATGATGCATTTTAGATTTAGATTTCAATTACCTAAAGAAAAATATTTAGACTTTAATTTTCCAAATTTTCATATTATTGGACATAATACTCAAAACATAGCAAATGCCTGCGTACAGTTAAATTCCATGCAAAAAAATGCCATTCCAGCCTTTCTGCCATTCTTTGCTCTAACTGTATACTAAAATATAATAGTTTACCTTGGGAATATTCTCTTCTCCCTGTATTGTCTGAAATATTAAAATTCTTTTTGTTCCAATAACCAAGCAAGAATATGTTTCAAGATATCTTTAATGCATATTCAAGAAATTAACTATGTGTGCACAGTGAAATATGTTACAATGAATATCATTGGTGGTTATTGCTTGTTCCTGTCCTGGTTAAACAATAACCACCAATCAGAAATTAATGTAGTTTATTCACTGTGTGACAAAAAAGAAGCAAGAAAGAAACTTCATGCATAGATCATTAATTGATATGTTGAGTACTTAAACAGAGATGCTGTCAGGGTGTCTGTGTGAATCGTGCAACATTTTTACAACTGGAGAATAAAGATGAGCTATAATTTCCACAAATTAGTTGAAAGCCCAGCATATGAAAATCTACTCAGTGAAGTATAGCATTTTTATTTAACCTATATTTTGCAACAGACTGGTTATTTGACAGCCTTGACAAATAGATTAAACTTATGTTTTAAAACAGACTGGCTATTTCAAAGCCAGGATAGCTAGATTAAATCTATGTCTGAAACAGACTGGTTACTTCAAAGCCTGGATTGTTAGATTAATCCAAGGTTTTGAAACAGACTGGTTACTCTGCAGCCTGGATGACTAGATTCAACCTATGCTTTGAAACAGACTGGTTACTTTGCAGCCTGGATGACTAGATTCAACCTATGCTTTAAAACAGACGGGTTACTTCAAAGCCTGACAAGAAGATACAGACACTTTTCGACTTCAATGAATTTTACTTTAATGTTAGTGAACACTCAATTTAGACCCTGAACTCAACATTTTATAAAATCTGGGATATTCCTGTATTATCAAAATGTTTGGAGCAAACAACTCAGCTGTTGTTTAAAATTTCCTAACATGTCATGGCTGGTAATATTAAAATAATGCTAAACTTACTGAACCTTCAGGATTAGTTTTAGTTCCTTCCTGGATTGCTAAATTTCACTGACCTAAATAAACTCAAAGTAACCAATCTGAACATAGAGCTGAAAATCTTTCGATTGAAACCAAGAAATCAATCACAACCAATTCAGTACATCTTGCAGACAATAATATACCTTTATAATTTAAACACTCAATTTCATAATTTTAGTACAATGCTCAGTTCAATATAATATGTAAGCAAATACTTACTCCAACATGTGGACATTGAATTATTACTGTTTTTTTTATAAAATCTCACTCTATAGTGTAGACTGAATTATTAGTGTTTATAAAATCTCATTCAATGGGTGGACAGTAAATTATTACTCTGTTTATAAAATTACACTCCAATGTGTGGACAGTGAATTATTACTGTGTTTATAAAACCTAATTCCATAGTGTAGACTGAATTATTACTGTTTTTATAAAAACTCACTCCAATGTGTGAACAGTGAATTATTACTGTGTTTATAAAACCTCACTCCAATTTGTGTAATGAATTACTACTGTGTTTATAAAATCTAACTCCAATGTGTAGACAGTGAATTATTACTGTTTATAAAACCTAACTCCAATGTGTAGACAGTGAATTACTACTGTGTTTATAAAACCTCACTCCATGGTGTAGACTGAATTATTACTGTGTTTATAAAATCTCACTCCAATATGTGAACAGTAAATTATTACTGTGTTTATAAAACCTCACTCCAATGTGTGGACAGTGAATTATTAGTGTTTATAAAACCTCACTTCAATGTGTGGATAGTGAATTATTACTCAGTTTATTTGTTTACCTTTGGAACGCTTTCATCATCCTGGAATTTGTATAAAAAATATTAATGCCTACATACACACAACCAAACAGATCACAAAAAGATTGTATATTTTCAGCCATGTCATAATGCATAAGTGGTTTTCAATTAATTTTCATTTTAACTCAGATAAAATCTATTGACATTCAAGTCATATCGAATGGCAAACACTGAGATCTTTCATTGCATAATGTGCCAGCAGACATGAGTCCATACAGTTTGATATCACTAATCAGTAGAACAAATATCAAAGACCCTCAATGGCCAGTGCATCATGCAACAGCAGATCAACAGCTTGCAGCTGGACCTAATTTATTCTCTATAAATTGTATATCAACTCAAACCTCAGTGAAAAGACATGCTCTGTTTCATGTGAGGATTGGCCTGGATAAGTGACTACGACAATAGACAAAGTGTTCAGATTACTTCTTGTACAATAAAATTTATAATTTAACAACAATACAGCAATTCTCAAAAGAAGGAAAACTATACATCATTCAGAAAATTACTTGGTTTAACAAACTTTTCACTTATCAACCAATAAGGTTTTATACTAACTTCAGAAGTTATGAAAAAAAATGGGACATGGTAAAACTGGATTCCTGTCAATGATGAATGGTTATAAAACTGTCAGCGTTGCATTTCAGAATCTAAGCACAGAAGTTATATCAACGTCTATAACTAAAGATAAGTTTGATTTCAAATATAAAGCATTATATATTTGACAAAGTACCATAAAATCTAGGGTATAATATGCAATCTTTTAACAAAAATTTTCTTTCTAAACTTGGGGTGGGTATTATACCTAGATATAACATTATTGAAGTTTTCTTGTAGGGCAATATATACATTATCAACTTTTCCACTGATGTGTAGTGATGATGTGTGATCTTTGAACATATTTCATGTAATTAAATTATTTTCATATAATCATGTGCTATCATTAGGGATGACTGCAATACTACTACCAGGTAACTCAAAGGTAGCTATATTTTAGTGACAAATACAGGTACTATTTCATCCACCAAAAGATCATCAAAATGATGTTTAGGAATGTTCTGTAGGCTATAGCGCTGATTTTGATCAATTATGAGCCGATTAAGCACTGGCATTCTCAAGTATCTACACACACACAAACCCAAGAAATCTGGGTACATATTATACATAAGTGTTATGATTTTTGCATTACAGTGAAAGGAGAATGTCAAGGTGCATATTATATATATGTGCTATCAAACTCGAGAATTAATGGTATCCTGTAAAGAATTGGAACTTAGTACATTTCCAGTCCCTGAGGAGATGGTTCACTTTCCTTTTGCTGTGCAATCAACCTCAAGGATTAACTCTTGCCATACAATCATCTCAATCTAAAAGAACAATCTTCAAGTATGATCAATCTGAGGACTCAACTTTTACTTAAAATCCATCTCAGAGACCTATTCTTGCTATAAAATCAACCTCAAAAAACAAATCATTCATCTTTTGGACCAATTCTGGATGTAAAATCAGTTTCATATTGTAAAATCAAGTGCAATGACCAATTTCTTAATGTACAATCTAAAATAAATATTGTACTTTGCTCATGCAGAATACCAAACCACAAACAATGCAGACCCAGAGATATCATTGTATGATATACTGGCAGACTTAGGACCACTGTATCTGGTATACACTGCTGAGAGGCATATGATATACAGTGGTAAACACTGTCTGGTGTGTGATATACACTGGTTGATTGATTGATTGATTGATTGAATTTTAATGGCGCACCAGCACTTTTAGGCTATTTAGCGCCATACAGTAGGTCATATTTGTAAAAAGGTTCAATATCGACCAGCGATATAGTAAAAAATCCATAGTAGATAAATTTAAAATGGTAAATGTTGGTAACAGTTAAAGATATTGGTTCCCGATCAACGGGAGATGTAAATGATGTATCTTGATGAAAAGATGTAAATAATAGTTGGTATTGGTATTAGTTAAAAATTAGTTTGGGTAAGGTCATAAAAAGTTACAGTTTAAAATAAAGATTTACTTCCTTTAGGAACTCTAAAATACTAGTGATTTGAATAGTATCAAAAAGTTCCTGCATGTCGTGTACATTATAGTATTTATCACGCGTAGGTTGCAGGTCGGAACACGTGGTCATAAAGTGTTCAACAGTAAATGGTACATTGCAAGGAACGCACTCTGGTGGATCTTCACCTTTTAGTATGTGTGAGTGGGTAATGTATGTATGACCGATTCTGATTCTTGCAATGACAACCTCCTCCCTACGAATAGTTCTGTAGGAAGGAGTCCATTCTCCCAAGATTGGTTTGATGGCATGAAGTTTGTTATTGATTGCATCATCCCATGATACCTGCCACTTTTGACGTAGATACTTTTTGATACAAGGTTTAAAATCAGAATATGGTAATTTAAAATCCGATGGTTCTAAAGATAGGGCCATCTTAGCAGCCCGGTCTGCTTCTTCGTTACCTCTAATACCAATATGGCTAGGTAGCCAACAGTATACTATATTGCATGAGGCACTAAGTTCAGAGTTTTGGTATTATTTGGTATTAGAATATCATCCTGCTTTGACCAAATCAAATGTAATCTATCTTTAATCCAGAAAACTTTTGTCTCGAAAACACCACCTTGGCTCATTAAGCAACCCCAAGTGAATTTTACGTTACACGATCGGAAAAAATCTGAGATAAACCCTATCCTATTCTTGAATTCTTATCATGATCTACTCAATGAATTTACACATTATGCTAGATTTTATACTGATGGATCAAAGGTTACTGATAAGGCTGCTGCAGCCTTCGTCAGTGGCAAACACATAACCAAAGAGCGTTTGCCAAATGATGCATCCATATTTACAGCGGAAATCAGAGCAATAGACCTTGCTCTGACATTTATCGAAACTAATCATTATCTAAATAGTATTATCTTCTGTGACTCATTATCAGTGCTTCAGGCGCTACACAATATCAAACTAGATAATCCACTATTGGTGAATGTTTTGATATACACTGGAATACACTGTCTGTAGTGTGGGGGGTGACACAAAGGAATACATATCTGTAATTTGGGGTGTGCTATACACTTATACACTGTCTACAGTGTGGTGTGTGATATACATAGAAGTGTGGATTGTGCTATACACTGATAGCAGTGTGGGTGTGCTAATCACTAGTATACACTTTCTGAAGTGCATTGTATGCTATACACTAACTGCAGTGTGGGGTGTGCTATACACTGGTTTACATTGTCTGAAGTGTGGTGTGTGCTACACAGTGATTGTAGTGTGGATGTACTATACGCTAGTAAACACTGCGTGAAGTGTGGGTGTGCTATACACTAACTGCAGTGTGGGTGTGCTAGACACTGGTACAGTTGATTTATATGCAGATCGCTCACTCTCAATTATAAAGCTAGTCATACCAATGGACCAACAGGATGTTTGGGCTGTCGGAACCGCTGCTCTTCAGAACGGATTGGTGGAGTCTGCAACATCATGGATTCAGGTCGAATCATACTTGTTGAAAATTGGACAGGTCCTGAGGCACTGTTCAGATGTCTGTATGCTCTCATTGTGGGACCCTTTAAACTGAAAAAGTTGGAAGACACATAAAACAAGATGATATCAACTAATTTAGGATTCAGTGGATTAACTTTTCTTATTATTTCTATTCTTCTTTTTCTTCTTCTTATTAGATGGTACTGCTATTCAATAAGCCAAATTTATCAAAGCTTAACTGAAATCAAATATCCAATGATTAGAATAGATCACTGTAAGATGGGTTCTACCATTTGATTCAATATCCACTGATTAGATTAGATTTTTGTAAGATGGGTCATTACATTTGATTCAATATTCACTGATTTGAAGATGGGTTCTTACATTTTTGATTCAATATCCAATGATTAGAATAGATCACTGTAAGATGGGTTCCTACATTTTATTCAATATCCATTGATTAGAATAGATCACTTAAAATAAGATGGGTTATTACATTTGATTCAATATCCATTGATTAGAATAGATCACTGTAAGATGGGTTCTTACATTCCAGGCATGGAGATTATAAAACTTCTGACTATGAATTTAGGCTTCTAATTTGTGTTGACCAATCAAAAAGGACTTTACTTCTGTAACATCACTTTTGATTGGCAGAAAGTGAAGACTCAGTATCAAAGATTTTTCCCTGAACTTGCCATTCAAATCTGGCTCAACAAACAAACAAAGCAAATGAGTTGCATCTTGTAAAAGTACTATTGAATAAAAGGATATTTGTTCCAAAAAACTGTCATTCAAATTCTGGCTAAACAGACAAAAGTTTTGCATTAGTAATCAATCTTGTATTAGTACTTGATCTTGTATTAGTATGTGATCTTGTATTAGTATCAGATATTGTATTAGTACCTGATCTTGTATGAGTACTTGATCTTGTATTAGTACTTGATCTTGTATTATTACTTTATCTTGTATCAGTATCAGATCTTGCAATAGTACTCAATCTTGTATTAGTACTAGATCTTTTATTAGTAATAGATCTTGTATTAGTACTAGATCTTGTATTATTAGATCTTATATTAGTACTAGATCTTTTATTAGTACTAGATCTTTTATTAGTACCAGATCTTGTATTAGTACTAGATCTTGTATCAGTACTAGATCTTTTATTAGTAATAGATCTTGTATTAGTACTAGATCTTTTATTAGTACTAGATCTTGTATTAGTACTAGATCTTTTATTAGTACTAGATCTTGTATTAGTACTAGATCTTGTATTAGTACTAGATCTTTTATTAGTACTAGATCTTTTATTAATACTAGATCTTGTATTAGTACTAGACCTTTTTTACATATCCAGAATGATCCTTCTGAAAACATTTTAGGAAATAAAATCTTGATTTAAATTTTTTAAAGCCTTTGAAATCTTTCAGTGAAGATGACCAAACATTTATGCCAAATAAAACGTATCTGAAACTCTACATGATTAGGCAAATTTCACACATGCAGTTTTATGAAGTCAACTGTAGTCATACATCAAAATTACATGTGGTCAATTAGCAAACTTTGTCTCACTTTCATAAAATCCTTGTCTGTTGGTTAAGTGTCCATTTAATCACATTTTATTTATTTTTTTGAATTTACAAAAACAGTTTAATTTGTGTGTGTAAACATCAACCAAAGCACTCACTCTTTAATCTTTCTGCAAATATTATGCTCACTTTTTAATCCCTATGTGAATCATATGGTGGAGTACTCACAGTTTAATCTGTGTGTGTAAACATTTGCCCAAGCACACAAAGTTTAATGTGTAAATATATGCCAAATGCTTGACAGTTTAATGTGTAAACATTTGCCAGAATGCTTGATAGATTAATATGGAAACATTTGCCAGAATGCTTGATAGATTAATATGGAAACATTTGCCAGAATACTTGATAGATTAATATGGAAACATTTGCCAGAATGCTTGATATATTAATATGGAAACATTTGCCAGAATGCTTAATAGATTAATATGGAAACATTTGCCAGAAAGCTTGATAGTTTAATGTGTAAACATTTGTCAGAGTGCTTGATCACCGTCTCAAAGCAAAAGTAAGACTTTTTAACCCAGTGCTCTTTTGTAGCTTAATGACATAGCATCATGCCCACAATTTAAAGTTATGGTTTCAATACCCAACCAAGTCAGAAAGGAGCCAACCAGTGAACCAAGTGCACATGAAAATGTCTACATGCTACAAAATGTGCATAGTCCCAATAAAGTAAAATGTCTGCATCCTAAAAAATGTGCATAGTCCCAATAAAGTCAAATGTCTGCATCCTATAAAATGTGCATAATCCTAATAAAGTCAAATGTCTGAATCCTACAAAATGTGCAGTCCTAATTAAGTCAAATATCTGCATCCTATAAAATGTGCATAGTCCTAATAAAGTCAAATGTCTGAATCCTACAAAATGTGCAGTCCTAATTAAGTCAAATGTCTGCATCCTATAAAATGTGCATAGTCCTAATAAAGTCAAATGTCTGCATCCTATAAAATGTGCATAGTCCTAATAAAGTCAAATGTCTGCATCCTATAAAATGTGCATAGTCCTAATTAAGTCAAATGTCTGCATCCTATAAAATGTGCATAGTCCTAATAAAGTCAAATGTCTGAATCGTACAAAATGTGCAGTCCTAATTAAGTCAAATGTCTGCATCCTATAAAATGTGCATAGTCCTAATAAAGTCAAATGTCTGAATCCTACAAAATGTGCACAGTCTCAATAAAGTCAAATATCTGTATGCTACAAAATGTGCACAGTCTCAATAAAGTCAAATGTCTGAATGCTACAAAATGTGCATAGTCCTAATAAAGTCAAATGTCTGCATCCTATAAAATGTGTATAGTCATAATTAAGGCAAATGTCTGCATCCTATAAAATGTGCATAGTCCTAATAAAGTCAAATGTCTGCATCCTATAAAATGTGCATAGTCCTAATAAAGTCAAATGTCTGAATCCTACAAAATGTGCAGTCCTAATAAAGTCAAATGTCTGCATCCTATAAAATGTGCACAGTCCCAATAAAGTCAAATGTCTGCATGCTACAAAATGTGCATAGTCCTAATAAAGTCAAATGTCTGCATCCTATAAAATGTGCACAGTCTCAATAAGTCAAATGTCTGCATCCTATAAAATGTGCATAGTACTAATAAAGTCAAATGTATGCATTCTATAAAATGTGCAGTCTCAATAAAGTCAAATGTCTGCATGCTACAAAATGTGCATAGTCCCAATAATGTCAAATCTAGTGTAAGGAATAAAAACAGTGAGCAAACCTTACTATCATGATGAGTAGGTGTCTGCAATATTAAAGGCATTGATTAGGCAGGTTTTACATAAGCATGTACCTCAAATGTCTTTTATATAAATGTGGCGTGTTTGTGCCGGATAAAGCATGGGCAGAATGAGGCATTCCCAGGTTCTGATGTAGCTGATCCTGTTGATATGGATTACTACGAGCTGCCACAGGAATCGTTGTGCCGTTGTTTAGTTCCATCTCTAAATCACTTTCTTCTGATGAACTATTTGTGTTAGAAAGCAGGAAACAAGATGTATTAGTACATTACCAAGCAGTTAATTGGCTCACACTAATAATTCATGTTCACAGACATCAATGTTAATGTTTTGGGAAGATACAAAAAATAATTTATGCACTAGATGCCTCACTACACCAACAAATGTGTTTCTTCACTAAAGTTAGTGCAAACTTTCTTAACAATCAAAGTAGGGTTCTTTGCAGCCTTCACTTCAGATAAATATCCCATTTCTTGAGATAAATATTTCATTCCTTGAGATAAATTCCCCATTCCTTGTTGTTAAATGCCCCATTCCTTGAGATAAATGTACAATTCCTTGAGATAAATATCCCCCTTAAGATAAATGTCCCATTCCTTCATTCCTTGAAATAAATGTCCTATTACTTAAGAAAAATGTTACATTATTCAAACTAAATGTCCTAAAAGCAGGGTACTAGTAAAGCTACCTTAATCAAAAGTCTTGTGCTGGGTAGGTATAATTTTGACTTGCTGCAAAATCAAATTCATATACATGGAAGTCAAGAATCTATGGAAAATTAAATTCATGCACATGGAAGTCCAGAATCTATGGAAAATTGAAATCATATACATGGAAGTCCAGAATCTATGGAAAATTGAATTCATGTACATGGAAGTCCAGAATCTATGGAAAATTAAATTCATGCACATGGAAGTCATGAATCTATGCAAAATCATATTTATGCAAGTAGGAGGACAGAATCTATGCAAAAACTGAAAACACTGATAACTGTTTTGCAATCCTTTTATAAAGAAATTCCACTTTTAATAACATCCAATAGACTCTCCTGAAGCATTACATATGATGTCCAATGTTCTCCTATGTTTAGACTGGTGCCATGGTTATTAACAGTATATGGAATCCAATGTTCTGTTATGTTTAGAATAGTGTCATATTTATTAACAACATATGGTATATAATTTTCTCCTATGTTTAGACTGGTATCATGTTTATAAATAATGTATGGTATCAAATGCTCTCCTATGTTTAGACTGGTATTATGTTTATAAACAATGTATGTTATCAAATGCTCTCCTAGGACTGGTATCATGTTCATTAACAATGTATCATGTCCAATGTATGTTCTCCTATGTTTAGACTGGTGCCATGTTTATTGATCCTGTATAGATCAATAAATATTCTCATATATCACAATTAAAGATGTCACACAAAAAATACATAGTATGTTATTCATTCAAATGATTCATGTTTTCTTTTCTAGACCCAGTCTAGTGCCTGTCCACCATTGTGAAAGTCCATAATAATCAATAATTGTCATCTAAAAGTTGTTTCATGACATTTAAGGTGGAGAGTATTCAGCAATATGGACTGAATAGACAGACATATTTATTCAAGGTACATTAGTATTAAATTAGAGAAATACTTAATATTTAATTCAGTTGGAGTAAATGTTCCTACAAGACCACAATAACATACACTTTAAATATGTTGAAAGCATCAGTGCAAAAAAAAGAAAAAAACCTCTTCAGTGTTCTAATCAATTATTAGTTTCAAGGAGAATATCACATATATCTTGCAGCAATCTGTATCAAAGTATTAAGAATACTGATGGATCACTGGGTTCAAGTCATACTAATCTGAATCACACTGTTAAGTCAAATCATATCAATTTGAATTACAGTGGTGTCAAGCCATTTCTAATTTGCATTGCAGTGGGTTAAATATTAATTTGAATTACAGTGGGGTCAAGCCATACTAATTTGCATTGCAGTGGGTTAAATATTAATTTGAATTACAGTGGGGTCAAGCCATACTAATTTGCATTGCAGTGGGTTAAATATTAATTTGAATTACAGTGGGGTCAAGCCATACTAATTTGCATTGCAGTGGGTTAAATATTAATTTGAATTACAGTGGGGTCAAGCCATACTAATTTGCATTGCAGTGGGTTAAATATTAATTTGGATTACAGTGGGGTCAAGCCATACTAATTTGCATTGCAGTGGGTTCAAGTTCTACTAATATGCATTACATTGGGTTAAAGTCATTCTAATTTGCATTACAGTGGATTTAAGTCATACCAATTTCCATTACAGCAGGTAAAGTCATACTAATTTCCATTACAGGGGGTTTGAGTTCTACTAATTTACATTTCAGTGGTTTTGAGTTCTAATAAATTACTTTCAGTGAGTTCAAGTCATATTAATTTTATCTTACAGTGGATTAAGTTCTACTAATTTACATTACAATGAGTTCAAGTTCTACTAATTTACATTACAATGAGTTCAAGTTCTACTAATTTACATTACAATGAATTCAAGTTCTACTAATTTATATTACAATGAGTTCAAGTTCTAATAATTTACATTACAATGAATTCAAGTTCTACTAATTTACATTACAATGTGTTCAAGTTATACTAATTTACATTACAATGTGTTCAAGTTCTACTAATTTACATTACAATGAGTTCAAGTTCTACTAATTTACATTACAATGTGTTCAAGTTCTACTAATTTACATTACAATGTGTTCAAGTTCTACTAATTTACATTACAATGTGTTCAAGTTCTACTAATTTATATTACAATGAGTTCAAGTTCTACTAATTTACATTACAATGAGTTCAAGTTCTACTAATTTACATTACAATGAGTTCAAGTTCTACTAGTTTACATTACAATGAGTTCAAGTTCTATTAATTTACATTACATTGAGTTCAAGTTCTACTAATTTTCATTACAATGTGTTCAAGTTCTACTAATTTACATTACAATGTGTTCAAGTTCTACTAATTTACATTACAATGTGTTCAAGTTCTACTAATTTATATTTCAATGAGTTAAAGTTCTACTAATTTACATTACAATGAGTTCAAGTTCTACTAATTTACATTACAATGAGTTCAAGTTCTACTAGTTTACATTACAATGAGTTCAAGTTCTACTAGTTTACATTACAATGAGTTCAAGTTCTACTAGTTTATATTACAATGAGTTCATGTTCTACTAGTTTACATTACAGTGAGTTCAAGTTCTACTAGTTTACATTACAATGAGTTCAAGTTCTACTAGTTTACATTACAATGAGTTCAAGTTCTACTAGTTTACATTACAATGAGTTCAAGTTCTACTAGTTTACATTACAATGAGTTCAAGTTCTACTAGTTTACATTACAATGAGTTCAAGTTCTACTAGTTTACATACGTTCACATGGACATATCGCCATAGACACTGCTAGTCAAAATCCCTTAGCATTATAAACATATTGCCAGATCTTTGTACTATTTGTCTAAGCTTTTTATCCCTTATATGTCACTGTTAATATTAATATTAAAATATTACTGGAGAAATTACTATAGTGATTTATTTATAACTCATCAACCCCTGGAGGTGTTTGCGGTTTTCACCTGAAATGCAAGTAGGAAACCCATTTTGGGAGCTATTTCTGAATACATCCTAATACCTCAACCTCCAAGACAGTTTTGGTCTATTTGTGTTAGCAACATCGTTTTGCATCGTCTATTTTGCCTGATCATGAGTAGAAGTGTAATAGTTGGATTTCAATTTTTTGGGGTTTATGGACCCATCATTTTCGTGTTGAGACCCCTCTTTATTCTAAATGACCATCTTATCCTACTTTTTGCAAAAGCTCACCTCTCTGTGTGCAGTTCAAATTCCAACCTGGGGCAAAATTCAGCTGGAAAAAGCTTGTGTCCAAAAAGTGATGTTTTACCTCTGTATTTTTTTGTGCAATTAGAACATCCATATTTGGCATCATTGTAAAGCTACATCTGTCTACCTTTCTATAATACCACCCTCTTTATTGTGTCGCACATGACCTTGACATAACAGAGCTCAGACGTAGGCTACCACTGTCTGCCACGTAAATGTGGCATCAAGGGTTAATGAGTTAAATGCATGTTCTAGCAAAATTACAACTATATCCAAGGGAGATAATAACAATTATGTATAATCATTTATCTGTATTTGAATTGTTTCCCATGATATAAAAAAACTGATCTATTTGGAAATTGGATCATTGTTGCTAATTTAAAAAGACCATACAGATTGTTACAAATACTAGTAACTATGCCAACAACATGGTCATGGGTCACATGGTCTGTTGTAAGCAAGTCAACACTCCTAACATGAGTACAACCATGGTCTGTTGTAAGCAAGTCAACAATCTTACCATGAGTACAACCATGGTCTGTTGTAAGCAAGTCAACAATCTTACCATGAGTACAACCATGGTCAGTTGTAAGCAAGTCAACATTCCTACTATGAGTACAACCATGGTCTGTTGTAAGCAAATCATCAATCCTACCTTGAGTACAACCATGGTCTGTTGTAAGAAAGTCAACACTCCTACCATGAGTACAACCATGGTCTGTTGTAAGAAAGTCAACACTCCTACCATGAGTACAACCAGGGTCTGTTGTAAGCAAGTCAACACTCCTACCATGAGTACAGCCAGGGTCTGTTGTAAGCAAGCCAACACTCCTACCATGAGTACAACCATGGTCTGTTGTAAGCAAGCCAACACTCCTACCATGAGTACAACCATGGTCTGTTGTAAGCAAGTCAACACTCCTACCATGAGTACAACCATGGTCTGTTGTAAGCAAGTCAACACTCCTACCATGAGTGCAGCCATGGTCTGTTGTAAGCAAGTCAACACTCCTACCATGAGTACAACCAGGGTCTATTGTAAGCAGGTCAACAATCCTACCATAAGTACAACCATGGTCTGTTGTAAGCAAATCAACAATCCTACCTTGAGTACAACCATGGTCTGTTGTAAGAAAGTCAACACTCCTACCATGAGTACAACCATGGTCTGTTGTAAGAAAGTCAACACTCCTACCATGAGTACAACCAGGGTCTGTTGTAAGCAAGTCAACACTCCTACCATGAGTACAGCCAGGGTCTGTTGTAAGCAAGCCAACACTCCTACCATGAGTACAACCATGGTCTGTTGTAAGCAAGCCAACACTCCTACCATGAGTACAACCATGGTCTGTTGTAAGCAAGTCAACACTCCTACCATGAGTACAACCATGGTCTGTTGTAAGCAAGTCAACACTCCTACCATGAGTGCAGCCATGGTCTGTTGTAAGCAAGTCAACACTCCTACCATGAGTGCAACCATGGTCTGTTGTAATCAAGTCAACATTCCTACCATGAGTACAGCCATGGTCTGTTGTAAGCAAATCAACACTCCTACTATGAGTAAAGCCATGGTCTGTTGTAAGCAAGTCAACACTCCTACCATAAGTACAGCCATGGTCTGTTGTAAGCAAGTCAACACTCCTACCATGAGTACAACCAGGGTCAATTGTAAGCAGGTCAACAATCCTACCATAAGTACAACCATGGTCTGTTGTAAGCAAATCAACACTCCTACCATGAGTACAGCCATGGTCTGTTGTAAGCAAGTCAACACTCCTACCATGAGTACAGCCATGGTCTGTTGAAAGCAAATCAACACTCCTACCATGAGTGCAACCATGGTCTGTTGTAAGCAAGTCAACACTCCTACCATGAGTGCAACCATGGTCTGTTGTAATCAAGTCAACACTCCTACCATGAGTACAGCCATGGTCTGTTGTAAGCAAGTCAACACTCCTAACATGAGTACAACTTTTGTCTGTTGTAAGTAAGTCAACACTCCTACCATGAGTACAACCATGATTTGATGTAAGAAAGTCAAAACTTCAACCATGAGTACAACCATGACCTGGGCATAAGTATGCTAGCACTCCTATCATTAGTACAGTCTTGACCTGGCCATAAGTAAGCTGGCAATCCTATCAATAGTTCAACCATGACCTGGCCATAAGTAAGCTGGCAATCCTATCATTAGTAGTCATGACTTGGCCATAAGTAAGCTGGCACTCCTATCATTAGTAGTCATGACTTGGCCATAAGTAAGCTGGCAATCCTATCATTAGTAGTCATGACTTGGCCATAAGTAAGCTGGCACTCCTATCATTAGTAGTCATGACTTGGCCATAAGTAAGCTGGCAATCCTATCATTAGTACAACCATGACCTGGCCATAAGTAAGCTGGCAATCCTATCATTAGTTCAACCATGACCTGGCCATAAGTAAGCTGGCAATCCTATCATTAGTAGTCATGACTTGGCCATAAGTAAGCTGGCACTCCTATCATTAGTACAACCATGACATGGCCATAAGTAAGCTGGCACTCCTATCATTAGTACAACCATGACCTGGCCATAAGTAAGCTGGCAATCCTATCATTAGTACAACCATGACCTGGCCATAAGTAAGCTGGCAATCCTATCATTAGTACAACAATGACCTGGCCATAAATATGCTGACACTCCTAATATTAGTACAGCCATGACCTGGCCATAAGAAAGTCAATATTGTTTTTTCTAATGAAAGAAGTCAATGATATAAATATTACAATAGTTTAAAATTAGCTTACATGATACTTTTGTAATAATGACCTAATTGCTTCTACAGTGATCAAAATCAAGCAACATCTTGTATCCTATATACTTAATATCTTTGATATCCTGTAATAGATTTAGCTGTGGCAGTGAGTCCTTGTACTGGATTTAGGTTGTAATTTGTAAAAGCCCTTGTACTGGATTATGGTTGTAAATTGTAAAAGGTTGCCCTTAATATGGATTTAGGTTTTTATTTGTGCTAGTAATCCCTTGTAATGGATTGAGGTTAAATATGTAACAATGAGTTTTTGTAATGGAATTAGGCTGCAATTTGTGACTGTCACAGAAAGCCCTGTGACATGTAATAGCAAGCAATTTGACTAGATTTAGGTTATAAGTTGTTACAGTGTGCAAAGTAATGGATTTAGTTGTAATTTTGACAGTGAGCCATTTTAATGGATTTAGATTGTGATTTGTGACAGTAAACCTTTGTAATGGATTTAGGTTGTAATTCATAACAGAAATCCATTGTAATGGATTTAGGTTGTGATTCATAACAGAAATCCATTGTAATGGATTTAGGTTGTGATTTGTGACAATAAGCCATTGCAATGGATTTAGGTTGTAATTTGTGACAGTAAGGCATTGCAATGGATTTAGGTTGTAATTTAAAACAGTAAGCCATTGTAATGGATTTAGGTTGTGATTTGTGACAGTAAGCCATTGCAATGGATTTAGGTTGTAATTTGTGACAGTAAGCCATTGTAATGGATTTAGGTTGTGATTTGTGACAGTAAGCCATTGTAATGGATTTAGGATGTAATTTGTGACAGTAAGCCATTGTAATGGATTTAGGTTGTAATTTGTGACAGTAAGCCATTGTATTGGAGTTAGGTTGTGATTTGTGACAGTAAGCCATTGTAATGGATTTAGGTTGTAATTTATGACAGTAAGCCATTGTAATGGATTTAGGTTGTGATTTGTGAGAGTAAGCCATTGTAATGGATTTAGGTTGTGATTTATGAATGTAAGCCATTGTAATGGATTTAGGTTGTAATTTGTGACAATAAGCCTTTGAAATGGATTTAGGTTGTGATTTGTGACAGAAAGCCATTGTAATAGATTTAGGTTGTGATTTGTGGCTGTAAGCCATTGTAATGGATTTAGGTTGTGATTTGTGACAGTAAGTAATTGTAATGGATTTAGGTTGTAATTTGTGACAGTAAGCCATTGCAATGGATTTAGGTTGTGATTTGTGACAGTAAGCCATTGTAATGGATTTAGGTTGTAATTTGTGACAGTAAGCCATTGTAATGGATTTAGGTTGTAATTTGTGACAGTAAGCCATTGTAATGGATTTAGGTTGTAATTTGTGACAGTAAGCCATTGTAATGGATTTAGGTTGTAATTTGTGACAGTAAGCCATTGTAATGGATTGAGGTTGTAATTTGTGACTGTAAGCCATTGTAATGGATTTAGGTTGTGATTTGTGACAGTAGGCCATTGTAATGGATTTAGGTTATAATTTATGACAGTAAGACATTGTAATGGATTTAGGATGTAATTTATGACAGTAAGCCATTGTAATGGATTTAGGATGTAATTTATGACAGTAAGCCATTGTAATGGATTTAGGTTGTGATTTGTGACAGTAAGCCATTGTAATGGATTTAGGTTGTAATTTGTGACAGTAAGCCATTGTAATGGATTTAGGTTGTGATTTGTGACAGTAAGCCATTGTAATGGATTTAGGTTGTGATTTATGACAGTAAGCCATTGTAATGGATTTAAGTTGTGATTTGTGACAGAAAGCCATTGCAATGGATTTAGGGTGTGTTTTATTAAAGTAAGCCATAGTACGAGCTAGAGTTTTCATTTTATACAATGAGTAGAAATTACCCATTTAAAACATTCCAATTCAATACATTTATCCATCAAAGAGATTAACTTGTCTGATATTTCTAATAACTATTCTGATATTTCTAATAATTACGTAAATTGCAACATACAAAAACTAAAATAAAAAGATTTTATCATTCTGCAAACTCAGAATTAAATAAATTTTAACTTAAAAATAAAAATTTGATTTTATTAAATATTGTTTTTACATAATCATAGAATTAGATGTTTTTGTTCTGTTGATTAGGGGAGTTGCCTATGGCTATATCAAGGAATGCAAATGTGTATAGGAAATGGTTTAGACTTGCCTATGGCTATATCAAGGAATGCAAATGTGTGGCTGAAATGGGTTAGACTTGCCTATGGCTATATCAAGGTATGCAAATTTGTAGCCAAAATGGGTTAGACTTGCCTATGGCTATATCAAGGAATGCAAATGTGTAGCAGAAATGGGTTAGACTTGAATTATGAACATACCTTCCCTGTTCCCTCTGCGCAGCTCCAGCAGGATGGACTGATGGGGTCAAATCTTTAAAGGAATCTGAAATAATGTACAAAAGATTTAATGAAAATATGGCATATTTATTTTGATATACTATTTTAAGTTAAATATTTAAGACACACACAGACACAATCAAGGACAAAGATAACAATAAATCAATAAATATAATTCTATGGCAAAATGGATTTTAGCTGTTTCAAATCTTCTGTAACAAAACATCAAACTGAGTTATTTACATAAAATCAATTGCTGTATGCAACAACTCTTTTAATTTAATTGTCAATTATCAGACACTGTTATAAATCATAGAAAATAATAAATTATATAACATTCATGCCCTTACTGCCACTTATGAAACTATTGAGTCAAAAATGTTTTCAAGAAATTAAAGATTATATAAATATGTATATCAGTGTATATCAACCAGTCAATGTACAACATAAAAGTAATGTAAGATTATAGACATGTATATCAACTAGTCAATGTAGAACATCAACAAGTCATTTGCTTTACTCTGTCTATAAATAAGTCAATGTACAAAGTGTAACTTTCTGTTCCACTGTCTATAAACAAGTCAATGTACAAAATCAACACACCATTTGTTGTACTGCCTATGCTTTGCCTATTTGCTGTACACTGTACCAAGGTAACATCAATTATCTTACACTGCATAAAACAAGTTTATGAATCAAATCAAGAGATCATTTGCCTTACACTACCTATAAATAAGTCAATATATTGAGTCAACAATTCATCTGCCTTACACTTCTATAAAAAGGTAAATAAAAAAATCTGCATGTTGTTTACCTTACACTGCCTATTAAGAATTCAGTGTAACAAATGCATATATAATTTTCCCTGCATTACCTGCACACAAATCAATGCACCAAATCACATTTAATTTGTCTTACATTACCTGTACACAAATTACTGTACCAAATCAACATATAATGTGCCTTACATTGTCTGTACACAAGTCAGTGATCCAACTGACATAATTTGCTTTATATTGTCTGTACACAAGTCAATACACCAAATCAACATATAATTTTCCTTACATTTCCTTACACAAGTCAATGTACCAAATCAACATATAATTTTCCTTACATTTCCTGTGCAAAAGACAATGAACCAATCAATATATAATCTGATTAAACTGTATGTACACAAGTTACAATGCCAAATCAACATGTAACTTGCTTTACATTGCTTGTACAAAAGTCAATTTACAAAATTGACATATAATTTTCTTTGCATTGCCTGTACAAAAGTCAATGTACCAAATCAACATACAATTTGCCTAATAGGTAAATCTGTTTCTGCTAATAAAAATTATGGTACAGAAAACTGTTTTACAAAATGTGAATTTTAATCAAACTGTATAAAATCATTCAAATCACAGATAAAAAAAAATCAGGAGATCCACATAAGCACATAAATATGTACACAAAAGTAATCTTGATAAAAATGCATTATTCTGGAAAACATACAGATGAACAAAGAGGAACAAATTATAATATATAAATAACAAATCATAATATATAAATAACAAATCATAATATATAAATAACAAATCATAATATATAAATAACAAATCATAACATATAAATAACAAATCATAATACAAGAAAAGCTTGTTTTTTAATAAGTCCTGCTGACAAAAATATCAGATGAATTGACAAAGCATAAAAGCAAGATAAAAACTCTACCTAATTAAAATCATCCTATATCAATATCAGTGAGATCACTCACACTAATTTACTTTTGACTCAATCTAAATTTAAAATTGTCATTTAGAATTTGTTCCATCTTTTTTCACTGATCTATCTAGGATTCAACCCTGGATATTTATCACTGATCTATCTAAGATTCAACCCTGGATATTTATCACTGATCTATGTAGAATTCAACCCTGGATATTTATCACTGATCTATGTAGAATTCAACCCTGGATATTTATCACTGATCTATCTAGAATTCAACCCTGGATATTTATCACTGATCTATCTAGGATTCAACCCTGGATATTTATCACTGATCTATCTAGGATTCAACCCTGGATATTTATCACTGAACTATCTAGGATTCAACCCTGGATATTTATCACTGATCTATCTAGGATTCAACCCTGGATATTTATCACTGATCTATCTAGGATTCAACCCTGGATATTTATCACTGATCTATCTAGGATTCAACCCTGGATATTTATCACTGATCTATCTAGGATTCAACCCTGGATATTTATCACTGATCTATCTAGAATTCAACCCTGGATATTTATCACTGATCTATCTAGGATTCAACCCTGGATATTTATCACTGATCTATCTAGGATTCAACCCTGGATATTTATCACTGAACTATCTAGGATTCAACCCTGGATATTTATCACTGATCTATCTAGGATTCAACCCAGGATATTTATCACTGATCTATCTAGGATTCAACCCTGGATATTTATCACTGATCTATCTAGGATTCAACCCTGGATATTTATCACTGATCTATCTAGGATTCAACCCTGGATATTTATCACTGAACTATCTAGGATTCAACCCTGGATATTTATCACTGATCTATCTAGGATTCAACCCTGGATATTTATCACTGATCTATCTAGGATTCAACCCTGGATATTTATCACTGATCTATCTAGGATTTAACCCTGGATATTTATCACTGATCTATCTAGGATTCAACCCTGGATATTTCCTATACAACTGAAGCCTTAAAACATCCCTGTGCAATTGAACATGTGTTACATTACAATGCAAATGAACTCTTGATACACCCCTGTGTAATTGAACCTGTGTTACATTACAATGCAAATGAACCCTTGATACATCCCTGTGTAATGGAACATGTGTTACATTACTATGCAAATGAACCCTTGATACATCCCTGTGTAATTGAACCTGTGTTACATTACTATGCAAATGAACCCTTGATACATCCCTGTGTAATTGAACCTGTGTTACATTACTATGCAAATGAACCCTTGATACATCCCTATGCAATTGAATATTTGTTACATTACTATGCAAATGAACCCTTGATACATCCCTGTGCAATTGAACATTTGTAACATTACTATGCAAATGAACCCTTGATAATTCCTTATATAACCAAACCCTTGTTACATCCCCATGCAAAAAACCCTTGATACATCCCTATGCAATCAAACCTATGCATTTACAAGTAGAAAGGTCAATGACCTTTGTGTAAGTTGTACATGTGATCAGATATTATTTATAATTCTCCCTTGTGTGAGTTGTGTACATACTGGATAAGGTACCATAACTCTTGCCTATGAATTGTATACATTTTAAGGACAGCAATATTAACTGTCTTGTCTGAGTTATATATATTAATAGGATAGGGATGATAACTTTTGCCTGTGAGTTGAATACAATATGAGGACAGAGAAAATAACTCTTTTTCCTGTGAGTTGAATACATTATGAGAAGAGGGACCATAACCCTAGCTTGTGAGTTTGTGAGTTGTGGACATGAAGACAGAGACCATACCTCTTGCCTGTCAGTTGCATACATGATGAGGACAGGGACACTAACTCTCTCGTGAGTTGAATATTATGAGGTCAAGGATCAAAATTCTCTTGCCTGTGAGTTGAATACATTATGAGGTCAGGGACCAAAATTCTCTTGCCTGTGAGTTGAATATTATGAGGTCAGGGATCAAAATTCTCTTGCCTGTGAGTTGAATATATTATGAGGTCAGGGACCAAAATTCTCTTGCCTGTGAGTTGAATATATTATGAGGTCAGGGACCAAAATTCTCTTGCCTGTGAGTTGAATACATTATGAGGTCAGGGACCAAAATTCTCTTGCCTGTGAGTTGAATATATTATGAGGTCAGGGACCAAAATTCTCTTGCCTGTGAGTTGTATATATTATGAGGTCAGGGACCAAAATTCTCTTGCCTGTAAGTTGTATATATTATGAGGTCAGGGTCCAAAATTCTCTTGCCTGAAAGTTGTATATATTATGAGGTCAGGGACCAAAATTCTCTTGCCTGTGAGTTGTATATATTATGAGGTCAGGGACCAAAATTCTCTTGCCTGTGAGTTGAATATATTATGAGGTCAGGGACCAAAATTCTCTTGCCTATGAGTTGAATATATTATGAGGTCAGGGACCAAAATTCTCTTGCCTGTGAGTTGAATATATTATGAGGTCAGGGACCAAAATTCTCTTGCCTGTGAGTTGTATATATTATGAGGTCAGGGACCAAAATTCTCTTGCCTGTGAGTTGTATATATTATGAGGTCAGGGACCAAAATTCTCTTGCCTGTGAGTTGTATATATTATGAGGTCAGGGACCAAAATTCTCTTGCCTATGAGTTGTATATATTATGAGGTCAGGGACCAAAATTCTCTTGCCTGTGAGTTGTATATATTATGAGGTCATGGACCAAAATTCTCTTGCCTGTGAGTTGTATATATTATGAGGTCAGGGACCAAAATTCTCTTGCCTGTGAGTTGTATATATTATGAGGTCAGGGACAATAACTCTCTTAACTGTGAGTTGTATATATTATGAGGAAAGGGGCCATAACTCTCATTACTTATGAGTTGCATACATTATGAAGACAGGGACACTAACTCTCTGGTGAGTTGAATATATTATGAGGTCAGTGACCACAATTCTCTTGCCTATGAGTTGTATATATTATGAGGAGAGGGGCCATAACTCTCATTGCCTATGAGTTGCATACATTATGAGGACAGGGCTGTTGTCTGTGAGTTGTATACATTATGAAGACAGGGATAATAACTTTCTTGTCTGAGATGTATGCTTTATGAGGACATATACAATAAGTATTTTGTCTGTGAGTTGTATATTTCATGATTATAGATACCATAAGTAAATTGTCTGTGAGTTGTATGCATCATTAGGACAGGGACAATATTCCCCTGTACCATAGATCTCCATTGTGTGAGACAGGATCTTAACCCTCTCTTATTTGAGTTGTGTATGATACAAGATCAGGTAGTATCATTGGTATTTAAAAAGGTAATTACTCCTGGATATTTAAGCTATTAAAAAGGTAATGACTCCTGGATATTTAAGCTATTAAAAAGGTAATTAATCCTGGATATTTAAGCTATTAAAAAGGTAATGACTCCTGGATATTTAAGCTATTAAAAAGGTAATGACTCCTGGATATTTAAGCTATTAAAAAGGTAATGACTCCTGGATATTTAAGCTATTAAAAAGGTAATGACTCCTAAATATTTAAGCTATTAAAAAGGTAATGACTCCTGGATATTTAAGCTATTAAAAAGGTAATGACTCCTGGATATTTAAGCTATTAAAAAGGTAATGACTCCTGGATATTTAAGCTATTAAAAAGGTAATGACTCCTGGATATTTAAGCTATTAAAAAGGTAATGACTCCTGGGTATTTAAGCTATTAAAAAGGTAATTAATCCTGGGTATTTGTGCTAATAAAAAGGTAATTAATCCTGGGTATTTAAGCTATTAAAAAGGTAATTAATCCTGGTTATATATGCTATTAAAAAGATAATTAATCCTGGGTATTAATGCTATTAAAAAGGTAATTAATCCATAACGAATAGCTATAACACTCTATAAGAAATAGCTGTAACAATGTGTAACGAATAGCTGTAACAATGTATAAGAAATAGCTGTAACAATGTGTAACGAATAGCTGTAACAATGTATAAGAAATAGCTGTAACAATGTGTAACGAATAGCTGTAACAATGTATAAGAAATAGCTGTAACAATGTGTAACGAATAGCTGTAACAATGTATAAGAAATAGCTGTAACAATGTGTAACAAATAGCTATAACACTGCAAGCACATGGAAACCTGTGATATAAAATAATTTCATGCTTAATAATGTGTGAATTTAAATAGCTGTGAAAAAAATTAAGTTTCAAACAGTGTTGCTGTCTTACTAATTGGTGCATGCATTTTGACTCTATATAATTACATTTTGACTCAAAATAATCACATTTTGACTCAAAATAATTAATCTGGCCTAAATTAGCAGCATTGATTAGTAAGCAAATCACTAATGGTGTTTTGATTTCATTAGACTAGGAAGAGCATCAAAATTTTAACTTTACAAAAATTAAGAAACTTTAATTAAAAAGCAGAAAAAGTACATAAGTAAATTAAAGAAATAATTTATTTTGAATTATCCTAGGATAAAGAATCAGGCTTGTCCGAGTTATAGGATGGATATATTTCAGGCAATAAAATTGTTATGTTATTTTAACAAATATATTGTTTTACCTTGTACATGTATTAGGGTTAAATTGAAATCATTAAATAATTATAATTTTTAATATTAAATTACCACAGCTTTTCAGCATCATTAAAAAACTACATATTTTGAACATTATTACAACCCATAGCTTTATAACAGCATCAGATAACTACAGTATTTAATATGATTACAAATTTCTACATTTTATTTAGCTGCAAGTTAAATAACAACATAATCAAAATACAACAAAGCATAAATTGGTCACACCAAACTTATCATTACCAAAGAATTTGCTCAGGATATGGACTTTGTCTGGGTGTGGGGGAATAAAACCTGTAGATAAAACATCCATGCAATAAAATTTACAGCACTTTTAAGACTTTTCAGATACTTTGTAAGTTTAACTCCATTTTAAGCTACAGTGAAACCTGCCTTTAAATCTCATCAAAAGATGGTACATACACCTGGACTCAAGCTTATGATCGTGAGACGTTATATGGCGTACCAAAAAACAAAAAGATATCACAGACAAATCTACATTAGTCCAATGTGTGTAAAATTCAGAAATATTTACATCACTAGTCCTACATGTGTACAAGCTTCATATAGATATCTACATGGCCCTACATGTGTACCAAGTTCCATGGAGATATCTACATGGCCCTACATGTGTACCAAGTTCCATGGAGATATCTACATGGCCCTACATGTGTACCAAGTTCCATGGAGATATCTACATGGTCCAACATGTGTACCAAGTTTCATAGAGATATCTACATGGTCCAACATGTGTACCAAGTTTCATAGAGATATCTACATGGCCCTACATGTGTACCAAGTTCCATGGAGATATCTACATGGCCCTACATGTGTACCAAGTTCCATGGAGATATCTACATGGCCCTACATGTGTACCAAGTTCCATGCTTTATGAGGACATGTACAATAAGTATCTTGTCTGTGAGTTGTATATTTCATGATTATAGATACCATAAGTAAATTGTCTGTGAGTTGTATGCATCATTAGGACAGGGACAATATTCCCCTGTACCATAGATCTCCATTGTGTGAGACAGGATCTTAACCCTCTCTTATTTGAGTTGTGTATGATACAAGATCAGGTAGTATCATTGGTATTTAAAAAGGTAATGACTCCTGGATATTTAAGCTATTAAAAAGGTAATTACTCCTGGATATTTAAGCTATTAAAAAGGTAATGACTCCTGGCTATAGCATAAATAACCTTTCCAAGAAGAGCAGCCTTAATACAGGCCTAAAATACTTATTTTTTCTTTCCTTTTATGATCATTTGTATCTCTTCATATCCAGTACTTTTAGCCAGTAGAATGTATGTGGTTTCTGTGCTATCTTGTATAAACAGGTTTCACTGTAGAGTACTTCATGGAAAATTGCAAACAACTGCACATATGCAGTAAATAATGTGTTCTTATATTTGTTTACTTTGAAAATATCTCACAGATTACACACACACACACACACACACACACACAGAACATTATGTTAAATATGTATGCAGTACATTATACTATATCTATATTTAGTACATTATACTAAGTCTGTATGTGGTACCTATTACTATATCTATATTTAGTACATTATACTAAGTCTGTATGTGGTACCTATTACTAAATCTATATGAAGCACATTATACTAGATCTGTATGTGGTACTTATTACTAAATCTATATGAAGTACATTATACTAAGTCTGTATGTGGTACCTATTAATAAATCTATATGAAGTACATTATACTAGATCTGTATGTGGTACCTATTACTATATCTATATTTAGTACATTATACTAAGTCTGTATGTGGTACCTATTAATAAATCTATATGAAGTACATTATACTAAGTCTGTATGTGGTACCTATTACTATATCTATATGAAGTACATTATACTAGATCTGTATGTGGTACCTATTACTAAATCTATATGAAGTACATTATACTAGATCTGTATGTGGTACCTATTACTATATCTATATGAAGTACATTATACTAGATCTGTATGTGGTACCTATTACTAAATCTATATGAAGTACATTATACTAGATCTGTATGTGGTTCCTATTACTAAATCTATATGAAGTACATTATACTAGATCTGTATGTGGTACCTATTACTAAATCTATATGAAGTACATTATACTAAGTCTGTATGTGGTACCTATTACTAAATCTATATGAAGTTCATTATGCTAAGTCTGTATGTGGTACCTATTACTATATCTATATTTAGTACATTATACTAAGTCTGTATGTGGTACCTATTACTAAATCTATATTTAGTACATTATACTAAGTCTGTATGTGGTACCTATTACTAAATCTATATGAAGTACATTATACTAAATCTGTATATGGTACCTATTACTATATCTATATGAAGTACATTATACTAAGTCTGTATGTGGTACCTATTACTATATCTATATTTAGTACATTATTCTAAGTCTGTATGTGGTACCTATTACTATATCTATATTTAGTACATTATACTAAGTCTGTATGTGGTACCTATTGCTAAATCTATATGAAGTACATTATACTAAGTCTGTATGTGGTACCTATTACTATATCCATATGAAGTACATTATACTATGTCTGTATGTGGTACCTATTACTAAATCTATATGAAGTACATTATACTAGATCTGTATGTGGTACCTATTACTAAATCTATATGAAGTACATTATACTAAGTCTGTATGTGGTACCTATTACTATATCTATATGAAGTACATTATACTAGATCTGTATGTGGTACCTATTACTATATCTATATTTAGTACATTATACTAAGTCTGTATGTGGTACCTATTAATAAATCTATATGAAGTACATTATACTAAGTCTGTATGTGGTACCTATTACTATATCTATATGAAGTACATTATACTAGATCTGTATGTGGTACCTATTACTATATCTATATGAAGTACATTATACTAGATCTGTATGTGGTACCTATTGCTAAATCTATATGAAGTACATTATACTAAGTCTGTATGTGGTACCTATTACTATATCTATATGAAGTACATTATACTAGATCTGTATGTGGTACCTATTACTATATCTATATGAAGTACATTATACTAGATCTGTATGTGGTACCTATTACAAAATCTATATGAAGTACATTCTACTAGATCTGTATTACATTATACTTAATCTGTATGCAGTGCCTTATACTAAATCTGTATGATGCATCTTATACTAAATCTGTATCCAGTACTTTATACTGTACTAAATCTGAATGCAATAACTTATACTAAATCTGTATGCAGCACCTTATATTGTACTAAATCTGAATGCAATAACTTATACTAAATCTGTAAGCAGTACAATATACTAAATCTGTATGCAGCACCTTATATTGTACTAAATCTGTATGCAGAACCATATACTAAATGTGTATGTAGTACAATATACTAAATATGTATGCAGTACCATATACTGTACTAAATCTGTATGCAAAACCATATACTAAATCTGTATGCATTACAATATACTCAATCTGTATGCCTTATCTATACTGTACTCAATCTGTATACAGTTCTATATACTAAGTCCATATGTAGTACAATATAATCTGTTTGTAGTACATTACAGTAAATCTGTATGTAATACATCATATTTAATCTGTGTGCATTATGTTCTACTAAATCTGTATGAAGTATAATATATTTTATTAAATATGAATGTAAATTATATAAAATTTCTAAGTAGTCATAAATTTTCAAAATTTAATTATTCATTCAATAGTGTTGCAGACTACTAATGATATTTGTACACACCTAAAGACCAGTCAAAAAGTAAAAAGTAAAAATATTTTTCAAGATGTCAAATAATGAAATGCATTATTATTATTACATATTATTTCACTTTAATCAACACAGTATTATATATATGTGGATATTTATCAATGCAAAAGAATATGTGTCTATTTTTTACAAAATTTTCTTTCTTTTTCTTTATGAATAATTTGTGTAATAAAATATTAGCATTGGCCTCTAACAAACAAAATAAATAAAACAAGTAATTAGCTGAATTATTTTATAAATCACAGCAGACAGAAAAAAGAAATTCCAAATATAACTATATTAAAGACATGGACTTAATTATCTAATCATGAAAAAGACATTTCTTTGTATCCCTAAAAGAACATAGTGGACAAAAATAAATATGATTTATTGTGATCATTCTTTTAAACTTTTACAATTTTGCAATTTTCATGCTTTGATAAAAATTAAATCCATTATGTATATTACTAGGCTATGACTTCCCAAGTTTTGTTTTTGCTACCTACTATTCAGTGAGTATAAAAATAATATTTTTTAATTAAATTAAATATTGGTATTAAATGTGTTACTATTCTTTCTTTCTTTTACAAGTTTACCTCCTGGTGTCCACTGATGACATTCATGAATATTATTAAGTTTCACACTTAACTGGCCATAAATAATTTTTTGTGTCCAGGTTTATCCTATATGACAATGTCTACTATGCATGGTGATATCATTTCTTCCCAATTTACTATTGTAAAATCCAGTATGCACAAAACACACAATGCATACTCCAGACCTGTGCCATGAACTCTGATTTCCATGCACTGATAAACCTGTTGCAATAGCTGTTAGCATCAGGAGAAGGAGCATGTTTTAGCATTTTGGCTCAAGCTGACCCCAAGCTATGCTTTCATTAAATACTCAATTTTAAACATCTTGAAAAAATTAGAAAGGGCAAAATATAAAATGCTTATGCAAGTATTTTTGCCATAATTATTTTTTGGTTAATCTCCCCTTTATATTTCTCTGGTACCAAAGGTTGGCCAATTTTTATCAGAGAGCAAGTCACAAGCTATGGTGGTCATCATCTAGGCACTTTATTAAACTTAATAAATATCCTTTCTTAAACTTTCCAAATTACAAAAATAAGGCAATCAATTTACAACTTGCTGTGTACATGTCAGGCACTGTGTAAAAATTCCTAATTGGAATAGGAATTAAAGCATGCAGCATGTCTGTCTGGCAAAACAGTTCCAGTTCTTAGAAGCTAAAACTCAAAATTGTAATATTTGATTAACACATGCAAAACTACAGGGATTGTTTTCTTTAATTTTTCAAATAAAACTTCAAAAGAGATAGAATAAAACTGTAAAACAGCATTTGTGGTAGATGGACTAAAAAATTGGTATTTTCATCATGCTGTCACAAAATTCTAACATATTTTTTTCTCAGTTACATAAATCTTAATTAAGAAGCATGGTTATGGCCTGTAAGCACTTGACCTGTTGACCAAAAGCTAATGGCAGGTTGATTGTGAACAATTTTCAAGCACTTCACAATTTTTTATGGGATTGTAAATTCACACCATAATATATCCTTTACAAAACACTATATGTTATCTGAACTGTATATCTTTGTCCAAACCATTGTTAAAGTAGTTTCATGTATATTAATTATGTCACTGTTCTGAGTTCTATTTTTGTTCTTTTTAAGGGGAAGGACTATAGCTAATTTGTGGGAGGTAGTTTCTCAATCCTTTATAGCAACAATTGTCAAAAAATGAAGTTTAAAACAACTCACAGCCATTAGGAGCATGCATATAACCATTGCAACTTTCAAATTTAAAGAAATTCCTTAAAGTTAGTATAAAGTAACTACTTGTTATTTTCTTGATGTTAAAGCATAACTGCAATTCGTTTTATTAATAAATCTGTTTTCAATCTAAAGCTAAACAACTGTTATCAAAACAAACATCACCACCCTCTACTCACTGTCTGTACTACTGGCTGGACGATTAATATTTCTTGGCTTAAGTTTGGCTAGTGTCTCCACTATAGTTGGCATTTTCATGCTTTCTGTTAGAGTTTTAGGCAGCTTACGCGGTGGGAGTGAATCACGTTGCTGTAGGGCAATCACAGATGGACTTGGTGGGAAATCAAGTGGCTCTAATGGGGGTGGGTTTGAAGATTGTATTGATATCACATGTCGGAACTTTCGATAATTTTCCATCTCCATTGCCTCGCAGTGTTGACAGCCAATTCCATGCAGATGCTCTCCTTCTTGGTCACTCTGTTGGCATGCATTTATGGTGAGTAAACAAACAAAAATTAACTTTCTAATTTTTTTCTATTATAACTTGTTTAATAGTGTTGCCATAGAAACTGATTCCTTGCAATGATATTTGTCACAGCTATCAGAATGATGTGAATCCATTAATTATGTTTTGTACAAATGCATGAAAATTTTCATTAATTTTGGAATAAGGATCTTTCAGCTTAAAAGATGGTGATAAGAAAAGGACAAAATATGCAGAGAAATTGAAATCAGTTACTACAACATTTTAATCATAAATTATCTAACTAATGGTTGCTAAAACAGAATACAGTCTGCACAATACATAATGTATTCCATTGAATACATGGAATTTCCCCTTTCAATAATTTTAACTACATGAAACCAGGCTCTTATTTCAATAACATGTCTTAAAATCTGAACATGAGTAATCTAAATACCAACAGTCAGATTTAAACAGCATCTGACATCTATATTACACGAGTTAGTGTTTAAACTTGAAATTTTGTTCATAAAATCAGACTGTATCCTGCTTACTTTCTAAACTGTATAAATCATATTTCTAACTGTACTACAGAACCATAGGCAGTCTGTATCAGACTTCATCTTATATGTTCTTTTCCAGGTTGTAATAAACTTACCAGCATGTGTGTAACCAGTCCGAACATTGAATCCTACAAGAGTCTGGGCAATGTTAGATGTCCCCTCATTCAGAGCTACCTGTAGACGACGGTGTAATTCATCTTGTGTTAGTGAGCGTCGGAGTATGGGCATTCCCGTTTTGGGGCAGTTGCAAAACCCATCTTCCACACACTACAGGGGTGAGAAAAGCAACTAGGGTAATAAAAGGCTGATCTATAGTATTACCTCTCAATTTCAACCTCTGAATGTTTAATGTCCAGAAATCCATCAATTGGCTATTGCTTGACCAATGATTTGTTAATGTATATAAACATGGTATACCAAGCTTAAAAATAAAAGTGAAAATTCCATAAAATGGGTACTTTAATTGGGACCAATTTAATTGGTTGTTTTCCACAGGTAATTAGTATAAATACATTTTAACAACATATTTCATGAGGAAAATACAGAAATATTAAAACCGCTTTAGCTGGGATCAGAATGTGTGGACAGTCTGAATGAATGCATGGTTACATAGAACAAAAATAGTGAAATGACCCTGAATAAAAACATGCTGTGGAAAGTGAAAATTGGGTATCAAATAAATCTTGGGTTGATCTCAGTTTGGAAACCCTTTCAGTGAAAATGTAATATTGAGTTTTTAATTATTTTCCCAATTTGTGGTCAATCAAAGAACCAAACTGACTGACTTTTACAAAGGATAGCTGTCAAGCATACAGGACAAAACAAAGGTTGAATTATGAGGTTTATCATGGGTTACTGTATTAGCAGCTAGCCACAAAATGGAGGAAATAAATCAATGTTTTATCAATAGCGAAGCACAAATTTAAATTCTAGTTTATGTGTTGCCAGGATTCTCAGAGATAATACTTTCAATGACTTTATAAGTACCGTCATTTAAATCCCAGTAACATGAATTGTATTATGATGATTACTTTCTGGCAACTAATGTACATGGAAAAACGATATCAATAAAAAATTAATGCTTCATTTTCGGTCACAGTGAAATAAAGTGTTTAATTGGAAATCAAATGTCTTTAAAGCTATAGGAAAGAAAAAAAATTTGGTATATGAGTTGAAGATTGATAATGTTTTAAAGCTTCCTCCAGTTTTCAATCATTTTATAAAAAAGCAACATTTCTAAAGAAGACAACTATTACTGCGAATAAAGACACAAAGCACAATTTCAATAATGTGCAAAACATTTCTACAATAATAGACTACTAAAGCACTTGGGTGCAAATGATATTTAGGCACCAATGGTTATCAAATATTATGAATCATGTACTAAACAGCTGAGCTGTAGGCAGCACATAACAGCTGAGCTGTAAAGCACAAATAACAGCTGAATCATAGAGTGCCTTTGCATGTATAATTAAGCTGGAAGACACAGTTCTGTAATTGACATGAAATGCATAAAAAATTTAATGCAGTTCAATATTACTTGAATTAAACATGCTTGAAAAATCTTTTTTCTGGAAGGTTTAAATGATGCAATTTAATATTACATGGGCTAGACATTTTTGAATACTCGTATTTCTATAAGGTTTAAGTGCTACAGTTTAATATTACATTGACTATGCAGTTCAATATTACATGGACTATGCAGTTCAATATTACATGGCCTAGACATGCTTTAATAATATTAGTTCTTTAAGGCTTAAGTACTGCAGTCAAAACCACTGACAGATTAGTCCTGTCAAATTTTGCTGTTTAACTTAAGCTAATCTACAAAAACTATCAACTTGTCAGGACAAAAAGCACATGGGCCTTCAGTTTAAGAAAAATAAAAGCCAATGTACTGATACCAACCAGTACCAGTGTACTAATACCATTCAATGAACAGATTCAGTGTACCAGTCAGTACCAGTGTACTGATAAGATTCAGTGTAAAGATCCAGTGTACCAATAAGATCCTGTGTACTGATATGATCCCATGCACCAATAAGATCCTGTGTACTGACATAATGCAGTGTACCAGCAATATCCTGTGTACAGACAAGTTCAAGTGTACCAGTAAGATTCTGTGTACTGATATGATCCAGTGTGCAAGTAAGATCCTGTTTACTGGTACAATCAAGTAGATAAGAATCACCTTACAAGATCCACTGATTGTACTAGTCAAGATCTACATGTACCAATTAAAATCCAAATGTACCATTCAGACATATCAGTTAAGATTGAAATGAACCAGTTAAGATCCAAATGTACCAGTTAGATCCAACAATACCTGTTCAAATCCAGTGATTGTACCAGTTAAGATCTAAATGTACCAGTAAGATCCAAAAATGTACTAGTAAGATCTAAATGTACCAGTAAGATCCAAAAATGTACCAGTAAAATCCAAAAATGTACCAGTAAGATCCAAATGTACCAGATTCATGTGACCAATAAGATCCAGTGCATACTGAT
This sequence comes from Potamilus streckersoni, assembly GCA_016746295.1. Classification (NCBI taxonomy): domain Eukaryota; kingdom Metazoa; phylum Mollusca; class Bivalvia; order Unionida; family Unionidae; genus Potamilus; species Potamilus streckersoni. Next base: position 351,372 of record JAEAOA010002115.1, on the reverse strand, counting down.
AAAAATAAGCTTTTCAAAATACATTTTTGATTAAATAGCAGAAATAAGAATGATTATCTAATAACAATAATGAAAATATCCAAAGCCAAGCATTAAAATATCAACTTTAAATAATATGATCCTGTAGTTCAATGATATAGCAAGGTTAATATTCAGCCATCGTTAAAAGCAACATCTTGTACTTTACATGCCTTTGTATGTCAACAATACAAATTGGTCACTGTGTACACCCATATGTCATAACATATGCTGTATTGGTAACTGTACACCCATATCTGTCATAACATATGCTGTATTGGTCACTGTGTACACCCATATGTCATAACATATGCTGTATTGGTAACTGTACACCCATATCTGTCATAATACATGTTATATTGGAATCCATGAAGATCCATATATCATAGCATATGCTGCTTGCTTATAATCAATGAAGATCCATATATCATAGCATATGCTGCTTGATTATAATCAATGAAGATCCATATATCATAGCTTATGCTGCTTGCTTATAATCAATGAAGATCCATATATCATAGCATATGCTGCTTGCTTATAATCAATGAAGATCCATATATCAGCATATGCTGCTTGATTATAATCAATGAAGATCCATATATCAGCATATGCTGCTTGATTATAATCAATGAAGATCCATATATCAGCATATGCTGCTTGATTATAATCAATGAAGATCCATGTATCAGCATATGCTGCTTGATTATAATCAATGAAGATCCATATATCATAGCTTATGCTGCTTGATTATAATCAATGAAGATCCATATATCAGCATATGCTGCTTGATTATAATCAATGAAGATCCATATATCATAGCTTATGCTGCTTGATTATAATCAATGAAGATCCATGTATCAGCATATGCTGCTTGATTATAATCAATGAAGATCCATGTATCAGCATATGCTGCTTGCTTATAATTTCATAGAGAAGATACAAATCATGTTCTAATCTGCTGGCATATTTTATCAGGGACATGTCTTTGCATTTTGTGTCATGGACATGTCTTGGCATATTTTTATCATGGACATGTCTTTGCATTTTGTGTCATGGGCATGTCTTAGCATATTTTATTATGGACATGTCTTTGCATTTTGTGTCATGGACATGTCTTGGCATATTTTTATCATGGACATGTCTTTGCATTTTGTGTCATGGACATGTCTTGGCATATTTTATCATGGACATGTCTTTGCATTTTGTGTCATGGACATGTCTTGGCATATTTTATCATGGACATGTCTTTGCATTTTGTGTCATGGACATGTCTTGGTCAATTAATTTTTTCCAGCATTCATATAGAGGATATTTGCTTGTAATAAGTGAACAATGTATGTATTTCATTCAGTGTATGAGAATTGAGTATACTTTACTTTTCACCCATGAAATGAAATATATACAGAATGATATTTGGTCAAAACAGGAAATTTTATTTTTATTTTATACTCAGATTTATTTGATGGAAATATTTATTACTGCCTGAGGTAGCAAATTTCTTACAATATCCTTTTGAGATAATCTTAGTTGTGTATCATTTATGTTCTCTATATTTGCACAGGAAATGAATGCTAACATACTTCTTTTCCTAATTCAAGGCAATAAACACCTGAGCTAGCAAACATGTACCAAACAAAATCTAGGCATGCAGCAGGATTTTAACCAGGTACTCATGCATGAGTCATACTTACACTACACCAAGCATGTGGCATAATTGTGTCATATTTTATCATAATGTGAAAGAGCTATTTTTCTTGTTTTCTCCTGTGAATTATCAAAGTTTTTTGTGTCAAAATTCACTCATTCATGGGCTACCATATAAAAAATATTAGAACTGCCTTGTAGTATGAATAAACACAACATTAAATTAAACACTCAGATGGCTGTTATGGTAATCTCATTAAATACAGATCTCCAGTGCAATACATTAAGAACTGACAGGTAACCTATTTTATTACCATAATTATTAATTGTATTAACAAATCAGATGATGTCTTATATCCTTGCATTTGGAGACTGAGAAGTGTGGATGAAGACCATTAATGTATACCCAATGATTGGATTCACTTTCAGACTTTTGAAAGCTGCATTGCCATTGGCTGATTCAATAGGTCACCAGAAAATGACCTTTAAGCAGTCATTCTCAAAATTTTCATGTATGACAGCAGAGATCTGATTGGCTGTTATGGACAACTGCTTAAAATTAATTTACATGAAGCATTAAAAACAAGTTAATTATTTGATTAGTACATTAATTTAATTGGATATAATTATCCAATTAGTGCAGGTATTTAATTAGAGTTAATTATCAGAACAGTGCATGTATGTAAAAATAATGAGCTTGCAAAACAAAATATAAAATTAATCGTGTAATATTAAAATTGATAATGAAAAGGTTTGATTTTTTAAGCAGAGATAATGGTTATTTATAACGATACAGATGCTGGATCTGTTTATCATTGGTATATGACATAAAAATACTGCCAATGATATTTTAACAGTCCTGATTTCCATTTGGTCAAACACAGAATAATTTGTATAACTGATAACAGACTAATGAAGTTTCCAGTGGTAACAAAATTGATGAATATTTTTTTATGTACATGTATCCACTCTCTGTTCCTTCCAATATAGGATTCATCAAAACACATTCCATTTTTTTAAAAAAAATCCTTTGTAATTTTAATTCCTTCATATATTATTGTCTACTACTGTTGAAGACTTGTTTTTACCTTCCAATTGCTTACTATTGTCTCTTTTTGGTACAAAAGAGAATAACACTATAAAGCCTTACCGGTGTTCATCAACAGACTGATATTATTAGGCCCTGCCTGTGTAGAGAGTGATATAATTCTGGATTCATTCAGAATTCTGAATGAAAAATTCAAAGACTTTTTAATTAGGCCCTGCCAGTGTTGAAAGTTATCAGGCCTCACTGGTGTTGAGAGTGATATTAGGCCCTACTGGTGTTCATCAAGAGACTGATATTATTAGGCCCTACTGGTGTTCATCAAGAGACTGATATTATTAGACCCTACTGGTGTTCATCAAGAGACTGATATTATTAGGCCCTACTGGTGTTCATCAAGAGACTGATATTATTAGGCCCTGTTGGTGTTCATTAAGAGACTGATATTATTAGGCCCTACTGGTGTTCATCAAGAGACTGATATTATTAGGCCCTACTGGTGTTCACCAAATGACTGATATTATTAGGCCCTGTTGGTGTTCATCAAGAGACTGATATTATTAGACCCTACTGGTGTTCATCAAGAGACTGATATTATTAGGCCCTACTGGTGTTCATCAAGAGACTGATATTATTAGGCCCTACTGGTGTTCATCAAGAGACTGATATTATTAGGCCCTGTTGGTGTTCATCAAGAGACTGATATTATTAGGCCCTGTTGGTGTTCATCAAGAGACTGATATTATTAGGCCCTACTGGTGTTCATCAAGAGACTGATATTATTAGGCCCTACTGGTGTTCATCAAGAGACTGATATTATTAGGCCCTACTGGTGTTCATCAAGAGACTGATATTATTAGGCCCTACTGGTGTTCATCAAGAGACTGATATTATTAGGCCCTGTTGGTGTTCATCAAGAGACTGATATTATTAGGCCCTGTTGGTGTTCATCAAGAGACTGATATTATTAGGCCCTACTGGTGTTCATCAAGAGACTGATATTTTTAGGCCCTACTGGTGTTCATCAAGAGACTGATATTATTAGGCCCTACTGGTGTTGAAAGTTATACTATTAGGTCTACTTGTGTTCATCAAAGGAGTGATATTAACAGGCCCTGTTGGTGTTGAGACTGATATTATCAGGCCCTGTTGGTACTGTAATATTATCAGGCATTGTTGGTGTTGAGATGAGTGTGATATCATCAGGCCCTGTTGGTGTTGAGTGATATTATCAGGCCCTGTTGGTGTTGAGTGATATTATCAGGCCCTGTTGGTGTTGAGAGTGATATTATCAGGCCCTGATGGTGTTGAATAATATTATCAGGCCCTATTGGTGTTGAGAGTGATATTATCAGGCCCTGTTGGTGTTGAGAGTGATATTATCAGGCCCTGTTGGCATTGAGTGATATTATCAGGCCTTGTTGGTGTTAATCAATGGAGTGATACTTAAAGACCCTGCTGGTGTTGAGAGTGATATTATCAGGCCCTGTTGGTGTTGAGTGATATAATCAGGCCTTGTTGGTGTTGAGAGTGATATAATCAGGCCCTGTTGGTGTTGAGTGACATTATCAGGCTCTGTTGGCATTGAGTGATATTATCAGGCCCTGTTGGTGTTAATCAATGGAGTGATACTTAAATACCCTGCTGGTGTTGAGAGTGATATTATCAGGCCCTGGTGGTGTTGAGTGATATTATCAGGCCCTGTTGGTGTTGAGGGTGACATTATCAGGCTCTGTTGGTGTTGAGAGTGATATTATTAGGCCTGTCCTGTTTAGATTACAATGGCTTTGGATCAATACTGATGTACCAATAGAATCAGTGTAGGGTTTTGCACAAAGACAAGGAAATCTCAGTCAAAGGGTTACATTATCTGTCTCACAATCATGCTGTATGTTTTGTCATCAAATGTCTTCTTTTGAAATTAAAGTATACTTCTGAAAAAGTATATATATATATATATATATATATATATATATATATATATATATATATATATATATATATATATATATATATATATATATAAAAGGGTACATTTTAACTTTTAAAAATTAAGTTTATAAAGGTTCCTTTGAATTTTTGAAAATGTAGTTTATAAGGGTACATTTTAAAATTTGAAAAATGTACTTTCTACAAGTGCTATTACCAGCATGTAGACATAATGACTGAGACATCAGGATAGAAATAAGAAAAAGAGTAACATTAGCAAATCAACTAGATTTTTCTGTCACTTGGGTTAGAAATAATTTTATTACAGAATTAATTTTTTTCAACTGATGTCAAAAAGAGCATTATTAGCAGCTGTAAGGTTTTGAGACAAAATCTTTATTTTGTCATTTAGGCAAATCTCCAACCTTTGAACAATGTTAAACCATCAAAAGAACATATATTTTTCTGAAGCTCTTTTTCTATAAATTACTTCTTTTGATTATGAATGTTTCAGAAAGAATTCACAAATCTATGGTTTATCTTTTAGCAAAACAATTTTTTAAACATTTTTGTTTTTGTAAACATTTAAAAATGGAAAAAGATTATTGATCTGAAAAGTTTCCTTTCATTCCTGCATTAACAATGTTCACAGGACGTTATCTGCAAGCAAGCTAGGTACAGCATCATCTACATTTTTATCAATACTGATGTCATTGAAAACAGGAATTTTAAAACTAATGAGGGAAGAAAATATGGTGGAAAGATTTCATGCGATTTTAGGTATTTAGAATATTTCAGTCAGGTTTAGAGAAGTCAATGTTATTTTCAATTGTGACTAATTGCTAGAAGAAGGTTAATTATGAATTGGTATTTTTTTTTCAACAAATCAGGCAGACTGCTTTCAAATTATAGGTATATTTCTCACATTTATCATATGACTGAGACAGTAGCAGAACAAAAAACCCATATGTACCTGTTATTCTTCACCTGACTCATACCCATCCAAGTCAGCCCAGGTTGGCAGCCTGACTCATACCCATCCAGGCCAGCTCAGGTTGGCAGTCTGACTTGTACCCGTCCAGGCCAGCCCAAGTTGGCAGCCAGACTCGTACCCATTCAGGCCAGTCCAGGTTGGCCACCTGACTAATACCCAACCAGGCCAGCCCAGGTTGGCAGCCAGACTTATACCCACCCAGGCCAGCCCAGGTTGGCAGCCAGACTTGTACCCACCTAGGCCAGCCCAGGTTGGCAGCCAGACTTGTACCCACCCAGGCCAGCCCAGGTTGGCTGCCTGACTAGTTCCCATCCAGGCCAGCCCAGGTTGGCTGCCTGAATAGCACCCACCCAGGCCAGCCCAGGTTGGCAGTCTTACTTGTAACCATCCAGGCCAGCCCAGGTTGGCAGCAGGACTAGTACCCACCCAGGCCAGCCCAGGCTGGCAGCCAGACTTGTACCCATCCAGGCCAGCCCAGGCTGGCATCCTCAGAGTGTCCTTTGGAAAGATGTTATGTTTCCACCTTTTGGTACAATATTACTAATAATATTTTAAATTTTTTTCAAAACCATAGAACATCATCTGGTTCACATAAATTAACAGTTTTCAATTTTACCAAGCAGGCTTATGCAGCCATGCAAAACAATACAAATTTATGCAGTTATTTAAGTGTGTGATATGATTTGGATTTTTAACATAGCTTTAACAATTTTTCAGTCATATCGCTATGATATCTGCAGTGTGGCAGTTTATAGTGATGTCTAGCACTGGGGCATCATGCTGCAGACATGTAGCATGATATCCCACCCAGTCACATTATCCTGACTCCAGGCTGACATAAAGCATGATGTCCCACCCAGTCACATTATCCTGACACCAGGTCAACCAGTCCTAACACTAGCCTCTTAATGCTGAGCATCAAGCAAGGCAGCTGTTAGTACCATTTTTGTAAGTCTTTGATTTGACTTGGTCAGGGATTGCACTTGCAATCTCTCATATCTGAGGCAGACATTCTAACCACTAGGCCACCAGAGTGGTTCAGTCATGTAAAATCAATACAAACTTATGCAGTCATGTAAGAACAGTACAAACAAATGCAGTCATGTAAAAACAGTAATAACTTATGCAGTCATGTAAGAACAGTACAAACTTATGCAGTCATGTAAGAAAAGTACAAACTTATGCAGTCAAGTAAGAACAGTACAAACTTATGCAGTCATGTAAGAACAGTACAAACATATGCAGTCATGTGGGAACAGTACAAACTTATGCAGTCAAGTAAGAACAGTACAAACTCATGCAGTCATGTAAAAACAGTAATAACTTATGCAGTCAAGTAAGAAAAGTACAAACTTATGCAGTCAAGTAAGAACAGTACAAACTTATGCAGTCAAGTAAGAACAGTACAAACTTATGCAGTCATGTAAGAACAGTACAAACTTATGCAGTCAAGTAAGAACAGTACAAACATATGCAGTCAAGTAAGAACAGTACAAACTTATGCAGTCAAGTAGGAACAGTACAAACATATGCAGTCAAGTAAGAACAGTACAAACATATGCAGTCATGTAAAAACAGTAATAACTTATGCAGTCAAGTAAGAACAGTACAAACTTATGCAGTCAAGTAAGAACAGTACAAACTTATGCAGTCAAGTAAGAACAGTACAAACTTATGCAGTCAAGTAAGAACAGTACAAACATATGCAGTCAAGTAAGAACAGTACAAACATATGCAGTCATGTAAAAACAGTAATAACTTATGCAGTCAAGTAAGAAAAGTACAAACTTATGCAGTCAAGTAAGAACAGTACAAACTTATGCAGTCAAGTAAGAACAGTACAAACTTATGCAATCAAGTAAGAACAGTACAAACTTATGCAGTCAAGTAAGAACAGTACAAATACCATGTAAAAAGAGTAAAAATTAGTATAAACTTATGAAATCATGTAAGAACAGAACAAATTTATACAGTTATGTAAGAACAGTTCAAACTTATACAGTCATGTAAGAACAGTACAAATGCCATGCAAAAACAGTAAAAGTTAGTATAAACTTATGCAATCATGTACGAACAGAACAAATTTATACAGTCATGTAAGAACAGTATAAACTTATGCAGTCTTTTAAGAACAGTACAAAATTATGCAGCCATGTAAGAGTAGTAAAAACGTATGCAGCCATGTTAAAACAGTACAACGTATGCCACCATGTAAGAACTGTACAAACCTTTGACGCCATTTAAAAACAGTACAGACCTATGATCTCATGTAAAAACTGTGCAAACCTATGACGCCATAAAAAACAGTACAAACCTATGCCATCATGTTAAAACAGTACAAATATATGCAATCATGTAAGAATAGTACAAATCTATGCTACCATGTTTGAACAGTACAAACCTATGCCACCATTAAAAAAATAGTAAAAACTTATGCTGCCATGTAAGAACAGTACAAACGTATGCCACCATGTATGGCACTATGTAAAAACAGTACAAAAAAAACTAAAAATGTATGCCAGCCATGTAAGAACAGTACAAATTTGTGTACAGTATTTATCATCCTTTATATTATAATTTTGTAATTTTGTCTGATAAAAAAATTGATTTCCAGAGATAAAGATTGAATTAACATGTACATGTCTTATTCATTATCAAATTCATCAGAGAGCTTGATGATAAAAACCAAGTCTTATCAAAATTTGGACATGAAAAATAGTAATTAAAGAGAAAACCAACTCAGCCATTCAAATGCAAAGATTACCTAATTAATATGCACAGATCTAACTTATCACAGAACCTAAAACGATCAAATTATCAGCCATTTATCCAAGTTTGATGAAAGTTCAATGGAAATCATGTCAGACTGGTAACAAGTTTGATGAAAGTTCAATGGAAATCATGTCAGACTGGTAACAAGTTTAATGAAAGTTCAATGGAAATCATGTCAGACTGGTAACAAGTTTGATGAAAGATCAATGGAAATCATGTCAGACTGGTAACAAGTTTGATGAAAGTTCAATGGAAATCATGTCAGACTGGTAACAAGTTTGATGAAAGTTCAATGGAAATCATGTCAGACTGGTAACAAGTTTGATGAAAGTTCAATGGAAATCATGTCAGACTGGTAACAAGTTTGATGAAAGTTCAATGGAAATCATGTCAGACTGGTAACAAGTTTGATGAAAGTTCAATGGAAATCATGTCAGACTGGTAACAAGTTTGATGAAAGTTCAATGGAAATCATGTCAGACTGGTAACAAGTTTGATGAAAGTTCAATGGAAATCATGTCAGACTGGTAACAAGTTTGATGAAAGTTCAATGGGAATCATGTCAGACTGGTAACAAGTTTGATGAAAGTTCAATGGGAATCATGTCAGACTGGTAACAAGTTTGATGAAAGTTCAATGGGAATCATGTCAGACTGGTAACAAGTTTGATGAAAGTTCAATGGGAATCATGTCAGACTGGTAACAAGTTTGATGAAAGTTCAATGGGAATCATGTCAGACTGGTAACAAGTTTGATGAAAGTTCAATGGGAATCATGTCAGACTGGTAACAAGTTTGATGAAAGTTCAATGGAAATCATGTCAGACTGGTAACAAGTTTGATGAAAGTTCAATGGAAATCATGTCAGACTGGTAACAAGTTTGATGAAAGTTCAATGGGAATCATGTCAGACTGGTAACAAGTTTGATGAAAGTTCAATGGGAATCATGTCAGACTGGTAACAAGTTTGATGAAAGTTCAATGGAAATCATGTCAGACTGGTAACAAGTTTGATGAAAGTTCAATGGAAATCATGTCAGACTGGTAACAAGTTTGATGAAAGTTCAATGGAAATCATGTCAGACTGGTAACAAGTTTGATGAAAGTTCAATAGAAATCATGTCAGACTGGTAACAAGTTTGATGAAAGTTCAATGGAAATCATGTCAGACTGGTAACAAGTTTGATGAAAGTTCAATGGAAATCATGTCAGACTGGTAACAAGTTTGATGAAAGTTCAATGGAAATCATGTCAGACTGGTAACAAGTTTGATGAAAGTTCAATGGAAATCATGTCAGACTGGTAACAAGTTCAGCCAATTATGATAATTACTCACAAACAGAAGTAGATGTTGCCTAGCAACAAATTTCTTGATGGTTAAGACTATTAAACAAGTTTGATGAGAATCTGATAATTTAAGAATATGAAACAAATTAAATCGAAATCTAATGATTTAAAACTATTAAAAAAATCTAATGATTTTAAGATTATTAAAGAAGTTTTATTCAATTCATAATTTAAGTCAAGTTTGATTAAAATCTTTTGACTTTTCGACTATTAAACAAATTTAATCTAAACCTGATTAAAGACTATTAAAAAGGTTGGATCCAAATCTGATGAAATAAGTTTTATCAAAAGATTATTAAACAAGTTTCATCTAAATCTGATGATTTACGTCTATTTGAACTTTAATCCAGATTTGACGATTTAAGACTATGAAACAAGTCTTATTCAATTCTGATAATTTAAGACTATAGTACTTAAACAAGTTTGATTAAATCTGATCAGAAATAGAGCCAGCTTATTTTTCATGCTGGGACCTAATTTATATGCATGGCTCTCAACCAATCAGACTGGAGATAACCTAATTTATATGCATGGATCTTATAGAAACTTGTTTGACATCCTGATAATATTATCCATATTCCAAATCAGGTCAAAATCAGACAGAAAAATGGCCTCCAGAGTGGTAGCAAAGAACTGTTGACAGCCACATGGGTGTACTATGAATCCACTTTGTCTTAAGATGAGATTAGATAAAATGGCACAAGTCAAATAAGTCTTACAACCTTTGTCTTAAGATGAGATTAGATAAAATGGCACAAGTCAAACAAGTCTTACAACCTTTGTCTTAAGATGAGATTATATGAAATGGCACAAGTCAAACAAGTCTTAAAACCTTTGTCTTAAGATGAGATTAGATAAAATGGCACAAGTCAAATAAGTCTTATAATCTTTGTCTTAAGATGAGAGTAGATAAAATGACATAAGTCCAACAACCCAGTCAAATGCTGTATAGTATGTCTGGCAGCAGTTACCATCACTAGTCAATGTAATTTGTCAAAGGAAAATTAAAAAAACAGGTTGCAACCATGTTTTTCTCTGTTTTAAAAAGCTAATAATATATTTACTTACTTTCTTGCTTGAGCCCTGGCATATAATCAACCGATGACATACTAATGAAGACACCTAATAAAAACTTTCTTTTAAAATGACTGACTTTCTTGTTTTAAAGCACAGCAACACAAATAGGTTATTTAATGCCAAGGCAACTGGAGCAGAGTGCCTTTCAGAATGATACGTTAAATCAAGACTGATCTGATTTTAGGATCTGAACCCATGACGTTTTAGTCATTAGTCAGGCATGCTAGCAACTGAGCTGCAGTGACTCATTCTTTCATTCAGAAAGAAAATTGGTGTAAAAAAACTGAATGAAATGTCATCTCTTTTACAATTTGTATTAGGACCCAGTTATGTCAATAAAGTGAACAAGGTTTTCTTTTGTGCTCAAAGTTTATATTCCAAATCGGAAGTCTCCCTAAGATTAACAATTATATCAAGTATATCAGCAGCAAATTATGGTTTTCACCGACATTGAGCTCAATAGTTTGAAAAATATGTTCTAAATAAAATAAAATTCCATTAAAATTCTTTTATTATTTAGTAAATTCCAAATTATTTAGTAAATTCCATATTAAGTTTGTAAATTCCAACATAACTAATAAAATATTCATACCAGTCTGCCTGAGATGTTTGCAGTATATATTTTGAGGCAGTATAAATATTTGGTTACAAGTGAGGACTGTTGAGGTAGTATGAATTTTTGGTTACAAGTGAGGACTGTTGAGGTAGTATGAATTTTTGGTTACAAGTGAGGACTGTTGAGGTAGTATGAATTTTTGGTTATAAGTGAGGACTGGATACCTTATATAAAGGGCTGCATGATTTTTTTGTTGAAAGAGGAGTTTCCCAAAGGTCCAACATTGTTCCCTGTGACTAGTAAAATAACAGCAAATAAAAAATATCTTCTAAATTGTATATCTATCTGTCTACCTGTATCTTATCTTTCTGCCACTCATTCAAATTATTGTAATATAAGCTGTCAACAAAATGTACATGTTTAGGATATTTAAATTAAGAAATAAAAGGCCAATATCACAAACTTTCTAATACATGGGGCCAGAAAATGTTTGGAAAAAAAGTCTCTAAGCTCTATTCAGGATGGTGCAACTGAGCTCCAAAAAAGTAGCAACTAACAATGAGATAAAATCTTGTAAGTCAGGTCTGGACAAACTTGATATAAAAATATACACAACCTTGATATTTGAAGTTGAAGATGAAAAATGCTAATGATGAACAACCCTCAGTATAAAACTTACAATAAGTCAAATTGGAAAGGAGGTTTACAAATAACCAATACTGGCAGTTTTGTTGACAACTTTTTTTGTTAATGTATTAAAATAAATCAGATGACATAATGTGTTACCCTGTTACTTTTTTGTTGATACATTAAACTAGTACAAAAAAAATGCAACTAAAATATATACTTATGTAAATTATTAATTAACATAGTTACACATATTCACATTACCATATGGCTGTGCATTTTTGTTTTTGAAATCAAGGGATATAACCTGCACAGAAGTCATCAATCAACAAAGGAAAAGAAACAAATGTAAAAGATCACAATTTAAAAATAATAAGATTTTTTTTCTAGTTGGAACTAATGTGTTAATGGTAAAAGTTACCTTATAGTACATTTTTAGTTTTCACAAAACTTTATAACATTTGTAAAATGTCGAAGAGTTTAAAATATATCTTTACCTGATTTTATTGTTCACATCCAGTTTAATTATGATTGTTTAACCCAACCCCCATCAGAAGTCAGCTTATAGAAATTAATAAAAAATTAAAGGAAAGTGCCAATTCATTACTTAAAATGGTATTCTATGTTAATTCCTTTGCTTTATTGTCTCCCTTAAATTGGCAATATAACATTAGGTGAGGGAAATGTGTGTTCATTATCTCCCTTGAATTAGTGATGTGTTTGGTTGTCAATATTGCTAGATCTGAAGGGGGAAGAAAAAAGATTGACTTGTGAAGATCCAAAGGAAAGGATCAAGAGTTGGAAAGACATTCATTTATAAATGCACCTAATGTGAAATATATAAAAAGATCAAATTTAATATTGCCTGTGTGACAGCAAAATTACAAAAAGTTGATAATATCATGGTTAAATTTAGACAGAAGAACAATAATTAGAAACAATATAAATTTAAAAGAGGTAAATTTCAAGAAATGAACATAATTTACAGGTATGGTGATCACATAATAAGATTATACAAATTCTCATATTCAAGAATATTGCCAATTTCTATGCCGTTATCCCACATGAATTTTTGTTCTTGATTCTTCCATAACCTGAAATGCCATTATTCAATGTTATGTACAATGAAGAATGGCTAGTTCTTGAGGTGAAAGACTTGGTCGATTATGCGCTGTGGTTGTCAATTTTAAAACAATAAAGCCTACCTTGTTGATATAGAAATACTTATAACCAGAGTGAAACCCCACTATAACACACTTTGTTATACTACAATTTTACAATAACAAATTTGCTTTATACATAATGCTTTATTATAATATATTTTGGATATAACATGGATATAACATGAATATAACATGGTTGTAACATGGTTGCTGGTATTGATAATGCTTTGTTATAAAACAATTTGAATATAATTCAGTTGTTTGTTGAAAAATTGCTTTTCATTTTTTTAAGAATTAAAATGTACATGTCCAAAACAATTTGTCAAGTACATCAATCTGGGATCATATTCAAGGTTCTAATCCTGCTAACCTACAAGTATGATGACCCAAGTCTTAATCCCACATGAATTATGACCCAAATCTTCATACTACATGTATGATGACCCAATTCTTAATTCCACATGTATGATGACCTAATTCTTAATCACACATGTATCATGATCCAAATCTTTATACTACATATACAATGATGCAAGTCTTAATCCCACATGTATAATTTCCCAAATCTTTGTACTGCCTGTACATAGATCCAAGTCTTAATCCTACATGTATGATAACCCACTTCCTAATTCCACATGTATGATGACCCAATTCTTAATCACATATGTATCATGACCCAAATCTTCATACTAACATGATCCAAGTCTTAATCCCACATGTACTATGACCAAAGTCTTAATCCCACATGTATGATGACCCTAGTCTTAATCTCACATGTATGATAACCCTAGTCTTAATCCCACATGTATGATGACTCGCCATTTTAATCCCACATGTATGTCTCACATCTTAATCCCACATGTATTATGACTCATATCTTAATCCCACATGCATGATGACTCACATCGTAATCCTACATGTATGATGACTCACATCTTAATCCCACATGTATGATGACTCACATCTTAATCCCACATGTATGATGACTCACATCTTAATCCCACATGTATGATGACTCACATCTTAATCCTACATGTATGATGACTCACATCTTAATCCCACATGTATGATGACTCACATCTTAATCCCACATGTATGATGACTCACATCTTAATCCCACATGTATGATGACTCACATTCTAATCCCACATGTATGATGACTCACATCTTAATCCCACATGTGATTCACATCTTAATCCCACATGTATGATGACTCACATCTTAAGCCCACATGTACGATTCACATCTTAATCCCACATGAATGATGACTCACATCTTAATCCCACATGTATAATGACTCACATTTTAATCCCACATGTATAATGACTCACATCTTAATCCCATATATATGATGACTCACATCTTAATCCCACATGCATGATGACTCGCATCTTAATCCTACATGTATGATGACTCACATCTTAATCCCACATGTATGATTCACACCTTAATCCCACATGTATGATGACTCACATCTTAATCCCACATGAATGATGACTCACATTCTAATCCCACATGTATGATGACTCACATCTTAATCCCACATGTATGATTCACATCTTAATCCCACATGTATGATGACTCACATCTTAATCCCACATGTATGATGACTCACATTCTAATCCCACATGTATGATGACTCACATCTTAATCCCACATGTATGATTCACATCTTAATCCCACATGTATGATGACTCACATCTTAATCCCACATGTATGATTCACATCTTAATCCCACATGTATGATGACTCACATCTTAATCCCACATGTATGATGACTCACATTCTAATCCTACATGTATGATGACTCACATCTTAATCCCACATGTATGATTCACATCTTAATCCCACATGTATGATGACTCACATCTTAATCCCACATGTATGATTCACATCTTAATCCCACATGTATGATGACTCACATCTTAATCCCACATGTACGATTCACATCTTAATCCCACATGTATGATGACTCACATCTTAATCCTACATGTTCGATTCACATCTTAATCCCACATGAATGATGACTAACATTTTAATCCCACATGCATCAAGAAGATCCAAGTCTTTCATCTTTATCTAAGGAAGCTCTGACAGTATCCATCACTATGAAAACAGCTCAGAATCTATCAGAGAATCGATCAAAGATCTCTCTAGGTTCTAAAAACTCAAAAGAATTTCAAACTACTTTTACCAAAACCTTATAAGAAAAGAAAAAACCCACTAGTCTCTATAACCATTTTAAGATGATGTCTGAGAGGCAAAATATATTTTTATCATTTTATCTACTTGAAAACTTCCAATTTTCTGAAAAGCTAAAAAACGAGTTCTTTAGAGTATTACCTTCTGCATCAAATGTGTATTACAGAACACCTTTGAATCAAAATAATGATCAACATATTTAATAATAATAATAATAATAATAATAATAATAATAATAATAATAATAATAATAATAATAATAATAATAATAATAATAATACAAATTTGAATCCACTTAAGACCAAAACTTCTGGAAAGCTAGACTAAATAGGTTTTAAAAATTTATTCCATGTGATGAATAGGTAAATAAATTTGTCAAAAAGTAAAGTGGTGGGCTTTATAACCAAACAATGATCTTTACAGCACAATATTTTGCAAGAAGCAGAGTGGGTCTATCATGGGAATACCGTAAATCAAACACTTATAAATATAAAAATGTCAGTCTGGTCCAAAGGGTTTTGGTCTTGAGAGGCATATAACAAAAAAGTGTAGGAATAACATCTTACAAATAATAATTAAAGCAACATTTCTGAGTAACTTCAATGATGCAATACGTGGAGGGTCATCTACATATCTACTGTCACAACTCTAATAATGACCAGTATTCCCATAACCTTTCTTATAAATATGACTCAAGCTCAAGCTCCAAACGAAAAACTGGATTTTTCCAGATTTCTTGATTGCTAGGGTTAAAATTTGCATGATTACTGTTGGTCCCTTTATTAGTGTTATTATGGACTGGAATAATAAATATCTCAATACTATACAAAGGAAATGTGCCTGCAGAAACAGTTGTTTGGATTTCAGCATGCTGGAATAAACAGAGTCCACATTCATGAGGCTTCACTGTATACCAAGTACTAAACTGTATATCAGGACTCACTGGGAGAGACTTTTGTCCAGAAAATCAATAATCCAAATAATCAATCTAATCAACCAGAGAATGAACATTCTGGATTAAAAGAAAGGTGTCTCTACATGCAAATGATACCCAAATAACATCATCCAAATAATCAGCATTCTTTTGTACCAGTTTTTATGGTAACACACTGCATATATTGTAACACACACTGTATTATTTGTTACACACTTTTTCTAAAGTAACTTGCTGTATCTATTGTAACCCACTGTATCTATTGTAACTCACTGTTTCTATTGCAACATGCTGTATCTATTGTAACACACTGTATCCATTGTAACTCACTGTTTCAATTGTAACATGCTGTTTCTATTGTAACATGCTGTATCTATTGTAACCCACTGTATCCATTGTAACCCACTGTATCTATTGTAACATGATGTTTTTATTGTAACCCACTGTATATACTGTAACAGGCTATATCTATTGTAATATGCTGTATCAATTTTAACCTACTGCATCTATTGTAACACACTATATCTATTGTAGCCCACTATATCTATTGTAACATGCTATATCTATTGTAGCCCACTGTATCTATTGTAACCCACTGTATATATTGTACCATGATGTATCTATTGTAATTGACTATCTACTGTAACAGACTATATCTATTGTAATATGCTGTATCAATTGTAGCCCACTGTATCTATTGTAACATGCTATATCTATTGTAGCCCAGTGTATCTATTGTAACATGATGTATCAATTGTAGCCAATTGTATCTATTGTGACATGCTATATCTATTGTAACCCAGTGTATCTATTGTAACATGATGTATCTATTGTAGCCCAGTGTATCTATTGTAACATGATATATCTATTGTAGCCCATTGTATCTATTTGAATGTTTTAGGTTTTGAGCATAAGCTTGAGTTGTTGGATTATTTCAATTTCTACTGGGATTGTGCTAGCATTAGGAAAATAATCTGGGTGTAGGGTTGATCTATGCTTTGTGTGGAGATGGTGTGATTATATCAAAAGTAAAGTATACAAAAAAATGAACTAAATGAAAATAAGAATGTAAAATGAATTTTCAAGTTGGAAGAGAGTAATGTATTGAACTTCAAACAGAATGTCTTTTAAAGATGTTTTCTAAATTTAATATATTAACTACATGATATGAAATTTTTCTAATAAATATTTAATTACATCACATAATTATAAAAATACATATTTATTAAAGTCAAGATCATAAAAAATTAAATTACTTCATTAAATCATAAAATTATAAGTAAAAATGTTTACTAAGTCACTATCTGTTACTGTTTGAGAAACATTACTGTTGCAAGACTTGGAAATTATTGCTATCCAAGAGAAAGTTCAGACTTCAAATGAATGACATTAAAATAATTTAAAATATCAAAAATAATATTTATATCAATAGAAATAATTTTACAAACTGTATGATAGTTAAAAAAATTTAATTCATTAAATGTGCATTCCAATGGGCAATGTCTCTTTACTGATATACTTCTGGTGCATGTATACTTACAAAAAATGACATTTCTTTCTGCTTATCCTCCTCTGTTCTTTTCTTCATTTCTGCCATTCTCTGAGGAATGAAAGAATGACTTTAATTCTGAATGAAGCATTCAAATGCATGCCTTTTATCCTAAAAAATGTGAATAGCTGATTATTATTAGAGTACACCTCACAATTGATGACATCAATAAAAAATATTTTTGTAGGCATTCAAATTTGTTGATATCAGTATGTAGTATTTAGTACACCATAACAAATTGCTGATATCAATAAGAATTATCTCAGTACACCATCAAAATTGTTGATATCAGTAAGTATTGTTTTAGCATACAATCAAAATTGTCAATTTTATTAGAGATATGATATGTGTGATATCTGCTTTTTAAATTAAGGTGGCAATTTTAGACTATTTTCATCTATGATACAACTGTCTTAATTGCTGTTACAACTTTGGATGATTTTCCTAAATGATACAACTGTCTTAATTATTGTTACAATTTTGGATGATTTTCCTAAATGATGCAACTGTCTTAATTGTTGTTACAACTTTGGATGATTTTCCTAAATGAAACAACTGTCTTAATTGTTGTTACAATTTTGGATGATTTTCCTAAATGATACAACTGTCTTAATTGTTGTTACAATTTTTGATTATTTCCTAAATGATACAACTGTCTTAATTGTTGTTACAATTTTGGATGATTTTCCTAAATGATACAACTGTCTTAATTGTTGTTACAATTTTGGATGATTTTCCTAAATGATACAACTGTCTTAATTATTGTTACAATTTTGGAAGATTTTCCTAAATGATACAACTGTCTTAATTGTTGTTACAATTTTTGATATTTTTCCTAAATGATACAACTGTCTTAATTGTTACAATTTTGAATGATTTTTCTAAATGATACATTTGTCTTAATTGTTGTTACAATTTTGGATGATTTTCCTAAATGATACAACTGTCTTAATTGTTGTTACAATTTTGGATGATTTTACTAAATGATACAACTGTCTTAATTGTTGTTACAATTTTTGATAATTTTCCGAAATGATACAACTGTCTTAATTATTGTTACAATATTGGATGATTTTCCTAAATGATACAACCGTTTTAATTGTTGTTACAATTTTGGATGATTTTCACAAATGATACAACTGTTTTAATTGTTGTTACAATTTTGGATGATTTTACTAAATGATACAACAGTCCTAATTGTTGTTACAATTTTTGATAATTTTCCTAAATGATACAACTGTCTTAATTGTTGTTACAATTTTGGATAATTTTCCTAAATGATACAACTGTCTTAATTGTTGTTACAATTTTGGATGATTTTTCTAAATGATACAACTGTCTTAATTGTTGTTACAATTTTGGATGATTTTCCTAATTGATACAACTGTCTTAATTGTTGTTACAATCTTGGATGATTTTCCTAAATGATACAACTGTCATAATTGTTGTTACAATTTTGGATGATTTTTCTATATGATACAACCGTTTTAATTGTTGTTACAATTTTGGATGATTTTCACAAATGATACAACTGTTTTAATTGTTGTTACAATTTTGGATGATTTTACTAAATGATACAACAGTCTTAATTGTTGTTACAATTTTTGATAATTTTCCTAAATGATACAACTGTCTTAATTGTTGTTACAATTTTGGATAATTTTCCTAAATGATACAACTGACTTAATTGTTGTTACAATTTTGGATGATTTTTCTAAATGATACAACTGTCTTAATTGTTGTTACAATTTTGGATGATTTTCCTAATTGATACAACTGTCTTAATTGTTGTTACAATCTTGGATGATTTTCCTAAATGATACAACTGTCATAATTGTTGTTACAATTTTGGATGATTTTTCTATATGATACAACTGTCTTAATTGTTGCTAAAATTTTTGATAATTTTCCTAAATGATACAACTCTCTTAACTGCCACTTGATTTTGATTTTTAGAAAAATTATGAATAATGCACAGTTTGCATTACTGTACAAAATGAAACAGAAAATTTGTTGATTTACAGTGTGTAGCATCTATCTTAAAGCCACTGAATTTGTAAGCAGTCTCCTAACACAAACCTTTGCTGCTCTCTCAAGACTTCTTTCCTCTGCAAAACATGGAATTCCTCCATTGCTACGACCCTCATACTTGCTCACATGACGCAGAGGTAATCCCATCTTCTCTCCCTTCTCCTTTTTCTGGAAGAAAATGTTTATAAAGGAGCACTTGAATAAATGTGACTTTTTAACATATCAGTTTATATATATATATATATATATATATATATATATATATATATATATATATATATATATATATATATATATATATATATATATATTTCTTATGACTATGTACAAGGTGATTTTATCACCACATGATGTTTCAAAAATATATATTGAAATATATATTTTGATGGGTCAAATCTATTTGTGTGCCCATGGACTTGTAACCTGATCTGTCGAAACCAGTAATGACAAAGTGAAATTTCATTGATGCTACACAAGAATCTGTATATATGACTACTTATTTGTATCAATGATAAAGCCCATAGGAGTAGAGATACATGCTTTGTATCCCTGATAAAGTCAATAGGAGTTGAGGTATATGTTTTGAATCCCTGATAAATCCCAGAGGAATTGGGGTACAAGTTTAGTATTCCTGATATAGCTTATAGGAGCAGAGGTAGAAGTGTTTTATTGCATATTCCATGAGATAAGTAAAAGCCTTTGTTTGGTGTTTTATTGCATACTGCATGACAGAAACAAGATATCTGTTTGGTGTTTTATGGCATACTGCATGAGAGAAACACGATATCTGTTTGGTGTTTTATGGCATACTGCATGACAAACAAGATATCTGTTTGGTGTTTTATGGCATACTGCATGACAGAAACAAGATATCTGTTTGGTGTTTTATGGCATACTGCATGACAGAAACAAGATATCTGTTTGGTGTTTTATTGCATATTCCATGAGAGAAATAAGAAACCTGTTAGGTGTTTTAAACCATACTCTATGAGAGAAACAAGAAACCTCTGATTGGTGTTTTATGCCATACTCTATGAGAGAAACAAGAAACCTCTGGTGTTTTATGGCATATTGGATGATAGAAACAAGAAACCTCAAGTGTTTTATGCCTTACTGGATAAGAGAAACAAGAAATATGTTTGGTGTTTTATGACTTATTGCATGAGATATACATGTTTGTTGTTTTAAGGCACAAAAATGCAAACAATTTACATATTACCAATACAGTCTGAATACAGTCTTGCCCAAGACTAATCTAATGGTAGTATTGGAATCGCATTTCAGTCACACTATGTGCTGCTCCTGTCTCCACTGTTTGCCTCTTTCTACATGGAGAAAAGTGCACTAAGTTTATTCTACATCAAGACATAATGTCACCAGTTTTTAATGGCTTGAATGATTGAGAGAATGACATCACACTGTTGCCATGATGAATGACAATGAAAATACAGGAGCTGTGAAGTGTTGGCAAATTAAACTCAAAAGCTGAATAGCATGCAACGTATCACAAATCTACAATCATGAGATGAAACAGAAACATTTGTATGTATTTTGCTCAAATAGAGAGCAAGCAATGTATAAGTTTGTGTGAATTTAAGCAATCATCTCTCTAAGACAGATAAAATAATTGATGTCACAGTCTGACCATTTTATTGTTATTTTCTATTTAAATA
This sequence comes from Potamilus streckersoni, assembly GCA_016746295.1. Classification (NCBI taxonomy): domain Eukaryota; kingdom Metazoa; phylum Mollusca; class Bivalvia; order Unionida; family Unionidae; genus Potamilus; species Potamilus streckersoni. Next base: position 329,812 of record JAEAOA010002115.1, on the reverse strand, counting down.
ACTCATATCTAATACAAGTGAAATGTTATATATAAGGATTTAGTAAACAAATAATGATCATTCCTGTTTTATATCAGTCTGTGATTATACATGATCAGAGATTGCAATTGTGTTTAGATATAATTCAGTGTGTGTGTCTGTGTTTTTGATTTTTACTGCAGCTTTAATAATTTTGTAGTCATATCACTATGAAGTCTGAAGTGTGACAGTTTATAGCAATGTATAGCACTGGGACATCTTGCTGCAGACATTAGCATCATGTCTCACTCAGTCACATTATCCTGACACCTGGATGACCAATCCTAACACTAGCCTCTTAATGCTGAGTGCCAAGTGAGGCAGCTGCTAGTATCTTATTTATAAGTCTTTGGTAATACTCGGCCAGGGTTTGAACCAGTGAGCTCCCACATCTGAGGCGGATGCAATACCTCAAGACCATCAGAGCAATCACAAATAAAATACAAGAAGAATTATTTAAATTATTCATTAGAATTACTTAGTGCTCACTGATGTTTATAACATCATTTTGAAATTACTGACATTTATTCAAAAACATTCTGGTTTGCATTATTTCAGTACATCAGGGCTTCAAGACTATTGAAATTCATTAAACACATTCTATACTTTTAAACTTGTGACAACATTTAGAATCATTTGGGATTAAATTTAAAATAATCTAAAATATCTCTTAAATTTTGGCATTTTAACTTTGAGAAACTGTTTATTGATTTTATTAAACTTGTTGGTATGCTTCTTTCTGTTACACAATAGTATAAGACCTAGAGTTGCAATAATAAGACATGGACATATGAACTTGAGGACAAGATGGATTGATACATAACTCATTGAATTTGCTAATGCATAAAAATATGACATTTAAATCTAACACTGAGAGGGAGAGAAAATATATATCCATGGGCTAAGATATTGGCAAGAATATTTGACTTGATAACAGAAATAAACATTAATAAAAGAAAAGACATCTTGTTTCAATGAGAATTTCCTTGAAGATACACAAAGGAAATGCAATTATACTTATTTAATACTAGTTGTATTATCCTTAGTATATACTACAAGTACAACATTTCATATACACATGCATATATTATCTTTAGTATATAATACACGTACAACATTTCATATACACATGCATATATTAGTACGTAAAATGTAAAGAAAAAAACTGAAGGCCATGAAAATGTCTCGAAGAATTTCTAAACAGATATGTACCAAAAAGAAAGTGGAAGTATGCTGAAACCAGAATTTGTATTATCATGTAAGGGAAAGACCAGAGAATGAAAAATAGTTTATTCATATTATTTTTAATGTTAATAAATTCATATTTATGGACAGGCAAACTATCTGTACAAATAACTTGTGATTATTTCTGATCCAATTGTTTTACTTTTAGTATGAAATCTGAACAGTTTATTTGGTAAAAGTTTAAAGTATACATACTTTGATTCTCATATTTTTGTTAAGAAAAAACCTATTGGGTCTGTCAGTTGATTCCATCATGATGTGGTAAAGCCTATTGGGTCTGTCAATTAATTCCATCTTGATGTGATAAAACCTATTGGGTCTGTCAGTTGATTCCATCATGCTGTGATAAAACCTATTGGATCTATCAATTGATTCCATCATGATGTGATAAAGCCTATTGCATCTGTCAATTAATTCCATCTTGATGTGATAAAACCTATTGGGTCTGTCAGTTGATTCCATCATGATGTGATAAAACCTATTGAATCTATCAATTGATTCCATAATGATGTGATAAAACCTATATAACCAATTTTTATATTTAAAATTTAACTGTACTGACTACAGGCATGTAGTATATCAGTCTACTGTGCTGACAACAACCATGCAGTATATAACAGTTAACTGTGATGTAAACTTAACTGCTGACAACAACCATGCAGTATATAACAGTTAACTGTGATGTAAACTTAACTGCTGACAACAACCATGCAGTATATAACAGTTAACTGTGCTGACAATTACCATACAGTGCATCAGAGTCAACTATGCTGACAACTACCATACAATATATCAGTCAGCTCATCTGACAATTGCCTTGCAGTATATCATAGTGGTGAACTATGCTGATAACTACCATGCAGTATATCACAGTCAACTATGCTGACAACTACCATGCAGTATATCACAGTCAACTATGCTGACAACAACCATGCAGTATATCAGTCAACTATGCTGACAACTACCATGCAGTATATCACAGTCAACTATGCTGACAACAACCATGCAGTATATCAGTCAACTGTACTGACAACTACCATGCAGTAAATCACAGTCAACTATGCTGACAACTACCATGCTGTATATCAGTCAACTGTACTGACAACTACCATGCAGTAAATCACAGTCAACTATGCTGACAACTACCATGCTGTAAATCAGTCAACTATGCTGACAACTGCCATGCTGTAAATCAGTCAACTATGCTGACAACTACCATGCAGTATATCAGTCAAATGTGCTGACAACTGCCTTGCAGTATATCAGTCAATTAATCTGACAACTACTTTGCAGGATATAAGTCAACTGACAACTGCCTTGCTGCAAATCAGCCAACTATGCTGACAACTACCATGCAGTATTTCACAGTCTACTTTGCTGGCAACTACCATACAGTATATCATACTAACTGTACTGGATACTAAGTAAATAACAGTTAACTGCTTACTGACATTCAGTATATTATAGTTTATTTGCTGTTTTCATAGGCTCATTTTTGCTTATAGGTATACCTTGCCTTCCTGTGTTCATTTACCACTTAATGTCACAAAAACTGATGTTTCTTGTGCCACTGGTTTATATTATGTCCTATGCCATTGAATTATTTATACTTTGTGCCATTGATTAATTTATAGCTTGTACCAATAATTTGTTTTAAAGTCAGCTGCTCAACTTACCTGGCTTTTCTTAGCACTTGTTTCCAAGGGATTGCTAGAGTCAGCACAGGAAATGGTAGGCAAGGCCTGGAGGTTAGAATTGAGCTAATCAAAACTAGGACCAAATTTAAATGACTTAACCAAGAGACCAAAGAAAGATTTTAAATATCTATAAGTGCATATATATATATGTATGTATATCTATAAGTGCATATATGTATGCATATATATCTACAGACAAAGAATTTCTACAAAGCTACTCACAATGTACATGCACCACAAGATCTCTACATTTACATAAACACTGAAATTCAATACTGCCCAAGAGATTCTAGCCATTCTAACTTAAGCTTGTGCCATATAATTATGATCAAGCATGATACACAATGTAACACTGACACTGTAACCTACATTCACTTTACACTGGCACATTTCCCATTAAATGCATCATTATTCACATTAATGTCATGGATTATGCATTTTGCAGCCTCATCTGGCAAACAACCTTCATTTGATGGAACTCTAATAACTTGATTACCCAGTACAACAAATAATTGTTGCAAAGCATCTACGAAATAAAGAATAAACTGAAATATCATGAGATTTTGGGATTTATTTGTAATCATGGAATTTGGGGATTTATTCCTACTCTCTTGTAAGTCAGATTCAACTGCATAGAGTCAGATCTGCCTTTACAAATCTTGGTCTGTTCAGATCGGTAGAACAAGCATTACAGACCATGATTTGCCATGCATTATACAGTGAAAGATGAAAGTCTATGCTGTTTGGAGTTAGACTTGTCTTGTAAGTTATTATAGAGGTTTTTTTACAAAGAAAAATGCATGGTAGTTAGAAAAACACCAAGATTTGGAAAAATGAAAAAGCATGATTGAAGGACTCATTTTTGATGCACAGTGAAAGTAAATTGTGATTTCGTCTTGGCAGGCATCACTATTTTCAATAAGAGTATCAATTGATTTGTATACAAGAGAACTATACAGAGGTCATGTTATCATGCTAAAAGTCCATTATCATAATCAATTCCAGGACTACACAATGGCCATGTTACCATGCTAAAAGTCCATTATCATAATCAATTCCAGGACTGTACAGAGGCCATGTTACCATGCTAAAAGTCCATTATCATAATCAATTCCAGGACTATACAGAGGTCATGTTATCATGCTAAAAGTCCATTATCATAATCAATTCCAGGACTATACAGAGGTCATGTTATCATGCTAAAAGTCCATTATCATAATCAATTCCAGGACTACACAATGGCCATGTTACCATGCTAAAAGTCCATTATCATAATCAATTCCAGGACTGTACAGAGGCCATGTTACCATGCTAAAAGTCCATTATCATAATCAATTCCAGGACTACACAATGGCCATGTTACCATGCTAAAAGTCCATTATCATAATCAATTCCAGGACTGTACAGAGGCCATGTTACAGTGCTAGAACATCATTATTATAATCAATCAGTGGGTTAAAAGAAGGCTAATGAACAGCTCTAAATGCCCATTATCATCATCAATTCTAAGAATGCACAATGACCATGCCAACATGCTAAAAGTCAATTATTATAATCAATCCCAGGAATATACATAGGCCATGTTACAGTGCTAGAAGTCTATTATTATAATCAATTCCAGGACTATACAAAGGCCATGTTACAGTGCTAGAAGTCCATTATTATAATCAATTAAAGGATTTAAAGGATCAAATACAGGGTATGGTATAGAACTAAATGCCCCTTATCATCAATAATTACAAGAATACACAGAGGCCACCCTAACATAATAAAAATCCATTATCATAATCAATTCCAGGACTATACAGAGCCATTGTAGTGTTAAAAATCCATTATCATGATCAATGCCAGGTCTATACAATGCTTATGCTGCCATGCTAAAAATCCATTATCATGATCAATGCCAGGTCCATACATAGCTTATGCTGCCATACTAAAAGTCCATTATCATGATCAATGCCAGGTCCATACAGAGCTTATGCTGCCATGCTAAAAGTCCATTATCATGATCAATGCCAGGTCCATACATAGCTTATGCTGCCATGCTAAAAGTCCTATATCATGATCAATGCCAAGTATATACAGAGCATATGCTGCCATGCTAAAAGTCCATTATCATGGTCAATGCCAGGTCTATACATAGCTTATGCTGCCATGCTAAAAGTCCATTATCGTGATCAATGCCAGGTCCATACAGAGCTTATGCTGCCATGCTAAAAGTCCATTATCATGATCAATGCCAGGTCTATACAGAGCTTATGCTGCCTTGCTAAAAGTCCATTATCGTGATCAATGCCAGGTCCATACATAGCTTATGCTGCCATGCTAAAAGTCCATTATCATGATCAATGCCAGGTCTGTACAGAGCTTATGCTGCCATGCTAAAAGTCCATTATCATGGTCTATGCCAGGTCTCTACATAGCTTATGCTGCCATGCTAAAAGTCCTATATCATGAATAATGCCAGGTCTATACATAGCTTATGCTGCCATGCTAAAAAGTCCATTATCATCATACAGAAGCAGATTATGTCCACAGCATGGCTGGCACAGTCACAGTTTTGAATACAGAAAAGTGTTGACTATGTTTTGTGGAACAGGCTGATAAAAATGAACTTTGCTGGACATTCTGGAATGCTAAAACATTTTATAATGGATAAATATTGCTATATTTGAAATTTCTAGGCATCTGTAATCTGTACTATTTCGGGTCATTATCATAAAGGATTAATGAATGTGACTTTTATCTTGCTTCAAAAGATATCATTTATTTCTGTCAGAAACATCATTGATATTGTTCATAAAAAATATGGCACAATACTCAAGTAACATCTGATTTCCAAGATGATTGTATATCATGCCTGATAATAAATTAATTAACAGTACAATGTAACTGATTATTTTAGTACAATGTAATTGTAAGTTAGTACAATATAATCATTTAGCACAATATAATTGATTATTTAGTACAGGGTAATTTATTTTCTAGTACAATGTAATTGATTATTTATTGTAAATGATTATTTAGCACAATGCAACTAATTATTTTGTACAATGTAATTGATTATTTAGTACAATGTAGCTGATTATTTAGTACAATATAATTGGTTATTTAGTACAATGTAATTGATTATTTACTGTAATTTTACATTTAGGATGCAATTGTTTTGTACAATGTAATTGATTATTTAGTACAATGTTGCTGATTATTTTGTATAATATAATTGGTTATTTAGTACAATGTAATTGATTATTTACTGTAATTTTACATTTAGGATGTAATTGTTTTGTACAATGTAATTGACTATTTTGTACAATGAAATTGATTAATTAGCACATTATAATTATTTAGCACAATGTATCTGACTCTTTTGTACAATGTAACTAATTATTTAGCACCATGTAACTAATTTTTTTGTGAAAAATTAAATGCTTTGAATTTTAATAAAACTGATTAACCAAATGCCAACAAATGGGTGTAAACAATGAATTCAACATACCTATTTGATAAATGATGATTGTAAAAATGGACTGGCTCACTTTGAGTGCTTAATAGTTTAATTTTGATAAACAATAAGCCTTATGTTGTCCTACACAATTTTGCCATGCTGAAAATGCCTACAGTGTTTCTTAGTAAATGGAAACAAATAAGTAATACAATTACATAGAGTAAGAAAAGAAACTATTCTTTGCATGTTCATTTGTGTGTATGCTATCATTGCTACAGCAGGATAATATTTTTTCTGAATAAAAACCTGAATTCAAGTTATGTAACAACTGATATTAACACAAAAATTTAAAATATGCATAATAATAATAATAATAAAAATAATAATAATAATAATAATAATAATAATAATAATAATAATAATAATAATAATAATAATAATAATAATAATAATAATAAATGCATGTGTCCTCTCTGACATTACCATGTTATGAGATAAATGGTCACTGGTAAAATTTGTCTTTCATTCATGTATACAATATTACATTTTGATTATACATTATCAATGTTGTGAACAAAAATATCAAATTTAAATACATTAATTTTGATATTCATCATATGTATTATAAATGTATTCAATACACTATCACACATTTTGGTCATAGCTACACATTGTACATTTCACCAAGAAGGAATCACTACACACTGATCTTAGTGACACACACAGCAAACTCTTGTAAGTACCTTCATATTCTAACTACAACTCTTGTAAGTATTCTAATATTCAAATCACTACTCTTGTAAGTACTCCAATATTCTAATTACTCTGTTGGTCAAAGCTTGCCTTTATCCTAAGTACTCCAATATTTTAATTATGCTGGGATATAAAAAAAACTTGCTTTTAACCTAAGTACTCCAAAATTTTAATCAATCTGGGATCAAAGCTTGCCTTTATCCTTAGTACTGTAATATTCTAATCACAATGGTGGTCAAAACTTGCCTTTATCCTAAGTACTGTAATATTCTAATCACTCTGGTGGTCAAAGCTTGCCTTTATCCTAAGTACTCTAATATTCTAATCACTCTGGTGGTCAATGATCACCTTTATCCATCTCAGAGTATTATTAATCTTTCAAATCAAAGTGTAAAATCAGAGAAAGAGAGAGAGAGAGAGAGAGAGAGAGAGAGAGAGAGAGAGAGAGAGAGAGAGAGAGAGAGAGAGAGAGAGAGAGAGAGAGAGAGAGAGAGAGATCTTTGTAAATAAAATGCCAACAACAGCAGGTCATTGGAAAAGTATGTGCTATCACTCCAAACTCTTCAAATAATTATATTATCCATTATATCATGACCTTGGATACATTATATCATGACCTTGGATACATTATATCATGACCTTGGATTCATTGTATCATGACCTTAAATACATTGTATCATGACTATGGATGAACTATATCATGACCTTAGAAGCATTGTATCATGATCTTGGATGCATTGTATCATGACCTTGGATGCATTGTATTATGACCTTGGATCGCCAACAATATCTCAATCTGGGACTTCTATTGTCACATGAGAAACAATACTATGTCATTTTGAATGGAATGGTTTATGGAAATATATTTATTGTAATAGTGCCACTGTTGCCATAGCAATGACTCAAAGCACTATGATGTTCTTGCATCATTTGGAGTACTTTGCAGGATCACTTTATAAATAAAGGCAGTTAAATGATCTCATCCAGTACAAAATTTTAGATCTGGTGTTTTATTGTACATGAAAGTTTATTTAGTGCAGAGACAACTGGAATAATGTACCTTGCCCACACACACACATGATTGCAAGCAAATTAGACTGGTCTTATTGCAGGACTCTAACCCAGATCCATTTGGATTGCATGTCTGGCATGTTTAACAATGAACATGAATTGTGTTCTGAGTTACACATCCAAATCCATGACACATACCAGGTCATGAAGACAAAGCTAATAATACATTTCAAGTCTGGCCTTCAGAAAACATATGTTACAAATCCAATCACATCAATGAGACATGTTTCAAGTCTAACTTTGAGAACATGTATGTTACAAATCCACTCCCAGTATCGTCTCATGGGGTCAGTGGTTGTTTCTGGGATTTTCCTGGGTTCTTCTTCCACCATTTATACTGGATGCCATGTATAAAATCCTACAACAGCAACAACAATAACAACAACAACAATACATTTTGTCTGACCTTCTGAAATGTACACAATAAATCCAATACAAAAAACTGAGACTCATGAACCAGTGGCAAGAAAATTTCAGGTTTAAATTTAGACAAAGAGATCAGATATTTTAAAGTGAGAATGAACATGCTAACTTCATGAATTATTAAATCTTTGATTATCACAGTAGTGATACAGACGTTAATAGAGATAACTGAGATTTTTATAACAGAATGAAATTAATTAATGATAAATGTTACTGAAACTCAATTTCTTGTAAAAGGATTGGACGTTTCTTCTAGTATTGTGATTATTTCTTCTATAATGAATGGTGCAAAAAATTCTAAATGTTCGCTGAAAGTTAAAGATGCCTGTTAATTTTGAAACGGGTCTAACTATATCTTTGACATGAGGAGTACATAGAATAAACAGTTTAAGGAGTTTCATTTTCTGTCTGGAAATCGCTGTCTGGATTTAATATAAATTTGCTCTGAGTTTAATTTTGATCATTTGGAAAACCTAAGACACAACTTTAATACAAATCATAAAATTAAGATATTGTTTAAAAGCTAGAACTTATCAAAATAAGAATGGAAAACAAATCCAGACTGATTATGCATCCAGAGGGAAATAAATCAACAAGTTAACAAAGTGATTCCTCTCAGTAATTTTACAATATTGATATGGATGTTTTGATTATTGTAAGATATTAATAGTTAATTTGAAATTTGAGTTGAATGAACTATTAGAGTACTTACGTTATTATTGCTAGGTAAGTTGTGCTGCTGTGTACAAGAGATAGAAAGAAGAATGAATGAGCCTATTCAGACCATGCCTTCCATTTCAGTAACCATGGTAATAATAGGGGTGAATGTGACTTAGTATAACTTATTCCATGACTTCATGGAACTCAATTAATTAAAGCATACAAAATATGCACTGAAATTTCTATATACAGGATACTCTAGGGACTACAAACTTCAGCAAAAAAGACACTTAAGGGACCACACATTTGTATATCAAGTACACTTATGGAACCACATATTTGTTGTCCTGTGTGCACTAGTGTCCTTTATAAAGAGGTTATGCATGTGATCGACTTTTATCCAATGCGCTGGCAGATGATGGTTTATGTTGATTGTACTAATGACTGCTTTAAACAGACTGCATAGACCCATATCTGCTGGTGTTTTTTTGTGATGGCAAATCTAGATCTGTGAAGTTTGGAATCATTTGATGAGCACATGTGAAAAATTAGAAAAAGGATTCATTATGTTGTCATTTATAAACAAGTGTATTTTGTATTAAAATATTCACTTAGTCTAGTTTCATTGTACAGTACTTTATAAACAAGTATGTTATGTTTGGACGTTTTCACTAAGGCAAGTTCAATGTACAGTTATTTATAAACAAATGTCATTTTAATATAAATAGTCACTATGACAAGTTTCATTGTACAGTCATTTATAAACAAGTGTCTTTTGCATAGAAGTACTCATTGGAGCAAATTTTGTTCTGCAGCCCAATACAAACAAGCTTTTTTGTATAGGAATATTCATCCAGGCAAGTTTCACTGTACATCATATGTGACAACAGTCCAAGAATGCTACTTAAATTCCCTTAATTCATCCTAATCATGAATTCCATGTGTGTTTTCGTTGCTAACATGTAAACAAGCTAAATTTTTTTTGTTGTCATTTTCTTAAATCTTCTCTAATTTAAGATAAAATTTACTTTTAAAAATACAGAAGTTGAAAAAGTCTAAACTATAGTGTTGTTTACTGAGAGGTATAGTGACTTGTTTACTGAGGAATATAGTGACTTGGGTGTTTATCTGGATACAGTCTATTGATATCAATGACTACATGAAATTAACAATCTGATTCACTACTGGAATGTGTTAATATTTTAATGTCTTTTAGAGTGTATTAAATTCGTATTGGCTGTTGAAAGTTGTTATAATTTGATTGGTTATTGGAATGTGGCATAATGTGATTTCTATAATGTGTTATCATGTTGATTGTCTGCTAGAACTGCTATGGTTTGATTGAATATTGGAACTAGGTAAATGTGATTATTTATATGGCCAGAATTTTTTAATGTCAACTTCTGATGAAAATTTAGGTGATAAGCCTGGTCTGTATTGCAGTCAGGTAAATACATGGAGGAAATAGCTGAGCTTTTGGTGTCATTTTTGCACAAAAATTTATGGCTAACAAACTGCATAATTTTATGCAAAGTATGGACATGTGTTCAGGCACTAACTATGTAACCATCTATGGCTCTCCCATGTGACTACAGTTGTGAGACTAACTGGTACCTAAGCAACTAAAATAAACAACATGAATATCCAGTTAGAAGTGATCTTTAGTTAGGTGACTACAACAGTCTGTATTTGTCTTCTATAAGACAGTGACTCTATCTGCCTAAAAGAGTTAAACTGCTGAAAGGAAATGTGGACTGAATGGATGACTAGCTACTGGAATAAAATGTGGCCCTACTGGATGACTACTTATATAAAATGTGGACCTAATGGATGACTGCTACTAAATGAAATGTGGACCTAATGGATGACTAGCAGCTTAAATGAAATGTGACCTAATGGATGATTAACTAATGAAATGAAATGTGGATCTAATGGATGACTGCTATGGAAATGAAACATGGGCCTAATATATAACAGGCACTTTGATTGGCTATCCAGTGGATTAAAAGATGTTCAAATTACTAACAATTATCTGAACCTGGACAGTTATCTATATGAGAATGATGATAAGCTAGATGAATGGGTTTAAATAAATATATAGATAAACCTTTTCCTGAAATATATGGAATAAAAAAATGATACTAAATCAGTTGGAATAATGATTTAATCTTGTAATTTAAACACAAGAGAGCAGAACGTTTTAGGCATTAACTGGTTTTCTTTGATAGATGAATTGAATTTATTTATTGCATTTGAATTTATTAGGAAAAAAGTTTAGTATTCTGTATAGAACAACAAATGAAAAACATGAAATACAGCAATTGTTTATTCTCAATAAGAGAGGAAAAATCTGTTGACCAGTCTTTGCTAGATAGCTTGCAAGCCAGTCCAGAAGTCAAGTGGTGACATGGTAACATTAACAATAATCATCCACAAAATTCTGTGCTTTAAAGATCAAAACCATTTAAACATTTCCCACTGAAGAGAGAAGTTATCATTATTTTACCTGGTCTGTGTTAACACCAACATCCCTAGTTTGCACCTAAACAATCATCAGGATAAAGAGGATATCATTCATAAGATGTTTGTAAATTATAAAGATTCCTGCTCCAATTACTTGTGTATTGAATGCATGAAGCAAAAATAATTATTTCCAACACTAAAAATGCTTGTAATTCACTATTTTGGTCAAGTGTAGAAATCAGATGATGTAACTACTTTTATTCAGAAATTGTGATTTGACTGTCTACCTAAATGGTCTCAGAACTGCTTCTTTAGAAACTGACATTTGACTGTCTACCTAAATGGTCTCAGAATTGCTTCTTTAGAAACTGACATTTGACTGTCTACCTAAATGGACTCAGAATTGCTTCTTTAGAAACTGACATTTGACTGTCTACCTAAATGGTCTCAGAACTGCTTCTTTAGAAACTGACATTTGACTGTCTACCTAAATGGTCTTAGAACTGCTTCTTTAGAAACTGTGATTTGATTGTCTACCTAAATGGTCTCAGAACTGCTTCTTTAGAAACTGACATTTGACTGTGTACCTAAATGGTCTCAGAACTGCTTCTTTAGAAACTGTGATTTGATTGTCTACCTAAATGGTCTCAGAACTGCTTCTTTAGAAACTGACATTTGACTGTCTACCTAAATGGTCTCAGAACTGCTTCTTTAGAAACTGACATTTGACTTTCAAACCAAATCACCTCAGAACCATTTCTTTTGAAATTAAGATCTGACTGTCAAAGAAAATGGCCTCAGAATTGTTTCTTTAGAAACTAAGATTTGACTGTCCACCTATATGGCCTTAGAACTGTTTTTCTATAGCAACTGATACTTGTTTTGAAATTACATTCAAATCATGTCAAAAATTTTTTAGAACAGTAATTACAGGATATGGCCTAAGATGATGGGTTTTCTAAGTGACAAGCAATTGATCTACTTTTCAACTAAAAAGCTATCTAAGCATGGCAATGTTTGTCTGTTTGTCTTCAACTATTACATTACCATGTTTCACAACAGCTTGGACCTGACAGGTCTTTGTTATTTAACTTAACAGCATCACACTCTTTGAAATTTCATGGGAAAATACAAAAATGCCACTCAATACTGTAAACAAATAAAGAGTATGAAGCCAGTAAAAAAAACTCATTTTAAAACTATGAATTATGATAATAAGACAAAATTGTTCTGTTTTCTACCTTTTACATTTCTAAAGATAATTCTGTGTATTTTGTATTTTCAGCAAGAAACTTCAAAAGGTGTGATGATGTAAATTTTGTAATGTACAAAATGATTATTACAATATTATTTTGACTGGGATTAGTATGTAACTGTCAACACAACACAAGTCATGTTATGTCAATATCCCCCTGATCCTGCTTAATGGAAAACAACACATGTCATGTTATCATGTCAATATCCCTGATCCAACTTAATGGAAAACAACACGTCATGTTATCATGTCAATATCCCCCTGATCCTGCTTAATGGAAAACAACACATCATGTTATCATGTCAATATCCCCCTGATCCTGCTTAATGGAAAACAACAAGTCATGTTACATGTTATCATGTCAATATCCCCCTGACCCTGCTTAATGGAAAACAACAGATCATGTTATCATGTCAATATCCCCTGACCCTGCTTAATGGAAAACAACAAGTCATGTTATCATGTCAATATCCCCCTGATCCTGCTTAATGGAAAACAACACGTCATGTTATCATGTCAATATCCCCCTGATCCTGCTTAATGGAAAACAACACGTCATGTTATCATGTCAATATCCCCCTGATCCTGCTTAATGGAAAACAACAAGTCATGTTATCATGTCAATATCCCCCTGATCCTGCTTAATGGAAAACAACAAGTCATGTTATCATGTCAATATCCCCCTGATCCTGCTTAATGGAAAACAACACGTCATGTTATCATGTCAATATCCCCCTGATCCTGCTTAATGGAAAACAACACATCATGTTATCATGTCAATATCCCCCTGACCCTGCTTAATGAAAAACAAGTCATGTTATCATTTCAATATCCCCCTGACCCTGCTTAATGAAAAACAATTGAGTTCCAAGCTGAAATGAAGTTTTCTGTAAGTAATGATAACAAGCAGGTTGAGTTATGACTGTTCCGATTATATCAATACTACAAGTTACTACAGGGCTGTGTTAAAAAAAAAAACACTTACCAGGTGGGATTTTGTGGCACATTGAAAACATGCATTCTATAACAATTGTATAGCAAAAGAGTTCATGTACACTTATATAACTTATAGACATTAATCAAACTCTGACCCTCAAAAAGAGAGGTCCTGTAAAACATTACATATTAAATCATCAGTTTTAAATCTTTATATCATGTACACTTTCTAAAATCATTAGTACATACACCATTTCCCATCAGACTTATTTTGTATGTTAGGAAATTCTGATGTCATAAAAAATGTGCCAATTAAACAATATTTGCAAACTTAAGATGCTGTAAAATTATTGAATGGTAATTTGCATGTTTTATTTGATACTGTGTGTTACCTATTTTAGCGGGAGCAATATTTTTGTAAATTTTGTTTCCTTTATGTGTTATGATAATGTTATGCTTGTGATACTAATGTAATTTAAAAACAAGTTTTTAAAAAAATCCCACTCTGTAAACATCATGCTCGTTGGAATATACTCAGAAAGTGTATATGTGTGTGTGTATATATATATATATATATATATTTTATATATATATATATATATATATATATATATATATATATATATATATATATATATATATATATATATATATATATATATATATATATATATATATACTTAGAAAATGCATTTACACAGTTGGAATATACTCAGAAAGTGTATACATACACGAGAGGTGAAATGGTACACCTGTGCCACATATTGATACACAGCCTGTGATACAATACATATCAATACATATCAATACAAATATGAACTTAACAGTCTTTCCATCTTCGGAAGGTAGGTGGTGCCCCTTTTTGACATACTGGTTGTATTTCCAGTAATACAGATAGAGATAATGCCGTATGAGTAATTTAAGTCCATCAATGCAATAGTCTAATTGTGCAGAGGTATAATTCAAACAAATATCTTTGCTTCTTAATTCAATTTTTTTTGTCCTAATTTATTCAGTTTAATTTAAACCTGATATGGATATATGGTTTTGTATCATATGATTCACGAGGCTAAACTGTTTGATAGAAAAATTGAAAATAGCAGTCGACTTTTAAATTGTCTGTATTTTAAATATGCTCTGTATTCTGCCATTTGTACATTTGATTTCATAATAATGCTGAAAGCGTGACTGACCATCATGCAGTCTATTTTTCTCTATCGAACATTATACAGCAGACTCTATCATTTTCGGGCTCAAAATCACTCACTGTTACTTCCATTAACAATTTCCCAGCTCCAATAATTGAAAATACCTCATAACTCTAAAAACTGTTGGCATCATCACTATCACCAGCCAGTATTTGCCAAGCAAAAACATAATAAACCAGGATGGAAATCAGACATTTTGGTTTACTAGGTGGCCCATATTCTAAACATGCAATTGTAAAACATCCTTCATGGAAGGTTCAAACTACTGCCATAGTGCTTATTCCAGGGCACAATGTGCCATTCAAATTTAGTTTTTTAACCAGTCATGTCAAGCTTGAAGAACCCAGAACATTAGCCTACCTAAAAGCAGATGGCGTGACAAGAATAGTTAAATAAAAATCATATATTCAAAGAGCACATTTCATATGCAGGGATTTCAAAAATTTTGCAGGAATTCTCGCACATTACTGTTCTCCAAGTGTGCAAATTCAAACAAATTTTGCAATATTACACAATCACACATGCTGAGAGCATCTTTAAGTACTTCAAATCAATGACTTTTGCACCACTATTTAACCTGGACTGAAACAAGCAATAATCACCAATGGGATTTCAGTGTAACATATTTCACCATATAGTGTATATTTCAAATCAACCAAAGTAGACAAGATGAAATTCAATCCAGAACCTTCGCGTATAAGTGGTTATTAAATAATGAGTAGATTTAATTATATACGTGGAACACCTTAGGATTGTAACCTATATGCTGAACATGCTGCTGGTTTAAGATAATTAGCATGAAATGGCAGGGGGGCACATTACAAAGTGTGTCACTGAGTTAATCTGCAGATGGCAAGCTACTATTCCAAATAGTCTTTTTTTTTTACTAATAAAGTTAGTTTCGAGAACTGGACTGCAAATGCTGTTTCAGATGAATTCTATATCTACTAGCTATACCAGGACAAACTAATAATTCATGGCTGCTGAAGACTAAAATAACTTACAAATGGTAAGAATCATTTTGTATTGATTCTCCATCTCTTGTGTTGATATGTGTATCATTATAGCAAAAGTTTTGATTCACTGATATGTTGATGAATCATTTCACCCCTAACATAAGATTATGAAATATATTCAGAAAGTGCTTATATACACTGCAGAAATATACTCAGAAAGTGTATACATACACTGTTGGAAAATTTGGAAAATGCATATATACACTGTAGGAATATACTCAGAAAATGTATACATACATTTTTGCAATATATTCTGAAAATGTATGCATACACTGTAGGAATATACTCAGAAAGTATATACATACACTGTTGAAATATATTTAGAAGTGCATATATAAACTGTAGGAATATACTCAGAGAGCAAATACACTGTTGAAATATATTCAGAAGTGCATATATACACTGTAGGAATAGACTCAGAGAGTGAATACACTGTTGAAATATATTCAGAAGTGCATGTATACACTGTAGGAATAGACTCAGAGAGTGAATACATACACTGTAGGAAGAGAAGATTATGGGAGACAGAGAAGGAAAGCATGTTAATAATTTGCATGCAGTGTAAATCATTCACCAATACAAATTCAAATCTAAATTTTATAAAATTATTCAAAAGGAAAGAGATTTTTAAAAATCCAAAATGTAGATGACACTAAAAACCAAGTTATGACAAACCAGTTAAAAACAATAAAGTTTGTAACAAAAGAAAATTCATATAAATATATATAAATATTTACAGAGATAAAAGTATGTTTAAGAAAGTGAATAAAAATATTAAAAGAAAGCACTAAAAGGGTCTTAAAAATTAACATGAACAAAAAATACAGAATAATCAAAAACAATTAAAGTCATCAGTCTATTTATCAAAATAAAATTTTAATAAATTATGCAGAAATATTTACAAAACACATTCACACAAATCTAATATGGGAATCAAAATATTATAAAGGAGCAGAAAAGGGGTATTTATTTTAAAGGTTATTTTAAACTGACTGACCCCATTTTGAAACTCTAACAAAACTTGTAACACACACAATTCCTCTGAGGCTAAACCAAGGCCCCCAAACAAATGTGATTGGAATCATACCAAAATAAATTTAGCAACAAAAAAACTGAGGAAAATTACAAGTTTTTCTGTTAAGATATCCAAAAGGTTGCTTGATTTCTAGAATGAGGTCAGTCATCATTTATTTACCCATGGAAACCACATGAAACTATGGAAACAATGAAAATGCTTACCCCATTTGACTTGCACTCAGACCCCTTCTTGTCCCCACTTCCAGACCCTCCCTTCCGCTCCTGTTGCTCCCTGTCTCGCTGTTTCTTTGTTTTTCGTTTCTTCTTCTTAGGTTTTGTCTCGGGTAGCCTTAGTTCAGGTTCTGATTCACTGTCACTGTCACTAGAACTGTTGGAATAAAACACATAAACTTGGTTTCATCCTGTTTTAACAGAGTGCTGTGTTCCCTCATCACATAACTTTTCAATATAATACAGCCCTTCTTATAATGGTCATGAATTGCATTTACCTGATCACATTTTGTTTTATCACAGCTATATAACTGACCACTCTGACCAGCAAACTGACTGCCAACCATCTGCATTATAAAAAATTCCAATGACCTGCTAACCAATTAATTAACCAATTTAGTGTTTACCTAACATCTATTCACCAGATGTGAAGTAACCTGTATTGTCAGTAGTTGGATGTGGTCAACAGCAAGGACAGGTAAAGTGGAATGTCAGGAGTCCAGTGGATCACCTATATTGGTCAGCCAAGTGGACTGCCATGAGTCCAGTGGATCACCTGTACATCATTAAAACTTAAAGGTCAATGAAAATTATCAACAATCATAACAGTTAGCATCAGTACACAATTAATAAAATCCGGTTCAGTACCTACGAATGTAGTCCCAGTCCATTTTTAGATCACTTTTTCCTGTCTCCGTTTGGTGGTGATACAAGAGTTAGATTTTGGCATTCTTTGTAAGGATTCAAAGGCAATTGTTTATACTTTAAAATGTGAGCTTATGGTGTGGTTGTCTGTGTGTATTTCGGCGACAGTGCACATTGAGTAATAAGGTCATGGTGATGATCCAAAGGGAAATCTGTGTTCCATTGTATGGTGTTTTGTTTACAATTCAGCCTCTCCAAAAAATGCAGGTCAACCCTTGACAAGAACTTCACCGTAAAGTCATCTTTGAATGTATTTTAGATTAACATATGATTTGTAGTGATTGTCACACAGTGGAAAGTTCAGTACTGAGAAACAAATGTAGAGACTATATAGTAAAATTAATTGTGTTCTATGGCCAGTTAAGAATTTCAGAAATAGTCATGAGCTGACATTTCCTTTAATGTTTATTGCATTGAATGAGTACCTACCAACATCCTGCAATCAGCTGGGTACAATAAATGGACATCTTTTAAATGACATCCAATTGTCAAGGAAATTTGTGTGATTATGGTCAAAATAGCATTCACAAAGGATCCACTGACCTGGCATACTGCCTCCCCCCACCCCAGTACTGATCTCATTTCTGATTACAGCAAAATGTATAAGGTGTCATAAGACTAGTATTCCATCGCAGTGAATAATCCAGCATCATCCAGATGACTGAGCACATCATGCAGTGACAATTGCAAAAATTTGCAAGTTTTGAAGCTGCAACTGAAATGGCAAAATTAGATAATGACAAGAGACAGACAGACAGAGGGGAAGAGAGGAATAGAGAGAAAGAGATGGGGGGGAGAGAGACATTGAAAATATGATCAAGTGACTAAACAAGGGCCAGAATGAATATAAATGGTTTAGTGCATCCCAGGAAAGCCTGCAACATCGTGAACTTTCTGCACAGAGTAATTGGAGAAATATGAAAGTGTGCAGAGAACTTCATTCATAATGCATTTAAAAACCTGCATCAATCGTCCCTAGAATCACAAAATGCTTAGATCCATACATGTAATGACAGAGGAATATGTAAAATCGAAATTTAAAGTTGTTTTCTCAGTAGTAGAGCAAACTGTGGTATCTTAAAATATAAACATATTAAAGAGGCTTGAACTTCAACTTTTCATTAGTCTTGATGGTGAAATATAGCTGTTTCTATTTTAACAAAGATTGTGTTAGAAACTGTTTGATTTTAAAACTCAGGCACTTCAGTGGCATTTTTGATGGCATGATACAGCAAACTTTTGCATACCACTTCAGTGGCATGTTACAACAAAAATTTTAGTTTTCTTTTGACACTTCAATTGCATTTTTGATGGCATGTTACACAATTTTCTGTTTTCATTAGGCACTTCAATGACATTTAGGCAATTCAGTTTTCTTTGGCAATCCAGTGGCATTTATGATAGCATGAAGCAATCTTTTGATGTCAAGGAAATATGAACTTACAGAAAATGGGTCATCTATAGCTAACAAGTAACACCTAAAACGTGTCTACCCTAGGAACTGAACTCGGGTCTAGTGGTGTAAAAAACAGTGACTCAAACAAAGCATTTTGATGCATTATATATATAATGTATTCTATTCTATATTATTATTATTATTATTATTATTATTATTATTATTATTATTATTATTATTATTATTATTATTATTATTATTTTATTTAAAGAAGGTAACACAATTAGCTAAGAACTAATCTTCCTTGAGGCCCTCATTCAAAGGAATTTACTTATTTTTGCTGCATCTCTGAAGCAACTGGATATACTGGGTTTGGAAAAAGGAAATAGAGTGGGCATTTCTAATCTCAACTGGAATACTATTCCAGAGCAAAGTTCCAGAGTATTGGAAACTTTTTTTAAATTATTCCTTATTTGGTTTGGGAATTTTGTAATGTTTGGTAGACATTGATCACATGTGGGGAGTATTTCCAGGTAGCCTATTCTTGAATAGTGATTATAAATATTCAGAACCACTATTATTGGCTATCCTGTACATTAATTTGGCTTTTCTCAAACAGATTCGGTCTTTAATAGGTAATATTTTTAACTTACTAGCTAAATTTTCCTCGCTTTTTTTCTGGATTGATATTAACTCAAAAGCTCTTTTTTTGGAAATATGCCAGCTTTGCTAAGTTTTTATCATTTGAATTACCCCATACTATATTACATAGTATAAATAGGGTTGTATGTAACTGTTATAAAATAGTTTTCTGTGCCTTTCCGGGAGAAAGTGTATCATACTGAGAAGCTTTAAATTTGAATTGACATTTTACTGATATGTTTGATATGTTCAGTCCATGAGAGGTTATTATCTACCAATACACCAAGTAGACTATCGTGACAGACCATTTGCAACCTTTTATCATTCCATGTCAGACATAGTTCATCACTCTCAAGTTTTGTTCTTTTTTTGCATGTTGAGATAAGTAATATTTTAGTTTTACCAATATTAACCACAATGCCATTGCATGTGCACCAGTTGTCCAGTTTGTTTAGGGAATTCCATAAAGAAATTTCAAGTTCATGCTTTGTGTTTTAGATGTCTGACAATGTTGTGTCATCTGCATAGAGATCTGTTGATGATCTTGAGTCCCTTAGTACAAGTGGTAAGTCATTAATAAATAAAATAAACAGTAATGGACCCAGAATTGAGCCTTGTGGTACTCCACATCTAATTGTTCAGAATTCAGACAGAACATTATTTATATAAACGTGTTCTCTCACGTATGTATGAAGTAAACCATCTAACTGTGCTTTCATCACATTGGTAGATTTTCAGTTTCTTCAAAAGGATTTCATGATCTACCATGTCAAAAACTTTCCTGAAATCTACAAATACAGAACCTATTATTCTACTTTGGTCAAGTGCTTGAAGCCATTTATCAGTTAGGGAGATCAAGGCAGTCTCACATGAATGTTTCTGTCTAAAGCCTGATTGATTAGGGTGTAACAGAAAGTGTTTAGTTAAATATGATATGAATGAATCATGGACATGCTTTTCAATCAATTTTGATAAAAAAAGTTTGGTAGTATTAAGATTGGCCGGTAGTTATCAGCATCATCCTTAGGACCATATTTGTGAATAGGAGTTACTTTTGCAGTTTTCCATATTTTGGGGACAGATGAGGACGCAATATTTAAATTGATTATGAATGTTATGCTATCTACAAAAGCAGAGGCAGAAGATTTTATGAGTTGTGGATCAATCTGATCAAGTTCTGTAGCTTTCTTAGTATCAAGTTCACTGAGACACTTTCAACAAAATTTTTTGATCCTGGTGGGATAGAGAAACATACCTCCTTAGAGATTTTTCTACTGCAGAACTTTTTCAGTTCATTAAAGTTGTTTTCAATCACTGGTTCTTTTAACTTTATGGTAATGTTGGTGAAAAAAATCGTTGAAAACATTTGCAATATCACTGACTACAGTGTCATTCACCAGAAAGAGTGAATTTTATTTATCTGATCTTTGTATGTTAAACCAATTAGTTCATTGAAGACTGTCCAAATGCAGTTTTTGTCACTCTTTTTGTTTCCAAGCAATGATTGAAAATTGTTTTGTTTAGCTTTTTTAATCATACTTGTTATTTTATTTCTCCATACTTTATATTGTGTATGGTTTCTCATAGCCTTGAATTGGTCCCTTGTTTTCATAGCATCAAGGATTTCAGTTGTAAGCCAATTAGGTTAGATTTCATTCTTTACTCCATGTACTTTCAGTAGTACATGCTTAGCGACTACATCCATAAATAAGTCAAACCACACCCTCAGAGCTTCATCTATGTCATCCAAATTTTGGATCATCTTCCATGGAGCTTTATATAGGCTATTGAGAAATTGTTCTTCATTAAAATTTTTGAATGATCTGTAAGTGATAGTTTTGTGTGTATTTTTCTTATTTCTCTTGCATTTAACCTATGTTGTCAAAAGAGTAGGATAGTGCTCACTAAAACCAACTTTTGGTATGTTAACACAAGCTACATTGTCTGGTAGGTTGGAATAGTGGGGTCATTTTCCAGCTGGACTATGCCTAATGATTCAATAAAGTCTGTCCAGTTCTTCCTTATTTGAGTATTGAGAAGGTCCTTATTTATATCACCGAGTATATGTTTCTTTCTCCTGTTCAATAACATTTTCCATTTGTTTCAAAAAGTTATCATTCCAAATTGCCTTGGAGGAAGGTGGCCTATAAATGAAACCAACTAGAAATGATTTTGCATTATTTTGATAAATTTCCATCCAGATACTCTCAATTTCTTTTGACTCCAAGTCAATTCATCTTTCTGCATTTACCTGTTCCCTACAACAAGACCTCTCCTAATGTATTCTATTCGTCTTTCTGCATTACCTGTTCCCTACAACAAGACCTCCCCTAATGTATTCTATTCGTCTTTCTGCATTACCTGTTCCCTACAACAAGACCTCCCCTAATGTATTCTATTCGTCTTTCTGCATTTACCTGTTCCCTACAACAAGACCTCCCCTAATGTATTCTATTTGTCTTTCTGCATTACCTGTTCCCTACAACAAGACCTCCCCTAATGTATTCTATTCGTCTTTCTGCATTTACCTGTTCCCTACAACAAGACCTCCCCTAATGTATTCTATTCGTCTTTCTGCATTACCTGTTCCCTACAACAAGACCTCCCCTAATGTATTCTATTCGTCTTTCTGCATTACCTGTTCCCTACAACAAGACCTCCCCTAATGTATTCTATTCGTCTTTCTGCATTACCTGTTCCCTACAACAAGACCTCCCCTAATGTATTCTATTCGTCTTTCTGCATTTACCTGTTCCCTACAACAAGACCTCCCCTAATGTATTCTATTAGGAGGCTGTGGATACTTTCACTGTTTTCTGGATATTTTTAATATCTTCTATTTGGGGAATGGGATATTTTCATTATATCCTATATTCTCTATATCCTCAATCAATAATATTTTCATAAAATTAAAACAGTATTTTTATTGTTGCAGACTGATTTCTATCTGTAACATGTCAGAAGGGTTAGTGCCATTGATATGAAGATGTTAAAGGCAATTTAACCTTTTTAGACTGAATTCTATCTTTAACTTGTTGGCAGTGCTGACATTTGTGAAAGTACAATTGTCATTAATGTCAATAAATACTCAACACTTGTTGGCAGTGCTGACACATACATTTGTGAAAGTACAATTGTCATTAATGTCAATAAATACACTTGTTGGAAAATTTAGTTGAAAATAGCAGAAAATGTATTAATCCTGGCACTACATCACAGAGAGTCAAGATATTAGAAAGATATAAAGATTTCTAATAGCTTACAGTAAATTTTTTACTGCAGTAAATTTTTACATTTCACCAGTCAGAAAGTGTGATACTTGATCTCTAGCCCACTTTAATTATAATCTCAGTTAATTAATGGTATATGATACTTACTCAGATTCATCAAGTGTCTCTGTCACCTTGAGCTGAGCTAACAATTTCAAACAACCATCCATTGTTTTGAGAGATGCATTTTCTAGTATATTGTTAATATCCATTTTACTGAGAATGCTATTCTGATGGTCCTTGGAAGTTTTGTTCTTTTTCCCTTTACTTTCACTAGAATGTTCAAAAGCACCATTTGAATCAGTATCGTAAGTTTTCACATTGCCGTCATCTGAAAATCGATCTGAATCTGAAGAACCTTCAGCAGGAAAGTCCTCCATTTTCTGACCAGTACCATCTTGAAATTCTGAAAGGGCATGACAGAGGAAGAATGTTATAGTCTCTAAAAGAATTCTATAAGGCAGTTGTGACCTTTAATATGTTGATATTATAAACTAGTTAGAGGTGACATCACACAGCACTGTCAAGTGTCACAAAGCACTGTCAAGTTCAAATAGCCTTTAATTTTGAGGTAGAAAATCATTCATTCATCCATCCATCCATTCAGATTCATGTATAATTTATACTATAAAGAAAAAAGAATTTCATTTATTGATGAATCTAAACATACTTGTGACATGTCTATGTCCAAATTCAACATACCAATGACTTTGTACATGTCCATTGATAGGTTTAGCCAAACCAATGTTAACATTAATAAAATAAAAACTGTCACTACCAAAAAAGGGTCTCTTGTTTTAAAAAAATAATATTGGAAATTATTCAGAGATTTTCCGAAGTTGTTTCCAATTCAACATTTCTAAAATTATTAAGTATTGATGACTTAAGGTCACTGCCCACCTATATTGTACAAACATGCTATAATTACAGTGATAAACAAAACATATGCACACCATACAAATGTTTAATTAGACTTAACAATCCACTTTTGTAAATGAAAAATGTATTTGGAAATCTCCGTAAACAATCAGTAATTTTTGCATGCCAAAAAAGGATATGATGTACATTTATCCCTTCTATTCAAATTAGCATTTCAAGTGTTTAATTTTTCCATGTAAATATCTATGTGATATATCTAATTATCGTGCTTTTGTATGGCAAATATGGTGCACTGTGTTGCATATGGATGTAACCAAAAGAAAGTGATGGGAAAAGTATTCTTTTTTTTCTGAATGACCCTGTTTATCAGAATTAAGTGGATTCAAGCTGTGGGATCAAAAAGGGTGAGGGGATGGGAAAATTGTATCATTTATGCCAGATTATAGTCAATTTGGCCCAAATAATATTCAGCCCAACTAGATAGACAATTTTGGCTCAACTTAACAATTTAAGTCTTTCAGTTAAATTATCAATATTGATTTAAAAACAATAATTCTTAACATATAATATTCTACAGAACATGTATAAATATTTCTAAGGGTAGTGTGCGTAAGATGTTATAACAAATATATTTAATTTTAGTAGATTACACGAGAGAGAGAGAGAGAGAGAGAGAGAGAGAGAGAGAGAGAGAGAGAGAGAGAGAGAGAGAGAGAGTAATGAGCATTTTGTCAGTGTTGATGCAGGATGAAGCTGCTACCAGTTAATTGTATTGTTTGTTTTTATTTTTTAAGTTGTTTTAGTGTGTGCACACATAAATTAAAAACGTTTCATTACTAGTCAGTATTGTCAGTCATATTTTCACCAGAAAGAAAGGAAATAATTTTGTGTTGAATTTGTGCCCCCTCCCCCCCTTGCATGGTACAAAAAAGTTGATAAACATAGAAAATAAAATGAAAGAAACTAACCTTGCATAGCTATCACTTATTTCTTCTATTTTCATCATGTGAAATTTATTAAAGACAAAAATATATCCATGAACTCCATATATGTAGCGGATGCCAGCATGTGAATGCATCCTTAATGTAGTGTGTATCGCTTAAGTCAAGTGACAAAATTGCAACAAACAAAAAACAACAAAAATATCACCCGATTGCTTAAAGACACCTGCTATTCAAAAAAATTATAAGTTACAAGGTGCAACCTAACCAAGATTGTATCGTCACTAGATTAACTACATGACAGTATCTTGCAAATAAAAATCATTATTTTAAAATAAATCCACTTGAGTGCAAGTGATAATCTTTTTGCTAGCATGGGTTACAAAAGTATGATTAAAGCAAGTTATTGTTGTGTATACTATTTGCCCTGGAAACATCAATTATGATAACATCTGATGAAAAATAGCAGCAGTGGTAATTGATAAACACAACTGGCAGCAAGCAATAATCTCCTTGCTTAAACTTACAGACAGGATATCAAATACAAAGGTTATTTTATTACAAAGCAAACCAACCTTGAAAACTGACTATGATATCTTTTTAAGTATGCTGATTTTTTTTCTTATGAAGTTGGCTGAAATAATGAATCCATGTTTGGTTCCTTTGGATTACTTTATGTGTGCCAATTTCTTTTTTTAAATAAAGTTGGCAGACATAGAAAAGCCAACATTGATTCCTTTTAACCTGTAATAATGGGAATTTCCAAAATAAATTAAAAAAATGTTTTCTGCATTACATGGATTTAAGCTCTGCATAAAGTGAACCCTGACAATGGATCTATAGAATCATGGTTATTTAGACAAGAATTCAGTATCTAGCAGATAATGCAGTGAAACCCAGGTTAGGTCAATGGGTTACCATGGGACATAACTGAAGCAGATAAAGCAAGTCTTAAACTTAGTATATATCAAGAATAAAGCTGCATGCTAAATTTGGTTGAATTCCAAATTGTGATTCTAGGAAGACAGGAATAACCCAAGGGCCTTAACTCCTGCAAGTTTTATTGCAACTATCTTTGGGAAAGATATGTAAAGTTATCCTGATGAAAGAAAATTGTAGATTGACATATGGACAGACAGACTGGTAAATGGATGGACAACCAGTGAAACTCTAACACAATTTCATAAAAGAAAGCATCTAAGAAATTGCATGATAATTAAAGCTCAATAAACAAGAAATACACAGGCACTTGGAGGAAACAAACAAACAGAAACAAACATGGCATAAATAGACATCAGACTAACCTGTAGTCGGCATAGTCGATGCCCTTTCTGCACGAGCCACAGCACGAAGGTTGGGCAGTCGTACATTACTGTTAGCGTCTTTCTTCTGTAATACTTGTAGAGTAAGGTATCGTGTTAGGTCCAGAATAATCTCTGTATGTTTGCTGGAAAGTAAAAAAAGAGGTTGGGGGGTTTTGTCAAAAAGGTAATATTTCAAAACATTCACAAAAACATACAATTTTTTTAAAAAAAGCAGTCTGAATATCTGACCATGATCAAGTGAGTAAAATTTAATGATTTTAGGTTAAATATTTTCCATGTTTTAACCATAATAAAGTGGAATCAGTTCTGGCATAAAGATATATGGATGTGCATACACATGGAGAAATACTGATGTAGAACTGTGCCATCTGATCGTGATTCTTTTAATACAAAACACAATCAGAACAATAAAGTGTGAACAAATAGGTCTGTCATTCAGTGATAAAAGTTTCCATTACTAATGATATACTCAAATTTACAGACAATAACATAATTTTCAGCCTCTTTCAAAACCTTTTTAATTATTCATGAAACCATTAAACAGTTTTGATTTAAAAAGTCTTTTTCATTCCAATGTTTTGTTTTATATAAAAAAGCTGTATATAAAAAGAAGTATAAAGGATATATAACTTACGCTTTGTCTTCCTGAACACGTTGGTACTCTAACACAGACTGGCATAGGGCTTTACCCATTTCCATAAAATCACCTATATTGAAATGCCGACAATTTTCCCTGCAAATGTAACAATACAAGTTTTTAAAACAACTTTAGGCAGAAATCTCAATCCTGATTCAAATCCTACACTATATTTTGATGTAACAACTAACACATGACCAAAGACTAACTGAATGTTACAACATAATGCTTGAATACATGTGACAATTCCTGAGAATAACCTTGTTTGTAAATAGGATACCAAGTGTGATGGTTTTTATATATATTATAATT
Organism: Potamilus streckersoni; assembly: GCA_016746295.1. Lineage (NCBI taxonomy): Eukaryota > Metazoa > Mollusca > Bivalvia > Unionida > Unionidae > Potamilus > Potamilus streckersoni. Next base: position 302,265 of record JAEAOA010002115.1, on the reverse strand, counting down.
TCATATTTATTAGCCTACAGGTACATGAAATATATGCATTTCTATAAATGCATTGTCACTTAATAATATAAAAAAAGCCACAATACTTTTTTGGTACTGAACATCAAACTCAGAAACTAAGAACTGCAATCAAAATCCCGTCCTAGCTAAACCTCTATCAGTCTGGTTTTTATGTGTGCTGGCAAAAATCATCAAAAAATAATGATAAAAAAAGATGATAATGGACACTGTAATGCTAACTCTTTTTGTCTTGGCAGCTCAAGTACAATACAACTTCAGATATCTATTTTTCATGTAATATACCTTATATTCCTGACATATGGTCAAAATTCAATAGATGAACAGCTGCAGTCATTTACTCCCAGTATATGCAGTGTAAATCATGTTGAATTAGTTTCACTTTTAGCTAGAATGTGAACGCGGAATGCGCCAAAGCAGTTTGTATGTGTCATTCTATGAAACATTTGCTTGTATGTGGCCGTCTATGAAATATATGGTTTAGTTCATGCATAAAAAAATTGTTTATGTTAGAAAATAGTTCCATTGAACTGAGCGTATGGGGTGCAGAATGAAGGTGTCAGTATCGGAAAATATTGAACAATTCTGACAATTCTAAAGTTAATGGAGAAAAAAAAGAGCATATAATAATATACTGTCGGCTTAATATACAAAACTTCTCTCTTTGTACAGTAATATACCATCTGTACAATACACAAAACTTCTTGTACAGTAATATACTGTGCTTATGGGAGTACTGATTGATGTGAAAAGCATTAGCTAACTTTGAACTACTAACCTATTTATAGAGGTTCCACTGAATGTGGCTTCTAATGTAAAACTGTTGTATATTCTCATTTGTCTCCACATTACCACTCGACCTGTTGCCTCTTTACATCTCCTAATGTGAAACTTGCAGAAGGGGAAAGAAAATTTCTCAGGAGCCTGAAAAAAAATGAATTAGTTGAAAATGGCGATGTTTCATTTATCTTGTAAGTATTTGAACAGAAAATGATAGCATCAAAGTTTGTTTTAAATGAAGGTTCTGGCACTAGAAAATGAATTGCAGGAATCGAATGTGGGGAAAGAACAAAACACCATGATAAACATTTTATCATTGTACACAAATTAGCTCCTTTACCTTCTTATATGATGAACTAATATCCACTGTTAGTTTGCAATTTAAAGAATCAGTTCTCAGTTACAAATGAAATTGAACTTAATTGCAGTCATTCACTAATGCAGATAAAAAACAGATAATTTTATTTGATCCATCTGAATCTCCTCTTTGTTTTATTCGGAAGAAAACAGACATAGTCATTTTGTGTCTATATGACTTTATCTGAACTTAAATTTTCAAATAATACTATATGTAATGCTGATTTTAGAAGCAGTCAACTTGTTTCCATTACAGACAATCTGTAAGATCTAGTTCTCCCTTCACCAAAGATTTGCAAAGATTAAGGTAAAAAATATCAATGGCATTCAGTCATTTAAAAATTGTCATAAAACAGTGATAAACATTTTGGTTTCTTTTGTCACTTATTTTTAGTACGACACAAGCAAAAGTAATTTATAGAAAATTAATTTAGGGAAACAGTTTTGTAAGGGGCAAATTAGTCATATTTTTAACCAAGAACAACAAGTTGTTAATAGGAAAGAGCTATGTGATTAATAAATACATTTATTTATAGATCTACAGAGTTAATTCCAAGAAGCTAAGGAGGTATAATTCAAAATATACATTTATGTTGCTGGTGAAATTATATTTGCAGCAGTTGTCAATAAACAACTCCAACATAACAAATATTCCACTGGACTGTCAATCAACAACACCAACATAACAAATATTCCACTGGACTGTCAATCAACAACACCAACATAACAAAAATATTCCACTGGACTGTCAATCAACAACACCAACATAACAAAAATATTCCACTGGACTGTCAATCAACATCACCAACATAACAAATATTCCACTGGACTGTCAATCAACAACACCAACATAACAAATATTCCACTGGACTGTCAATCAACAACACCAACATAACAAAAATATTCCACTGGACTGTCAATCAACAACACCTACTGACAAATATTCCACTGGACAGCTGACTAATGCAATCACCCAGCTAGTGTTCTTAGATTTCCTTGTACACATCTTTTACATCAGACAAGGAGTCAATCAGGACTTTAATGAATATAACACAGCTCTTTATAATTTCAACAGTGCTTGTTTAATTGTCACACAATATATATGTCATGGCAGTATATGTATTAACTCTAAATACTATCTACATATACTACAGTGGTACATACACATCCTCTGTCAAATGCCAATAAATACACTACACTAGTAATACACGCCCTCTGTCAACTACCAATAAATATACCTCACTGGTAATACAGGCCCTATGTCAAATGCAACCAAATACACAACATTGGTACATACAGGCCTTGTATCAAATGCCAATAAATATACCACAGTGGAAGATACAGGCCCTCTGTCAAATGCAACCCAATATACCACAGTGGAAGATACAGGCCCTCTGTCAAATGCAACCAAATATACCACAGTAGTACATACAAGTCCTCTGTCAAATGCACAACAAAAATACCACACTAGTACATAAAGTCCAGCTGTAAAATTTATATCACACTGATACATACTGGAACTCTGTCAAATGCCAATAAATATATCACACTGGTACATACCGGCCCTGTATCAAATGACAACAAATATACCACACTGGTACATACAGACCCTGTATCAAATGACAACAAATATACCACACTGGTACATACAGTCCCTGTATCAAATGCCAATAAATATGTCACACTGGTACATACAGACCCTGTATCAAATGACAACAAATATACCACACTGGTACATACAGTCCCTGTATCAAACGACAACAAATATATCACACTGGTACATACAGTCCCTGTATCAAATGACAACAAATATACCACACTGGTACATACAACCCTGTATCAAATGACAACAAATATACCACACTGGTACATACAGGCCCTCTGTCAACTGCCACTAAATACACTACAGATATCGGCCCTCTGTCAACTTCTGCTATTTACATCACACTGATAAATATAGGCCCTCTGTCAACTTCTATTATTTGCGTCACAGCAGTACATACAGGCATTAAATACAACTAATTTATAGGCATGGCATATTCTATTTTGGAGTAAAATTTTACCTTTTGTGCCATTAACCATGGAAAAAGGCGTTCGTTTAGAAAGGCCCTTGCTACGGACATTCCTGAAGGAGCTGTGTCTGGGTCAAGGCTGTCGGTTGATGTATTATTGCCATACATGAAGACATTATGTTTCCGACTGTGTCCATGGAGATCACAGTATAATATCACCTGTAATGATATTAGGCATATTGATTTTATATGACACTCTGTTAACACTGCAGTATAGTATCACCTGTAATGAATCAATGATATTAGGCAATTTATTTTATATAACATTCCAATAAGATCTCTGTGTAATATCACTTGTAATAAATGGATGATGTAAAGGATATTGATTTTATATAACACTCAATGACAATTGCCATTAATATCACCTGTAATGAATCCATGACATTAGGCAGACTGATTTTAGATGACCTTCAATGAAGACTGCAGTATAACATTAACTGATATTGATTTTATATGACACTCAATGAAGACTGCAGTATAATAATATATTGATTTTATATGACACTCAATAAAGACTGCAGTATAATATTAAATGATATTGATTTTATATGACATTAAAGATTACAGTATAATATTAAATGATATTGATTTTATGACACTCAATGAATACTGCAGTATAATAATATATTGATTTTATGACACTCAATGAAGACTGCAGGATAATATCACCTCATATTGATTTTCATGATTAGTCAATACTAATGCAACTCCATGTACAATTACACTGAAAATGTATCAGCATAATGTACCCCAATATTGTATGCCTCAGTATATTGTACTCACAGTATTAGATGCCTCCATTACAATGTACCCTAGTAATAGATGCCTCATTATAATGTACTCCAGGTATTATATGCCTCATGACAATGTACCTTAGTATTAGGTGTTTTTATATAGTACCCTAGTAGTACATGCCTTAGTATACTGTACCCCAGTATTAGATATCTCATTATAATGGACAACAGCATTATATGCCTCATTACAATGTTTCCCAGTATTAGATTATCAGGATAATGTACCCTAGTAGTACATTTCTAAGTATATTATATCCTAGTGTTAGATGCCTTGTTATAATATACCCCTGAATTATATACCTCATTATAATCTACCCCAGTTTTAGATGTGTTAGTATAATGTACCCTAGTAGTTCTTGTTGCTGTTGTTGTTGTTGTTGTTGTTGTTGTTGTAGGGTTTAATGCCATTTTCAGCACAAGAAGCTATACATGGTGGCCAGTATAACTGGTGAAGGAAGAACCCTGGAAAACTCCAGAAAGAACCACCAACCCACAAGAAGCTACTGGCATGCTTTCTCAAGTACCCATGTTTGCTGAGCCTGAGACTCAAACCCACAAGGACAGGTGAGACTGAAGTGATCCGGAATGCTGAGCACTTTAGACCACTCAGCCACTCAGAACCCCCTACCCTAGTAGTACATGAGTCAGTGTATCATGCCTCTGTATTATTGGCATCAGTATAATGTACCTCAGTATTAGATACCTCATTATAATACTGTCCCTTTTAGAATGTGGGAATGGTCTGGTAGGTATTGCCATTGTTTTGTAAAAAGTATGATATATATTCATCGATAGACTGTTCATGCTTTCACTGATGTTGTCAAAACCCCTGGAAAAGTAATACCTAGATTGTCATCTGCTAATGATGGCTTTGCAATAAAACCCTCATTTTAAAAGTTTATACTGATCTTACCTCATGTTTCTTGAGGACCTCCTCTATTATGTATTTGGTGTGCCAGACAGTGGGGAAACTCTCCTTCTTGGGATGGCGATAGTTCCTGTTAAGGTCTCGAGCTGCCATTGAGCAACGGTAGTTACCCACGATCACACCATCAGGGTTCAACATTGGAACAATTTTGAAGATAAACCTATTGCGAAGTTCCTAGAAATCAAGAAAGTTTTTACGTCAGAATTTAAGGAGAATTATACCCATAATGTATTTTATTTCAATATCTGATATTTCCTAATAAAACATGAGATACAAAGCCAACACTATTTTGTTTGAATATAGTTTACATCAGATTCAGTTGAATGTAACAATAAATTAACAATAATATTTTCTTTACCTTTATTTCTGTAGGAAAAAAATCACAATATTTTATATTCTAATTGAAATTATGTCTCATATCTTTATCAACATGAATGGTTCAGTACAAAGAATGATGGTTACCTACCAAGAGGATGGTACATTTGTTATTGTTACTTAGTTTAATGCCCTTTTTCCAGCACAAGATAAGCTATACATAGCAACCAGTAAATGGTAGAGGGAAAACCCCAGAAAGAACCATCAACACATGAGAAGCTACTGGCAAGCTTTCTTACATACCCACACTGCCCGAATTCTAGACTCAAACCCATGCAGATAGAGAACAGTGAGATGGCAGTGGTCCATAAAGGTGAGCGCCTTCAGACCACTCGGCAGTTTGGGATTGTATGGAAAAAGATGGCTACTAACCAAGTGGATGGTAATGAGAACAATGGTTTCTACCCAAGTAGGTGGTACAGAAAATGATGATTACTGATCAAATGGATGGTACAGAAGACAATGTTTATTAACCAAGTGGATGGTAAAGACAATGGTTATTAATCAAGTGGCTGGTACAGAAAACAATGAATACTAACCAAGTGCATGGTACAGAGAACAATGGTCACTAACCAAGTGCATGGTACAGAGATATATGGTTACTAATGTTTAACATCCATTTACCTGCAAAATGATGGAATATGTCCATTTACCAACAATGTGATGTAAAACCTCCATTTACCAACAGTGTGATGTAAAACCTCCATTTAACAACAATATGATGTAAAATCTCCATTTACCAACAATGTGATGTAAAACCTTCATTTACCAACAGTGTGATGTAAAACCTCCATTTACCAACAATGTGATGGAAAACCTCCAATTACCAACAATGTGATGGAAAACCGCCATTTTTACATTACACAACATTTTATAGTAAGAATAAATTGGATTTTTGATGTATTAGGTCTTTAATATTCGTCTATGACATGTTTAAAAAAATGTATTTTGTACAACAGTATACCTTTGTTTCTATTTCAATTAAATAACTTTTAATTAATAAATAGTTTCCAAGTGTTTAGTTGATTCAATGGTATAAAAATTAGGTTACTCACTTTGTACATAAAAATATAAATGTGGACATTATTTTGGTGGTGAGCTAACATAAAACCTCATATGCCAGTGCCAACATTGGTCAAAATGAAACTAACTTGTTTTATTATATGCTCATCTTTTATGTCCGCTAACTTTACATTTTCAGAATCGTTCATTATTACCCAATATTGAACACCTTCATACTGCATCATGCGCGCAAAGGAAATATATTCTAATGTAAATAATTTTTTATGAATAAACAAAAGCAGATATTTCATGGACGGACACATACCAGCAAATGTTTCATAGACCGACACATACAAACTGCTTTGGCACATTGCACATTTACTTTTTTGATACAATGTTTCAGATTTAGCTAGATATAGATACTATACAGGGTCCTCACAATAAAATGCAAGTTATACACATAAACTGTGTTCTTTAGCTGTTAATAAAAATGGCCAAAAATATACTTACAATTTTATATCCTGAATTTCCTCAAAAAATATACTTTCGTAGATCTGTAAATCTGAATTAGATGAGCCATGTCATGTGTTCTCAATGTTGATTACACATTTTGAAATTGTACTGTAATTTCGAGTATATTCCAAGTGCAGTTACATCCTCCTTACTGCACTCAAAATGAAATAAACATTAAATTCCACAGCATCTTTTTGATAACTGCTTCATAATTTTCCCACATTATGATCTCAATCATTCAATAACAGAAAAGAAACATACATGCCAATGTCAACACAATTCAAAATGGTTAAATTGGCAGACACTGCTGGAATCTGATGCAAGGCACTTCATGCAGATAAAAGATTGCATTTAATCAACAAAAATACCAAAACGTATTCATTCTAGATCAAATAGAAAAGTTGTTGCAATGCATATTCATTAACAATACTACTCCAAATTTCAATTTTAAGTAGAGCAAACACCATTTGCTTTCGAAACTTACATCTAGAACGACTTTTCATATTTATCTGGGTAGAGTTATGTGCTCATTAATAATGTTGTGTAATGATCCATCAATGCTTATGTATTTAGTTTGGAATATGGCATACATTTAGTTACTTTGTTTCTTGCAGTGTATTTGTGTTTATATATTTAAGCCTTGGGAAGATAAAGAAATGAGCATATAATAAAAAGGTTACTTTATTCGCATGGGAAAATATGAACTCATTTTGTCTGAATATATCCATCTGAAAAACTCATTCATATTTTCCCATACAAATGCAGTACCTATAAATATGGAATATGAATCTGCAGCAAAATCATAACACTCAAAATATAGAAATTATGTTTTGATGACTGCAATGGCCATGAAATCCTCTTTTCTACTTTTAAATTACAATATCTAATGCATCAACAAATAAAACTCCCAGGCAACAGATAATTCATTCTAGCAAGAATTACCTCCCCTGGATCAATGTATCATATATTGCAAACTATTAAGTGTAGAAAGCACTTTATCTGTTAAATTAAAAATACCAATTTGCACAAATATTTTATTTTATACAAAAGACTAATGTTATATTATTGACGACAGTCATCCATGAAAATTTTGTGTTGTGGATATCATGAAACAACTTAGCATGTTATTCAGCAGGTAATACATCCATACCCTTATTATTTCTCTGTCAATACTTTATTTCTTCTAGCATTCATCCATCATCATAATGAATGATATTCAGCTTGGCAAATTATGATTATGGGTAGCAAAATGTATTTATCCTGGTTTATCTACCTGGCAAACATAAATGATGTATCTACCTTGCAAACATCCATGATGTATCTACCTGGCAAAGAGCCATAATGTATCTAGCTGGCAAACATCCATAATGTATCTACCTGGCAAAGTGCCATAATGTATCTACCTGGTTTATCGACCTGGCAAAGAGCCATAATGTATCTACCTGGCAAAGAACCTTGATGTACCTACCTTGCAAAGAGCTATAATGTATCTACCTGGTAAACATCCATGATATATGAGTTACCTGGCAAAGAGCAATAATGTATCTACCTGGCAAAGAGCCATGATGTACCTACCTGACATCTATAATTTTATAAGGATCATGAAATCCTCATATTTGCTGGTCATGTCTATTAAATCTAAGAGGCACAAAATATAAGGAACAAGATACTGGTCATGGGAGCTGTCAAATATCATTTCATCAAACTTAATTTGTCTTATACTGACAGAAACACTGCAACAAAATTCAAAGGCAACCAGTTCGAATTTACAGATTGTTTCCTTCTCGGCCAATCAGTAAAGATCTTGCCACTAAGCTTAATTCAGTGATGACTAGCTGTAGTGTTACAATCAATAAAAATATTAATGACTAACCTTGTTGGGTCATTACAAAATACAAAAGTATATCTTCAGAACATGATGCCATTAAAAAAAAATAGATGTCCAGGCCTGAATTTAAAAAAAAAAATTGCAACAACAGCTAACTTATCACCGTCCTCTGACACCTTATGAAATTTTCATCAGACTTTTAGGGAAATGCTCATTAATTAAATGCAATGTATTTTCATGGTAGTTATTCAGCCTGTTGTCAATTAATAATTAATTTAAAAAAGAGTACTGTTGCCAATTAATAATTAATTAAAAAAGGAGTACTGTTGTCAATTAATAATTAATTAAAAAGGAGTACTGTTGCTAATTAATAATTAAGAAAATAGTACTGTTGCCAATTAATAATTAATTAAAAAAAACAGTACTGTTGATTACAATAATATTGTTAAATAAAATTTTACAGTATAGTTTTCTAAAAGAATACATGATTATTAACAATGATTGTTTTGTTAGGAAACCCAGTAATCAACAATGAATATTACTATACTAATGCAGAATCAAATCTAGAAGTGAAAATAATGCATTTCTGGTATATTTAATAATTACTTAAAGCAAAGTTTTTTTTCTATGACAACTTGTTATATCTCATTTCAATCCTTTTATAATAAGTTTTAACAGAAGTACTGCTTGTGATGCCTATTAGGAGACCACTGACCTGAACGGCCAGTGGCCTTCATTTGACATTTTATCCCCAAAAACATGAATATGTAGAACTCACATTTGTGGAAAATAAAACTTTCAAAAGAGGTATAAAATGTTGTAACAACTGAGAAAATGTCAATATACAAAGTTACCAGATGTACCAACAAATTATAATTTTCTAAACACACACTTACTATATATGTAAAAAAGAATGCTTATTTTTCTGGATGTGATATACACACTTACTAAATATATAAAAAGAATGATCATTTTCTAGATGTGCTTTTGCACTTGTATTTGTCATACCATTAGTATTATCCTTCCGTAATTAAAAATTACCTCCAAATCTACTTATAAAAATTCTTTCAGAAAATGGTACTGTAGAATTTCACCTAACAATAGTATTTTATGTCAGTTTTTGTTGTTGTTGTTGGGCTTAACACCACTTTTCAGCACATGATAGGCTATTCATGGCAGCCAGTATTAATGGTGGAGGAAGAAACCGGGAAATCACCAGAAAGAACCACCGACCCACGAGAAGCTACTGGCAAGCTTTCTCACATATCCACATTCGCCAAATCCTAGACTTGAACTCAACAGAGCTGAGATGGCAGTGATCCGTAACGGACAGCGCTTTAGACCACTCGGCCACTTGAGGCCCCTTTTTTATGTCAGTCTAACTTCTCTAAAATTAATTTTTAGCTGACAGCAAACATATTAACTCAAAATAACACTGATGTGCATTTCCACTCAAAAATACACTCATGTGATTTCCACATTTCCAAGTTATGGGATTTAGGCTGCCTAAACCATGTTCTAAAAGTTTCGCACAACAAATATCAGATTTGGATAACTATGGTCATCTCATGTCTAATGTCCAGCATGTCAAGATAGCACTCAAGTTCAATTCTCAGTCATGTCCAGCAAATGGCTATTTATCTACCTGAGCTTCTGGATCTGGACCTGTGATATAATCTATAGCCCCTTTCATCATCCAGCTGGCTTGGGACTCCCCTGGGTGAACTCTGGCTGTGATCACCACTGCCTTTTTCTCATTCTGTATATCTTTTGGCTGTTCTGAAACAGTTAGAGCAGAAAATTAAAGATTTCTTCTGTCTTTAACCAAGACTCCAATATACCTGTATACAAGGCAGAAATAGTTGCATACATATGGTTATTGATTCTCCAGTTTCCTTCATGTTACCAACCAGAGCATACCAATGTGTTAATTTGTATTAAAAGAACCTTTAAAGATAAAGTCATTTACACTGTGCAGGAGTATGAGTTTAAGATAAAATTAATATACAATATGCAGAAATTTAACTTTAGAAAGAAAGTAATTTAAGTGGGTTTATGATAAAGTAATTTGCACTGTGTAATAGTCTGAATGTAAGAGAAGTAATTTACCCCAATCTGAATCTAAAATAAAAGTAATTTATGCAAAGGTTTGAGTTTAAGGTAAAAGTAGTTTACACCATTTCTGAGTCTGAGTCTAAGATAAAAGTAATGTACACCATGACTAAATCTAAGTCTAAGATGAAAATAATTTACTTGAGTTTCAATTTAACATGAAAGTAACATACACTACACAGAAATGTCACAATCAAATAAGTTAATTTACACTACATGGGTAAAAGATAAGTAATTTACATTTTGTAGAAGTCTGAGTGTAAGTAAAGTAATTTACATTTTGAAGAAGTTTGAATTTAGAAGTAATTTACACTGGTCAGCAGTTTGAGATTAGGCAATTTATGCCATGCATGAGTCTAAGATAAAGCAATTTATGCCATGCATGAGTCTAAGATAAAGCAATTTATGCCATGCATGAGTCTAAGATAAAGCAATTTATGCCATGCATGAGTCTAAGATAAAGCAATTTATGCCATGCATGAGTCTAAGATAAAGCAATTTATGCCATACATGAGTCTAAGATAAAGCAATTTATGCCATGCATGAGTCTAAGATAAAGCAATTTATGCCATGCATGAGTCTATAATAAATTTACAATGTGCAGGTTTTGGTCATGTTTTTACCACATAGGAAAAAGAATAATTATTTGTGCCATGGCAAATGGAGTGAAGTGCCTTTCCCCAACAGACATGCCATGGTAATCGACCAAGACTGGTCCAATGGTAGGATTCGAACCAGCACACTTTTGGTCTCAGCATGACTACCACTGAGCAGCCATGGCTCATTGCTGTACAGGGGCTTGCCAGTAAACAGGCATAAAATGAGCATATTTCATCGAGGAAGTGAAAAACTCTGTATTTTTATGATGGTAAAGCAAGAATGAAAATACTTCAGTTTTTCACCAATAAGATGGAATATATATATTATTCACTCACAGCAAGCAAATTTTCTTTTTTATTTTATGCTTGCAAGATGTGCTGCATATGAGACAGAAGTAGCAGATTTCACGATATCCATGGTTTCCTGTTTATGTTCCGCTGTGTTTTGTGATTATTCATAAAAAAAGATATAAACAGTTACATAATTCTCCTTCCCAAATCAAATTAAAATATCTCATTAAGAAAAACAATTCATGCCTTGATGGATTTTAGCTCGTCTTTAAAAGGAGACTGTCATATTTGCCTCTCAGAAGCATCTAAGAATAACTTTGAATTTCAGCTATCTTGTTATTGACATGTCAGTGAAATTATTTACTGTATTTCACTCTAATAAATTACCACATTATTTTAATTGGAAAATCCAGTAAATCACAGCAAAGCATAAAACAAAGTAATTTACACTGTTAAGTGGTTTAATTTACAATATAGAGAAGTTTCAGTTTTTTAAAAAGTCCTTTTACAATGTACAGGACTTTGAGTTTAAAATAAAGTATTTTACAATGTGAAGAAGTCTAAAATAAAGTAATTTACAAGGTGCAGAAATCTAAAATAAATTAATTTAAAATGTACATGGGTTTAATATAAAGTAATTTACATTGTGTAATAGTACTGAGTTTAAAATAAAATATTTATAATGTGCAGAACTTAACTTTATGGTGAGATAGTAACTAAATAAAAATCATAAATTCAGACAACACCCTTATTTAAGTTTTGTGACATTACTGTGGCTAAATGTGTAAAACAATGAACTGCATGATCTCTACCTACCTTAAAAGTAATTTATTTACTTTTATTTTTCATATTTACAGCATTTCATTGTAATCCCTTTATGTAAAATTGTCCTATCGCTATGGATACAATTCTCACACTATGAGCTAAATGGTAACCAAATACTTTTCATTATTTTCTACTCCAGCAAAAACTTTGTTTCTCTTAATAAGTACATGAAAAAAAAAAAAATCTTTAGTTTCAAGGGGAATAACTCCTGTGATACAAACAAACACTTACCAAAATTTGTAACAGTAAGAAGAAAACAACTGTTGCCAGCTCGTGTTTCGCAAAGCACCTCTCGTGTTATGAACTGCTGACGTTGCTTGTCATTAAGTAGATTTTCAAGGTCATCTTTAAGGTCAGTAAAAGTGTATGGGTAACAGTGGGCAAGATAATATGTATCATTCTCATTGGGGAATTCCTGAAACACAATATATTATAATATTTGATAGAGTACCAAAGATTGTAGACCATTCTAATATTTGATAGAGCACAAAAGATTGTAGACCATTCTAATATTTGATAGAGCACAAAAGATTGTAGACCATTCTAATATTTGATAGTGTACATGACACTACTTCATCCCTTATAAATTCAGGTATGATCATAGATTCCATGAAATTCTCTGAATTCTGTCTTACCTCTACTGCATGACTTATGGTTACTTCTTGACTAATTAGACTGCTGCATGAATCATAGTTACTTTTTTTAATAAAGAGAGCCAAGTATGATCATGATTTCAAATTACTAAATAATGTTTGCATTCTTATTCACTATTATGACATGTCCCTCTTGTTCCATATTATGACATGCCCCTATTATTCACTATTATGACATGTCCCTATTATTCCATATTATGACATGCCCCTCTTATTCACTATTATTACATGTCCCTCTTATTCCATATTATGACATGCCCCTCTTATTCACTATTATGACATGTCCCTCTTGTTCACTATTATGACAGGCCCCTCTTATTCACTATTATGACATGTCCCTCTTGTTCCCTATTATGACATGCCTATCTTATTCACTATTATGACATGTCCCTCTTATTCAATATTATGACATGTCCCTCTTATTCACTATTATTACATGTCCCTCTTATTCACTATTATGACATGACCCTCTTATTCACTATTATGACATGTCCCTCTTATTCACTATGATTACATGTCCCTCTTATTCACTATTATGACATGCCCCTCTTATTCACTATTTTGACATGACCCTCTTATTCACTATTATGACATGTCCCTCTTATTCACTATTTTGACATGACTCTCTTATTCACTATTATGACATGACCCTTTTATTCACTATTATGACATGACCCTCTTATTCACTATTATGACATGTCCCTCTTATTCACTATTTTGACATGACTCTCTTATTCACTATTATGACATGTCCCTCTTATTCACTATTATTACATGTCCCTCTTATTCACTATTTTGACATGACCCTCTTATTCACTATTATGACATGTCCCTCTTATTCACTATTTTGACATGTCCCTCTTATTCACTATTATTACATGTCCCTCTTATTCACTATTATTAATGCCCCTCTTAGTCACTATTTTGACCTGTCCCTCAGTACAAGAGTCCCTCACATATAATGCCAGTCTCTTCTGTGCCTCCCATCACTGTACAGAGATAAGACTGTACATGGATAAATTTGGTAACAAGCAAAATGTAAAATGTCAGCAATGTAGCCAAAATTACAATAATGGATTAAACCAAATCAAATGGTAGGTAAAACAAGTATTACAATGGAACAATCCAGTCCAAATGTACAGAAAACATTAGAAAGTAAAATAAATTTGAATGTGCAAGTGTTTACTAATGATATACAGTGTAACAGTTTTGGTGAGGAAACCTTCTTAGCTGGTTCTGAGTTGAGATCAACAATGAATGTAATATATGAATCCAATCTATGAGTGTAACATATCATGTATCCAATGTATCACATGTCAGACACAGGAGTGTAACATATAAATCCAATGTATCACATGTCAAACACAGGAGTGTAACATATCATGTATCCAATGTATCACATGTCAGACACAGGAGTGTAACATATCATAAATCCAATGTATCACATGTCAAACACAGGAGTGTAACATATCATGAATCCAATGTATCACATGTCAAACACAGGAGTGTAACATATCATAAATCCAATGTATCACATGTCAAACACAGGAATGTAACATATCGTGAATCCAGTGTTTGACATGTCAGATGGATGAGTGTAACATATCATAAATTCATTGTATGACATGTCAGCTACACAAGTATAACACATCATGAATTCAATGTATCAAATGTGAAACACATAAGTGTAACATATCTTGAATCCAACATATGTCAGATGGATGAGTGTAACTGATCATGAATCCAATGTATGACATATCAGACACATGAGTGTAACATATCATGAATCCAATGTATGGCATGTCAGACAGAAGAGTGTACTATATCATGAATCCAATGTATGACATGTCAGACAGAAGAGTGTAACATATCATGAATCCAATGTATGACATGTCAGACACATGAGTGTAACATATCATGAATCCAATGTATGGCATGTCAAACAGAAGAGTGTACTATATCATGAATCCAATGTATGACATGTCAGACACATGAGTGTAACATATCAGGAATCCAATGTATGACATGTCAGACAGAAGAGTGTAACATATCATGAATCCAATGTATGACATGTCAGACACATGAGTGTAACATATCAGGAATCCAATGTATGACATGTCAGACAGAAGAGTGTACTATATCATGAATCCAATGTATGACATGTCAGACAGAAGAGTGTAACATATCATGAATCCAATGTATGACATGTCAGACAGAAGAGTGTACTATATCATGAATCCAATGTATGACATGTCAAACAGAAGAGTGTACTATATCATGAATCCAATGTATGACATGTCAGACAGAAGAGTGTACTATATCATGAATCCAATGTATGACATGTCAGACAGAAGAGTGTAACATATCATGAATCCAATGTATGGCATATCAGACACATGAGTGTAACATATCATGTATACAATGTACGACTTGTCAGACAGATAAATGTAACATGAATCCAATGTATGGCATATCAGACACATGAGTGTAACATATCATGTATACAATGTATGACTTGTCAGACAGATAAATGTAACATGAATCCAATGTATGGCATATCAGACACATGAGTGCAATATACTATGAATCCAATGTATGGCATATCAGATGGATAAGTGTAACATATCATATATCAAAATATGACCTGTCTGACAGATGAATGTAACATATCATGAATCTAATGTACTGTATATCAGATAAATGAGTTTACCATGTCATGAATCCAATGTATGACATGTCAGACAGGTGAATGTAACATATTATTATTCCAATGTATGGCATGTCAGAGAGATGAGTGTAACATATCATACATAAATCCAATGTATGACATGTCAAACCAATAAGTGTAACATATCATAAATCCAATGTATCACACATGAGACAGATGAGTGTAACATATCATAAATCCAATGTATCACACATGTTACAGATGAGTGTAACATATCATAAATCCAATGTATCACACATGAGACAGATGAGTGTAACATATCATAAATCCAACTAATTCTACAATACAATGGAAGAACTATCCCTCAACCAAATAATATTCTAAATAGACAAGAATTTAATTGGATTTACAGGACATGAATTCATTTCCTTGTAATCACTGATTTTGGTTTAATATAAAAAAAGGTTAAAAAAAAGTGACAAAACTGAGTATGGTTGTTGAGATATAGAAGGAAGGATGTCAATCTCACCATCTGCCATTCCAGTTCATAGTAGGCAATCCCCCGCTGAAGAAGTGGGCAGTGTAAATGCAGCACATTTCGAGAATAACTGGAATAAAAATTATTTCATAATGTAATTTTACTATAATCTGATGTATGATATACTCGGTCAAGTTGATGGTGTTAAATCTCCGACAAATTTATCAAAATGAAGGGAATTGGCTTATTAGAAAATAGTGTTTCTCCCATGTTAAAACTGGACAGCTATCCAAATAAATTTATCAACAAGTACGGGATGAGTTAGATAGGGAATGGTGTTTCTCCCATGATAAAACTTGGCCAACATGGGTATGTAAGAAAGACTGGCAGTACCTTCACATGGATCCTGGTGGTTATCTGGGTTCTCCCGTAACTAGATATACTAAGACTAGCATGTGCTGAAAAATGGTATTAAGCCCTAACAATAACAACTTTTACATCATAATTATTTTACTTTCATGTACTTTTATGCCAAATCAATACAGCTTTATGTGCATAGTTAAATAAAATAATTGATTTTTGTTGTGATGAATACAATTCAATACCTGTGTTCATTTCATTAAATATTAATGAAAACAAGGTCTGTACTGCAGTACATATAAATTTGATTTTTTTTTAAGTCTCCAACCAGTGCAGTAGTCAAATTTATTCGCCTCTAGAAAGTTTCCTATGGGAAAGAATTTTGCTAGACAATTCTCTCATCAGCTAGCCAATTCTTTCCTTGGGGGAAACAATTGACTAGCCAATTCTTTTCCCTCCAGCTGAAAGTCCCCCTTCCCTGGGAATGCATTGGCTATGTGATTTACAAATTCAAGAAAAAAACATTATATAAATCCCTAGTCAACAGCATGGTTCATATTCTGTACTATATAAATCTATAGTCAACAGCATGGTTCAAATGCTGTACTAGCTGTACTATATAAATCTCTAGTCAACAGCATGGTTCATATGCTGTACTATATAAATCTCTAGTCAACAGCATGGTTCATATGCTGTACTATATAAATCCCTAGTCAACAGCATGGTTCATATCCTGTACTATATAAATCTCTAGTCAATAGCATGGTTCATTATGCTATACTATATAAATCTCTAGTCAACAGCATGATCTGTATGCTGTACTATATAAATCCCTAGTCAACAGCATGGTTCATATGCTGTACTATATAAATCCCTAGTCAACAGCATGGTTCATATGCTGTACTATATAAATCTCTAGTCAACAGCATGGTTCATATGCTGTACTATATAAATCTCTAGTCAACAGCATGGTTCATTATGCTGTACTATATAAATCTCTAGGCAATAGCATGGCTCACATGCTGTACTATATAAATCTCTAGTCAATAGCATGGTTCATATGCTGTACTATATAAATCTCTAGTCAATAGCATGGTTCATATGCTGTACTATATAAATCTCTAGTCAATAGCATGGTTCATATGCTGTACTATATAAATCTCTAGTCAATAGCATGGTTCATTATGCTGTACTATATAAATCTCTAGTCAATAGCATGGTTCATATGCTGTACTATATAAATCTCTAGTCAATAGCATGGCTCATATGCTGCACTATATAAATCTCTAGTCAATAGCATGGTTGATTATGCTGTACTATATAAATCTCTAGTCAACAGCATGGTTCATTATGCTATACTATATAAATCTCTAGTCAACAGCATGATTTGTATGCTATACTATATAAATCTCTAGTCAACAGCATGGTTCATTATGCTGTACTATATAAATCTCTAGTCAATAGCATGGTTCTTATGCTGTACTATATAAATCTCTAGTCAATAGCATGGTTCATATGCTATACGATATAAATCTCTAGTCAATAGCATGGTTCATATGCTGTACAATATAAATCTCTAGTCAACAGCATGGTTCATTATGCTATACTATATAAATCTCTAGTCAACAGCATGATTTGTATGCTGTACTATATAAATCTCTAGTCAATAGCATGGTTCATATGCTGTACTACATAAATCTCTAGTCAATAGCATAGTTCATATGCTGTACTATATAAATCCCTAGTCAACAGCATGGTTCATATCCTGTACTATATAAATCTCTAGTCAATAGCATGGTTCATTATGCTGTACTATATAAATCTCTAGTCAATAGCATGGTTCATTATGCTATACTATATAAATCTCTAGTCAACAGCATGATTTGTATGCTGTACTATATAAATCTCTAGTCAACAGCATGGTTCATATGCTGTACTATATAAATCTCTAGTCAACAGCATGGTTCATTATGCTGTACTATATAAATCTCTAGTCAACAGCATGGTTCATATGCTGTACTATATAAATCTCTAGGCAATATCATGGTTCATATGCTGTACTATATAAATCTCTAGTCAATAGCATGGTTCATATGCTGTACTATATAAATCTCTAGTCAATAGCATGGTTCATATGCTGTACTACATAAATCTCTAGTCAATAGCATGGTTCATATGCTGTACTATATAAATCCCTAGTCAACAGCATGGTTCATATCCTGTACTATATAAATCTCTAGTCAATAGCATGGTTCATTATGCTGTACTATATAAATCTCTAGTCAACAGCATGGTTCATTATGCTATACTATATAAATCTCTAGTCAACAGCATGATTTGTATGCTGTACTATATAAATCTCTAGTCAATAGCATGGTTCATATGCTGTACTATATAAATCTCTAGTCAATAGCATGGTTCATATGCTGTACTGTATAAATCTCTAGTCAACAGCATGGTTCATTATGCTATACTATATAAATCTCTAGTCAACAGCATGATTTGTATGCTGTACTATATAAATCTCTAGTCAATAGCATGGTTCATATGCTGTACTATATAAATCTCTAGTCAATAGCATGGTTCATATGCTGTACTGTATAAATCTCTAGTCAACAGCATGGTTCATATGCTGTACTATATAAATCTCTAGTCAATAGCATGGTTCATATGCTGTACTGTATAAATCTCTAGTCAACAGCATGGTTCATATGCTGTACTATATAAATCTCTAGTCAATAGCATGGTCCATATGCTGTACTATATAAATCTCTAGTCAATAGCATGGTTCATATGCTGTGCTATATAAATCTCTAGTCAATAGCATGGTTCATTATGCTGTACTGTACATTATCCCTAGTCAGTACCATTGTTTCTACATTGAAAAGTATAAATACCCAATAAACAGCATGGTACATACACTGTACTATATAAATTCTGTCAATAGCATATGTACACTGTACTATAAAAATCCCCAGTCAATAGTGTGGTTCATACAGACATGGATATCTATTCAAGCATTTTTCATTTACTTTTTTAAATTAAAAGGTATTTTATTTCTAATGGAAACTGAACTTTCTCCATTTGCTACCTCTGTATCCCACTGTACAAAGGATACAAAAAGTACAAATTACACAATGACACAATTACACTAAGACCGGATCTGTTTGAGAAAAGCCAAATTAATGTACAGAAAAGTGAATAATAGTGCTCCTAAATATTTATAATCACTATTCAAGTATAGGCTACCTGGAAATACTCCCCACATGCGATCAATGTCTACCAAACATTACAAAATTCCCAAACCAAATAAGGAATTATTTAAAAAAAGTTCCCAATACTCTGGAACTTTGCTCTGGAATAGTATTCCAGTTGAGATTTGAAATGCCCACTCTATTTCCTTTTTCCAAACCCAATATATCCAGTGGCTTCAGAGATGCAGCAAAAATAAGTAAATTCCTTTGAATGAGGGCCTCAAAGTAGATTATTTCTTAGCTAATTGAGTTACCCTCTTTAAATAAAATAATAATAATAATAATAATAATAATAATAATAATAATAATAATAATAATAATAATAATAATAATAATACAATTAAGTATATAATAGGTATATGTATAAAATAGGTATAAGTATATCATAGGTATATGATATAATAGGTAAATTATATAATAGGTATATATATATATCTATATATATATATATATATATATATATATATATATATATATATATATATATATATATATATATATATATATATATAGTTTCTAATGATATGTACAAAAATATAACCAAGATATAATTCAAGATTGTAGATGCAAAATTTGATTGTCATAAATATATCTAAAACATTTTAAACAATAAACAGAGAATTTCTATTTCATAACTACATAAATGGATGCCATTCTGTTTCGAAACATTCCAAATTATTATTTCTTTGAATATGCATATTCCAACTCACAAATGTAGTATCATTTTATAACAAATTTAAATAAATGTAGGGTTGTAGGCTTTCTTTCATGGTGCATATTATATATGTATCATTTAGAAATAAGCAATATAGTTAATTACATTTCCTCCTTTGTATGATATAAGCAATATAGTAAATTACATTGCCTCCTTTGTATGATATAAGCAATATAGTTAATTACATTGCCTCCTTTGTATGATATAAGCAATATAGTCAATTACATTGCCTCCTTTGTATGATATAAGCAATATAGTTAATTACATTGCCTCCTTTGTATGATATAAGCAATATAGTTAATTACATTGCCTCCTTTGTATGATAAAAGCAATATAGTTAATTACATTGCCTCCTTTGTATGATATAAGCAATATAGTTAATTACATTGCCTCCTTTGTATGATATAAGCAATATAGTTAATTACATTGCCTCCTTTGTATGATATAAGCAATATAGTCAATTACATTGCCTCCTTTGTATGATATAAGCAATATAGTTAATTACATTGCCTCCTTTGTATGATATAAGCAATATAGTCAATTACATTGCCTCCTTTGTATGATATAAGCAATATAGTCAATTACATTGCCTCCTTTGTATGATATAAGCAATATAGTCAATTACATTGCCTCCTTTGTATGATATCAGTAATATAAAGTTAATTTCATTGCCTCTTTTGTATGATATCAGATCCTGAACAAAATCAGGACTAAATTCAAACTTTAAAAAATTAATGAATCAATTACTTGTAATAACCCAAGATATATATGAAAATGCATTTTCTTTCACTTTCATAACTCCTGCCCCAAAGTCTCCCATGAGGATTACATTTTTCTATCTAAATAAAAAGAATATATCATTTTTCTATCTAAATTAATACATATAAATGTATCAAGTTTTCTATTTAAATCAATCCATATAAATGTATCGTCTTCTATCAACATCAATGCAGATAAATGTATAATTTTTTTTATCTATAACATATCACTTTTTGATCTAAACCAATAGATATAATGTATCATTTTTCATGCAATTCTAAATCACAAATAAGTGCCTAAATAAAAAAGCCATTCATCTCTAAGAAAAAGATAAATTCTAGGATTAAGCCAAGGCTACACATAGAAAATAAATCAGATCAATATTTATAATCATCAAAATTTTGTATTTTATGACAGTCCTTGTAAATCATTTTATTCATACTTGCTAAATGAAAAGTAATTGATACTTTAATGTACCTAACATGGTGGCCAGCACGAACCCAACCAATGTCTTTTGTGCTGGCATCCATCTCCGAATACACTAGGGGCCGCATGCCTGAAGTATAAAACAAAATCACTGAAATATCAAAGTAAATCAATGCAATATTCTTGTAATACCAAATTAAATCAATGTAATATTGTAATATCATTGTAATACCAAATTAAATCAATGTAATATTGTAATATCATTGTAATACCAAATTAAATCAATGTAATATTGTAATATCATTGTAATACCAAATTAAATCAATGTAATATTATAATATATATATTATAAAATATTATATATATATATATATATATATATATATATATATTATATATATATATATATATATATATATATATATTAAATCAATGTAATATTTTAACATCAAATTAAATCAATGTATATTGTAATATCATTGTAATATCAAATTAAATCAATGTAATATTGTAATATCAAATTAAATCAATGTATTATTGTAACATCAAATGAAATCACTATAATATCATTAATATAATAAATTAAATTACTGTAATATCATTGAAATTACAAAAATTTAAATTAAATCAGTGTAATATAAACTACTAAGTAAATCTAAAGCTTTATATGAAAACCTTTTGTGGACAGAAGAGAATTTCTAAATAAAATAATATCATTTTCCAATGTTCAAAAATTTCCAACAGTAAATTGCCATCAATCAAATTCACTCATAAACCTATAAACAGAACACTACTACCACTACTACTACTTCTACTACTACTACTACTACTAGTAACAAAAGGGTTTCTTGATTTATGGCTACATCACAAGCAGGCTCTTTAGTCCCAATACCATTTGAATAAAACATCTTGGACACACCCCAGTACTTAACAAAGGCTGACATGATGGCAGGCACGATGATATGATGGCAGGATTGCAACCCTCATTCTGTCAGGCATTATGACCCAAAGATAAAATTCTAGCACTCACTCTTTAAAGCACAATAACCCAATGGTAGGATTCCAGCCCACACTCTTTTCAGGAATGATGACCCAATGGTAGGATTCAAACCCACACTTTTTTCTGGAATGATGATATGATGGTAGGATTCCAGCACTCACTCTTTCTGGCATGATGACCCAATGGTAGGATTCAAACCCATACTCTTTTCAGGAATGATGACCTGATGGTAGGATTCAAACCCATACTCTTTCTGGCATGATGATATGATGGTAGGATTCCAGCACCCACTCTTTCTGGCATGATGACTCAATGGTAGGATTCCAATCCACACTCTTTCAGGCAAAATGACCCAATGGTAGGATTCTAACCAACTCTTTCAGGCGTGATGACCCAATGATAGGATTCCAACACCCACTATTGAAAGCACAATGATTTGATGGTGGGATTCCAACCCACACTCTTTCGGCAATGTGGCAATGATGACCAAATGGTAAGATTCCAACATTCACTCCTTAAAGCACAATGACATGATGGTTGGATTCCAACACCCACTCTTTCGGCAATGATGACCTGATGGTAGGATTCCACCCCCTACCCCCACTCTTTCAGGCATGATGACCAAATGGTACGATTCCAACCCACACTCTCTCAGGCATGATGACCCAATGATAGGATTCCAGCCCCCCACTCTTTCAAGCATGATGACCCAATGATAGGATTCCAACACCCACTATTTAAAGCACAATGATCTGATGTTTTGATTCCAACCTACACTCTCTCAGGCATGATGACCTGATAGTAGAATTCTAATACCCACTCTTTACGGCAAGATGATCCGATGGTAGGATTTCAACACCCCACTATTTCAGTCATGTGAATTGTATGCTAAAACTACTGTTATGTTTATTGCCTCCATTTGTCACTTTTTTCAAGATGTGATGAGATATGAATAAAACTGTATGATTTCCAGCATAAAAACTGCAAAGTACAGAAAGTGTTAACTTACCATAGTTATATAAACTCTAGCCCTTGAGATGATTAACAAAGGATGGGAATGGACATGATCACATGGAATGGGACATGATAACATGGAATGGGACATGACAGGATGAGACAGGACATGACAGGATATGATGGGACATGTGATTAAACATGAATAACATTGCATAATCCCTTGATAAATATGGCAAAATATAGAAACAACAATTATTTACCATAGTTATACAAACTGTCCCTCTTGAGAAGGTTGACAATGCGGAATCTATATGTAATTCCTGGCACAACATTCTGTACACGGAAGTAATACCACTGTGTGTGTCGCTGTGTGTACAGATCTGTCTTCAGCACCAATTCATATTCAAACTGCCCCCTGTATTGAAAGATAAAGACTTAAAAGTGGAAACATTCATAAATATCTCAGACTTTCTTACTGTTGTTAATCAAATGTATGTCAACCATAAAAATGTTTAAGACCATATTTTAGGTTTTCAATTAAAACTTACGAAAATTTTGGATATTAATAATTCCCTCATTTTCATGCTGTAAACAGGCCCTCATTTACTTTTAAACTGCCATTTGTTCTAAAGGGATTAATAGCTTTAATCAAGAGAATTTAATCCCAAGTCCCCCATCATTTAATCCCAGGTCCCACATCATTTAATCCCAAGTCCCCCATCATTTAATCCCAAGTCCCCCATCATTTAATCCCAGGTCCCCCATCATAAAACTTGTCTTGACATTCAAAACAGTGATCCTGAGACCTAGTAACTTTATCATAAAACATGCCACAGCATTTAAGCTGTGAAACTGGGACATGGCCCATCCATCATAAAACATGCCACAACAACCAAAGCTGTGAAACTGGAACCTGGCCCCTCCATCATAAAACATGCCACAGTAACCAAAGCTGTGATCCTAGGACCTAATCCCTCCATCATAAAACATGCCACAGCATTTAAGCTGTGAAACTGGGACATGGCCCCTCCATCATAAAACATGCCACAACAACCAAAGCTGTGAAACTGGGACCTGGCCCCTCCATCATAAAACATGCCACAGCATTTAAGCTGTGAAACTGTGACCTGGCCCCTCCATCATAAAACATGCCACAACAACCAAAGCCGTGAAACTGGGACCTCGCCCCTCCATCATAAACTACACTTGACATTAAGTCAGACATTAAGTCAGAATTAAGAAGCCTTTGGATTAGAAAACTTCAGCCATTCCATTAGTCAGAAAACTCTGATTTGGAATCTGGTTATAATGAGATGCCAGACCAATCTGTCATAAAACTTTACAAAACTAATTTCCTCAACAATCTGAATTAAGTAAGGTTCATCAAGCAAGGTTTTAAACTGCATGGCATTATTTATTACTCAAGATGTTGAGTCGTGTTTTACAGCAGAGGTCAGGTTCTATGCTAATCATATGAAATCTAGCAGCATAGACCCTCAGTTTCCAATGCATTGTGTAGAGGCAAACGGGTATAAACTGCATTCCACTGAGTACCAATGCATATTACATCTGATACAAAATATGGTCATCTACATTATGTGAAAAATCAGTAAACGACAGCATTTTATACCAGACTCCCTCAAACTAGATTAAATAAATGCATTGATAAATTTTCAACCTGATTAGGTACATGCATGGATAACTTTCTAACTTGATTAAGCACATTCATGTCCAACTTGATTAGGTACATGCACTGATAAATTTTTTCCAACTTGATTAGGTACATGCACTGATACATGTCCAACTTAATTAGGTACATGCACTGATAAATTTTTTCCAACTTGATTAGGTACATGCACTGATACATGTCCAACTTGATTAGGTACATGCACTGATAAATTTTTTCCAACTTGATTAGGTACATGCACTGATACATGTCCAACTTGATTAGGTACATGCACTGATAAATTTTTTCCAACTTGATTAGGTACATGCACTGATACATGTCCAACTTGATTAGGTACATGCACTGATAAATTTTTTCCAACTTGATTAGGTACATGCATTAACACATTTTTAACTTGATTAGGTACATGTATTAACACATTTTTAACTTGATTAGGTACCATTGTATTGTTACATTTCCAACTTGATCAAGCACTATTATTGATAAATTTCCTGCCAGCTTAAATACATGTGTTGATAAATTAAAATCCGTCTGGCAAAAGAAAGTTTCAACTGCTTCTGATCAAATATTAAAACTTATTTTTTGTTGGTAGAATTTAACTGTGACATTTGTATGACCTAAGTGATATCACTGAACATATTTTAATGCAAAATATTAAACTTTAAAAAAATATTTAACATTCCACTTATCTTATTTCTGATATAGCCATAATTAAATACTTGACTACAAGCAATATTAAACAAAAATGTGAGATAATTTTTATTATTAAGTCACATGTAAATTGACTAGATAACCTTGGCTCTTCAACAATGTGGCTTATGGTCAAAAAGAACTGGACCATAGCATTGTTAAAACAAAGTTTAATGTTTCTTCATTTACCCTGGAAAATGTGTGGTGTGGTGTGGTGGTGTCCCTGATTCATCTGTTTGTGGGCATAAGTGGGTAAGTACTTGGCAAGTAGGCAAAAACCTGGTAGGTAGTTCAAATACAGTGTACAAAATCAATATGAGGTCATGCTAGAAAGAATGTACCAGTACTTCAGGTTGTGAATCAGTTCTTATGAGTTCACAGGTTCAAATGTAATTGGGTCATAGGTTGTTTAGAGGGTAGGTAGATAAGTTGGGGAATGGATGGGTAGATTGGTGGCTTGTAGGTACACAATTGTTTGGTCAAGTTAAACAGGTAAAAATAAATACAAAAAGAATAATGAAATTGTATTTGTATGCAAATATATCAAAAAGGTTTAATGGCACATCAGAACAATTCTGGCTGTACAGTACTGAGTCAGTTTATTTATTGCTAAAAAGATATACACAAAAAAGATAAAGGCATAAAAGGGTCACAGCTTTAAAAAATGAGGTCAGATTGTAGCTATATGCTGCATTCTTTTAAAATATCTAAGTCTTTCTAAGATCTAACATCACTTATCATTATGTGAGGCTTTCCAGCTGGCACCATCAGTTGTCTTTATAACATACAATGAGGGGGGAGGGCACATCTTGGCTATTTTACATAACTGAACCCACAATATGCCTGTAGTGGACATGACCAGAATATGCCTGTAGTGGACATAACCACAATATGCCTGTAGCAGACATGACCACAATATGCCTAATAGTAGACATGACCACAATATGCCTGTAGCAGACATGACCATAATATGCCTTAAGTGGACATGACCACAATATGCATGTAGCAGACATGACCACAATATGCCTGTAGTGGACATGACCACAATAATCCTGTAGTGGACATGACCACAATATACCTGTAGTGGACATGACCAAAATATGCCTCACTGTGAACATGATAGAACAAATTCATAACATAATGAAGAAACATTTTTAGTCACTGTGACCTTGATCTTTTGATCCTAAAATCAGTAAGAGTTTTTCTTATCAGAAATGCAAGACATGTATAAAATTGGGTTAAGGTATCCAATAGGGTTAAGGTATCCAATAGGAATGGGTATCACTAAAATTGTTATTTTGTGATGCAGCACAATGCATTGCAATGAATATTGCATTATATTGGAAAAATCTACAGAAAGTGCAAAATAATAATAAAGCATGAACAAAAAAACCAAGATATCGTATAACTTTTATGTGTCTGTTAATTCTTTGAAAGTGAAAAATGTGGGTGATTCCAAATTATGCAAGATAGGCTCCTGTTTGATTGGAATCGCAATTCTGGCTCCATTGGTAGCTAGGATGGCATGATGTTGATAAATGTTGATAAATTTGCAAACTTTATTCCTTTGTTACATTACCAATAAACAGTAAGGTAATTGATTAGTTACATTTCCAATAAACGGTAAGGTAATTCATTAGTTTTCTTTATGAATTTCAGTCACAAATCAAAGAAAGATCAGTGATTCTGCCATTTTTAATTTCCATCTGCTTATACAATACTTCAGGCACATGTCCACCATTTGGAGTTGTTGCTATGGAAGGAATGGGATATAAGTGGAAAACACTTTCTTAATGGAGACCTTTTGAACCAGGTATCAACATGTTTTTTTTTTCCCCAAATACAAGCACTTAAAAATGTTTGGTAATGGCAGAAGGTGAACTCAAATTATTGTGCTAAAATGAAATAAGAACAAACAGAAATTGAAAAACATACAATATTTCAGGTGTATAAAAATGGTGTCTGAATTAAATGATCTTGCATTTTAACAGTTTTACTTGGCTTCCTGCCCTGAATATAATGGGGTCAAATGCCAATATAACTGGAGAGTTAGCATTTTAAACAATCTGGGACATCCAGATGTTTACTTTCTCATATAATTTATTGGATTATATTTTCTACTTATGTCAACAATAAAATTCATATTTATCTATTTTAAAGACACAAGTAACAACAAACACTTCACAATGGAACAATTTAATTCTCAAATCTGTAATTCTATCAGGATGTTTTAATTACAACTCTATTAACAGAACCCTATATTGAAACAAAGATGACATTAAAAAATGTGCCAGTCAATGTGGGTCAACCCAGGTTCACTTACAAATCATGAGATAATATGACATTTTACAATATGCCAGCCAATGTGGATCTACCCAGGTCTGCTTACAAATATTACATAACCACACATTTTATAATGTGCCAGCCAATGAGGATCTAACCAGGGTTACTTACAAGTCATAACAGAATCTGACATTGTAGAATGTACAAGCCAATAAGGGTTTACCTAGGTTCAGTCAATACTCAGAAAAATTAACAGAATCCAATCAGACAATATATTATGTTACAGCATATCTGACAATGTATTATGTAACATCATATCTGACAATGTATTATGTAACATCATATCTGACAATGTATTATGTGACAGCATATCTGACAATGTATGACATAACAATATATCTGTGTTTACATTTTCACACATATGTAATGCCAAGATTCCTCATTACTAATCCCCTCATCATATAGCTGCCCTTCTTATAATGCATGTGTGGTCATGAATTCCATTCACTTGCTTAAATTTTATTTAATCCTTGTAATTTTAATTATTTCTACTCAGTATTTATGACTAATAAGGGCAAATTATAAGAGAACTTCATATCATTAAATCCCCAGTTTATATGTTTGTTTACATTACTATAACTTATTGTAATACATCCATTATACGACTCCCTTACTTATAACAGATACCCCAGTATAACACTCTCTCACTTATAACACAGATATTCCAGTAAAAGACTTTCTCACTTATAACATTTATACCCCAGTATAAGACTCCCTCATTTATAAAACATATACCCCAGTATAATACTCCCTTGCTTATGAAACATATACCCCAGTATAAGACACCCTTGCTTATAAAACATATACCCCAGTATAAGACTACCTCATTTATAACATATACCCCAGTATAAGACTTTCTTGCTTATAAAACATATACCCCAGTATAAGACTCCCTCATTTATAATACTGATAACCTAGCATATGACTCCTTCACTTATAACACAGATACCCCATTATAAGACTCCCTCATTTGTAACAGATACTCCAGTGTAAGACTCAATCACTTAAAACACTGATACCCAGTATAAGACTCCCTCGTTTGTAACACAAATACCCCAGTATAAGACTCCCTCATTTATAATACAGATATCCTGGTATAAAATTCTTTCATTTGTAACATAGATACCCCAGTATAAGACTTCCTCACTTATAACATAGATATTCACAGGTTATGATTATATATCAGGTAGAAAACATTATTATGAGTAGACACTAAACATGAATATAAACCGCAAATGATAAAAATGAACACTACATATGGGTATATACAGCAATTGAATAACACTGAGCACTACACATTAGTATATATGGTAATTGAAAGACTTTTCTTTTGTCAACAAAATATTCAATTTCTCAACTATTAATTAATAATGACAATTATATTTACTATAAGGAATACGGTTTGATGACAGTACCCCCTCAGAGAATTGTTAAGATGGTATCAGCATTGCTATTATCCCAATGCTCAATTGACAGATATCCCGGGGTTCAGCAGTAAGACAACAATGACATTAAACAATACATTTGCTCCCCTTTCTCTTTTATAAAACATGAAACATCGGTACATTGATGGCAAAATATAAGTTGTGTTGTAATTACATGCTATCCCGACATAGGTATCCCACACTTTATCTCCTGGTCTAGATGAATCCCACTTATTCTAAAGACAGATAAGTTCATTTACATGTTTTCAGTCTGATATCATTTTTCTGATTGTATTGCCATACAATATTGTAAAATCAAATGTATAGAGTCACTCTGTTCAATCGTATTCTTGCAATAGTTTCATAAAATAGCACAATATGGTGGGTAGGATTCAGATAAGGAAAATCTTAATCCTGGAAACTAAAGAAAATCTATTTCATGGAAACCAAATAACCAAAATCATTATTTGAACCAAAATCATGATTTATTTGAACCAAAATCATTAGTTTTTTGAAAATAGCTGGACTGTAAACTGTAGACAATACAAAATGCCCAATAACTTAACGTTGGCTAATTGGAAATGCCTTGACTATTGTATGAAATATAATCTTGACCCTATCTTGGGCCAGTCACAATAGTGTATTGTCATTAATGATGAGAAATATGAGCTATTCCAATCTGACACATTTTATTAATGCTTACAATACAGGAAAACTGAATTTCAAACCATTCATTGTGTTGGTAAGGTTCAATAATAACTAAGTACAATGATTTACATCAAATACAATCCAAATTAATTTGGAATAGCACAGTGGACATATTGTATAGTGTGGTATGACCCAGAAAAATGAGGTCACCATTTTATAGAAATAAAGTAACAAAAATTTTATAATGGAACCTGCACTGAATGTGACCTTAACTAATGTACATCAGATTCGATTGTCTTCCCACGTTTCTTGCTTTTTGTTTTTAACTGATATATTGTTGTATATATATTAATTCTTCAGTTCATTAAGCTGGTGAACAAATAATAAACTAACAGACATACAGATATATACTAGGGTTGACTAAATATAGTTCAGACTGGGTTATGATAAATCACCATAGACTGGTATCAGGACCTTACAGCTCTGACTGGGTAAAAATACATCATCATAAACTGTTATTATTGGTTTTAAGGCACTGCCCTTTTTATCCTCAAGTTGGGGGAGGAGAAGCCAAGAATTTTCTTGAACTTTTGAAAAAAATTCATCATTGTTTCCTACTTGAAGAAAATATGTGTAATCTCCATGTCCTGTCCATATTTCCATTATTATTTGATGAAAACAATTTCTGCTTTCCAAAAAATTGTTTTTCAACCTCAGAGAAAAATACCACACCATATTTAAAGATGCATCACACCCACCCAGTTGGGAATAGCTATAACAATGTACTAAGTGATTAGGGACACAATGCTCTTTCAAATCAATAATAATAAAAATAACAATAATAAAAATAACAATAATAATAATAATAAGAAGAAGAAGAAGAAGAAGAAGAAGAAGAAGAAGAAGAAGAAGAAGAAGAAGAAGAAGAAGAAGAAGAAGAAGAAGAAGAAGATCTTCACCATATAATGAAGTACATTATACATATAATAAAAGTATTACATGGAAGTGTGTTATCATGAAGGACTTTACAGTGAGGGAGTGCTATATTTGCTGTAATTAGGTAAATGCACTGACAGTTTAAATGCAATACCCCACCATATTCTTTCTAAGGCTGTTACAGGGAGATGTGTATAGAACTACAATAAAAATGTCACATGGGCATATTCTATGACTGTTACATCTGGCAAAATGTCTATTGGAATTTCTGCTTTACTTTAAGAATTTAACAACACCCATAGGTAGCCACAAAATCAATCTTCAATTTCCTTTTTCAGGGGAATAATTTAGAATCATAAACTTCAATGAAACATGATAACATCTGCAACATGGCACTGCTGAATAAAGTGTTAATCTTAGCAACAGTGAATTTACTACTGTGCCAACAGTTGCTATTCAACAACATAAATTACATAGGAGAGACCAATCTACCTTAAACACCCACTAAAACATAAAGTTAAGTTGCAATAAATATTTTTCTAACAATTATGCCTCTAAGATCTGAAAGGCAAAGTAAATAAGTGAAAATACATTGTGAATGAAACACATAACTGTTGTATAGTGACATTAGCTCTCTGGATTGTTTGGTCCCGACCATAGATGATCACAAGTATTCCTACATGGGCTAAAGATAAGATAGAAAAGCAGGCAAGGAAACAACACAAGTTATCACAAGCACAACTGCTTCAATCAACAAGCTGTAAATATTTTCAATTTATTTATATACTACATGAACAAAGGTTGCATGTTTAGAAACAGAATTTCAATGACATCATAAAGTTACTTTTTTTCATATTGATACCAATATGTCAAATCCATATCATAAAATACAGTAGGACATTATTATTACTGATACTGATGTTAAAGCCATATTGTAAAATACAGTCAGACAGTGATTATCCAGATGCTGTTTATCTGGATTCTTCTCTTGAATGGATGACTAATGTCTCCAAAATCTTTTACCTATAACTGTACAATACACATTATTCAGAAATAAAACTAATTTTCCAAACTATGCCAACATAGAACAGAGATCAGAAACAAATTTGCCACCTATGCCAACATAGAACAGAATAACAAATCAGAAACAAAATTTCAACCTAGACAGAAAAATTAAAATCTCATACAGAAAAACTACAAACTAATATAAATCATTAAATTATTAATTGAACTGAGACAGATAAGATAAATGTACAAAAGAAGTTAGGTCTTACATTCAATTGATGCTAAGTGGATGTTGTTATGACAGTACTGTAATTTTTGTTATACAAAACGTCCAAAACTAATCTTTTTTGTGGGTTCCTTTTTCTGCTTTTACATGTTACATATTCTACAAATCGTTAATATTTAATTAATTACTGACTCACACTTTAAATTTCAATTTTCTACTGGTTTTCATGGTTTCCATAATGAGCAGATCATGGACTTGAAGTAACAAGGAAATACTGACCAAGTTGGCATCCAGTCCCCCACCCCCACAACAATATATGCATTATAGGTACATGAATGATAAGGCACAATTTAATTGATTAATTACAATTTAATTGATTAATTACAATTTAAATAATTACAATTTAATTTGAATGGAAAATTTCATGAACATGAAAACCCGTTTAAGTTTGCAATGACTACCTCATGTAGGATGAATGCTGATTTAATCCCAAATAAAACATATTATTCCCATTTAGACTTTTGTATGGGTATCCATCACCACCAAAATTACATTAGTCACATGATGTAGTATAAAATCAAATGATTTAACCTTGCAAACAATAAATCGAGATTCCAAATAATGTGGTGTCACATGCAATGATTTGACAAACAAAACTGAATGATGAATTTAGATTCCAAGTGATGTGGTATTAAATCATTTGATTTCATACTATATCATTTGATTAATGTAATTTTGGCAGTGGCTGCCCATATTTTTTTCACAAATCAACTAGAGATGCTAAGTAAACAATGAACAGGTTAGTCCCCCTTTTTCAAATCAGGTCTCTTTGAAGTAATACTTTGTCCTGAGTGCAGATAAGTCACTTTTCATAAGTTGGTTTAAGTGTAGATGTTTTTTTCTGCCAGGGAAGCCACTTAGTGTAAATTAGTTTAAGGGTTTCTGTTTCCAGGTCAACAATTGAAACCTGATCTGAATGTTCGTCTCCACTGTCCTTTGGTCCTTTGGTCTTTTGGTTCATTTTAATGAACAATCAGCTGTGTTGAATACCACTCATGGAATCGGGATCAGAGTTCCTCAGTGTCAAACTTTTTAACAGTTAAATCTAGGAGTTACAAGTTATTTGAACATGTGGTTGACACAAACATTGGTATAATTTCTTTTCCTTTAATTCAAACATCAGCCTTTCTTCATGATGTGCTTTGAAAACATCAAAGACTACTACAGCCTTTTAATTTTACTGAGTAAGGGAAAGATTAAAATATCAGTATTAAATATGTGGAAAAATTCAGCATTTTCTTTATATTCTCTACATTAACACCAAATGTGTGCAATGAATAACCTAAACAACTTCCTTAATACAGTAGAGACTAATCTTGTTTACTTGCAAAATGCATGAAAATGAATGACAGCATAACCTTTTGCAAAGATATATGCTTCATTTCTTTCCTTTTGTTGTTGATAAAGATAGATCCACCAAATCAGGTACCCATCAATATTCAAGTTTTATTCCAATTCAAAGTATACTGCAAAATGTATAATTATGAGACACTTGCACACTTTCCAAACAAATTGATTATGCTGATGGAATACACACCCCTTATAGGTCTGAATAATCAAGTCTTCACTTAACAAGCTTACTAACTATATTTCAAACTAGGTCATTATAGTAAGCATCACAAAAAAAACATAAGTCTCATGTTCACTGAGAGCAATAAAAGTAACAAAATGCTTTTAAAAAAATAGTAAAATCAATAACATCAACAAACGAAGTAGCTTATACATAATTCCCCATTTGCATCACATTAGTACCAAATGGATAGACAGTACACCATACTGTATAAGTTCTATTATACAGTGCACCTTAATAAAATCATACCAAAAATTTCCATACAGTAAGTCAGGTAAGTCATTCTAAATTGCATTACTCGTGTTGATCTACACATTCTTTGTGAAGAATTAAGAGTTACATCCCTTTAAAGGTCAAGGTTTTTTCTGGGTCAAAATGCAATGTACTCAAGAGGTTGCGAATTCAAATGTATAAACAATTATACATTCACAAAACATGCAGCAATTAGGTCTCATTTCATAGCAAATACAAACATTTACACAATGCACTTTTGATTTCTACTTTCTTTCAGCATATAATTGCTAACAACACAATTAAATATAAACTATTTGACCCCAAATGACCTCTGGCTTCTGAAGATCTTCAATGCATGCAAAATTAGTTTGGAGGAAATGGTTATCAAAATGTAATTGAGAAAAAGTCTACATACACTCTCCTTGCTTGACGCAGGTTTCCGGATTCAAAGCGGGACTCAAAATGAAGAGTCGGACAGCATCCCTCTGGGACTGGCTGTGGGAAGTGATCTCGACTGCTACGCTCTGAGTCAAACACAATCAAGGCTCCCCTCCATTTTGAGGTGTATGGAGTAACTTGGTTGTCTACATTTTGAGCATTGGAATCTGAGAATAAATATAATTTGCCCAATTTACGATTGTTCGTTTTGTTTAAAATATTAAAAACATATTATATATTTATCATAAGTAAGAGCATTTTGCATGTCAAGCCTTTAATTACACTTCAACACAAATGTGATGATGATGAGGAGGAGGAGGATGATGATGATGATGATGATGATGATGATGATGATGATGATGATGATGATGATGATGATGATGATGACATTTTTAGGACATTTTCTTTTTGTAAGTTTTGATGATGTTTAATTTAGATGGCTTTGTAGTGTCAGCCTTTTTTAAAAATTAAAATTGTCATTTTCTTTTTTGACTATTAAACTCACTTATATAACAAATTTGTATTTTGTTTGACTGTTCAGCTCACTTGTATAATAAAAATAACATGCAACTAGGGGCACAGTTAAAATAATACAAAGGATAAGTCACAGTGTAAATAGCTAGTACTGGTATGTGGCAATTACAACTATAAGGTGTAGATAAGTGTGACAAAATGAGAAGATACAAAAATTCATTGCTATAGTGTTACATGTAGTTAAGGTCACACAAGTTTTCAATCACATTTAAGATTTGAAAACAAAGGTGCTGATAATTTACTCCAGTGGCAAGTTTTACCTATTAACAATGTGAAACAAAAGAAATATAAAGCTAAAGGTAACAGATACTTAGGTCCCTTTGATGTGTTGATAAATTACTGCAATTTTAGCATATAGGTATACTATATGATTCTAGCATAGAAATCACATAAGTGTGAACCAGTTCAGTGGCAATATACCTTGTTTTTGAATCTAGCATCATCATGGCAAAAATAATAATCATAAATAATAATCATAAATAATAACCATATATAATAATCATACAGACTAATTTACAAATATATCATAAAACTATACAGTATATGTGCAGCACTAAAATATTATCTTCTTGGCTGAATAAGTATTTTATGGTCCTTCATATCAATCTATTGAGATTATTTCATGCTCATGTCTCCAGCAATTTATTACCCAAAATACACTGCATTTATGCTGACATTTTTTTCTGAAATAGGATGAGACATATATGCAGCATTTTGTTATTGCCAGTATGCTGTTGAAATAGGATGGGACATATATGCAGCATTTTATTATTGCCAGTATGCTGTAGAAATAGGATGGGACATATACATAGCATTTTGTTATTGCCAGTATGCTATAGAAATAGGATGGGACATATACACAGCATTTTGTTATTGCCAGTATGCTGTAGAAATAGGATGGGACATATACACAGCATTTTGTTATTGCCAGTATGCTGTAGAAATAGGATGGGACATATACACAGCATTTTGTTATTGCCAGTATACTATAGAAATAGGATGGGACATATACACAGCATTTTGTTATTGCCAGTATGCTATAGAAATAGGATGGGACATATACACAGCATTTTGTTATTGCCAGTATGCTGTAGAAATAGGATGGGACATATACACAGCATATTGTTATTCCCAGTATGCTATAGAAATAGGATGGGACATATACACAGCATTTTGTTATTCGCAGTATGCTATAGAAATAGGATGGGACATATACACAGCATTTTGTTATTCCCAGTATGCTGTAGAAATAAGATGGGACATATACACAGCATATTGTTATTCCCAGTATGCTATAGAAATAGGATGGGACATATACACAGCATTTTGTTATTCCCAGTATGCTGTAGAAATAGGATGGGACATATATGCAGCATATTGTTATTGCCAGTATGCTGTAGAAATAGGATGGGACATATACACAGCATTTTGTTATTGCCAGTATGCTATAGAAGTAGGATGGGACATATATGCAGCATATTGTTATTCCCAGCATGCTATAGAAATAGGATGGGACATATACACAGCATTTTGTTATTGCCAGTATGCTATAGAAATAGGATGGGACATATATGCAGCATTTTGTTATTGCCAGTATGCTGTAGAAATAGGATGGGACATATACACAGCATATTGTTATTGCCAGTAAGCTGTAGAAATAGGATGGGACATATACACAGCATTTTGTTATTGCCAGTATGCTGTAGAAATAGGATGGGACATATACACAGCATTTTGTTATTGCCAGTATGCTGTAGAAATAGGGTGGGACATATACACAGCATTTTGTTATTGCCAGTATGCTGTAGAAATAGGATGGGACATATACACAGCATATTGTTATTCCCAGTATGCTGTAGAAATAGGATGGGACATATACACAGCATATTGTTATTCCCAGCATGCTGTAGAAATAGGATGGGACATATACACAGCATATTGTTATTCCCAGCATGCTGTAGAAATAGGATGGGACATATACACATCATATTGTTATTCCCAGTATGCTGTAGAAATAGGATGGGACATATACACAGCATATTGTTATTCCCAGCATGCTGTAGAAATAGGATGGGACATATACACAGCATATTGTTATTGCCAGTGATCTGTAGAAATAGGATGGGACATATACACAGCATTTTGTTATTGCCAGTATGCTATAGAAATAGGATGGGACATATACACAGCATATTGTTATTCCCAGCATGCTGTAGAAATAGGATGGGACATATACACAGCATTTTGTTATTGCCAGTATGCTGTAGAAATAGGATGTGACATATACACAGCATTTTGTTATTGCCAGTATGCTGTAGAAATAGGATGGGACATATACACAGCATTTTGTTATTGCCAGTATGCTGTAGAAATAGGATGGGACATATACACAGCATTTTGTTATTCCCAGTATGCTGTAGAAATAGGATGGGACATATACACAGCATATTGTTATTGCCAGCATGCTCTAGAAATAGGATGGGACATATACACAGCATATTGTTATTCCCAGCATGCTGTAGAAATAGGATGGGACATATACACAGCATATTGTTATTCCCAGCATGCTGTAGAAATAGGATGGGACATATACACAGCATATTGTTATTCCCAGCATGCTGTAGAAATAGGATGGGACATATACACAGCATTTTGTTATTGCCAGTATGCTGTAGAAATAGGATGGGACATATACACAGCATTTTGTTATTCCCAGCATGCTGTAGAAATAGGATGGGACTCTAAAATTAAATGAGCATAAAATTCTTGTGAATTTCACTAAAATCACATGCTCATTAAAGGATGTGAGGGAAATGTGTGTAAAATATCAATAGAAATGTATGTGTATATCAATAGAAATGTATGTATATATCAACAGAAATATTTGTGTATAATATCAATAAAAACATATACTGACAAACTCAACAGAAATGCATGTGTATATCAATAAAAATGCATGTGTATAATAGCAATAGAAACACATGCATAATATCAATAGAAATGTATGTGTATAATATCAATAGAAATGCATGTATATACTGTTACTATCAAAAGAAACATGTGGGTATAATATCAATAGAAATGTGTGTTTATATCAATAGAAATGCATGTGAATTTCAATAGAAATGTTGTCTATATGTAAGTAATCAATAATATTTATCAGATTTGGCTTTTGACGAGACTTTAACAAAATGTTGCTATTGTATCTACAATTTAATTTAGTATCCACAGTTTTGGCATTGACTCATGTTATTTGTAGATTGATAAGAACCCATGTTGAAATAAAATGACCAAACTTGATGTTACAGTCCATGTTGACAGTCATGTAGTATTGTGCTGAATTTGAAATTGACCAAACCTTATGTAGACCATATTGAAAAACATATAGCATAGTGTTGGAATAAATGACCACACCTTATGTAGTCCATGTTTAAAAATCATATAGCACTGTGTTGGAGTAAGACACCACTTTATGTAATGGTTGTCCAAAACCTAAAAAGCAAGGTCTGTGCTAACAGTAATCTATGCTGCCCAAACTTACCAAGGTTCCTGTTTAAGGCTGACATCCTCAGTTATACTGCCCAAACTTACCAAGGTCCCTGTTTAAGTTGGATATCCTCAGTTATACTGCCCAAACTTACCAAGGTCCATGTTATGTCTGACATCCTTAGTTATAACATCCAAACTTACCATGGTCCATGTTAGGTCTGACATCCTCAGTTATACTGCCCAAACTTACCAAGGTCCCTGTTTAAGTCTGAGATCCTCAGTTATACTGCCCAAACTTACCATGGTCCATGTTAGGTCTGACATCCTCAGTTATACCACCCAAACTTACCAAGGTCCATATTAGGTCTGACATCCTCAGTTATAATGCCCAAAATTACCAAGGTTTTTGTTAAGCCAGGCATACTCAGCTATAACACCCTAACTTGTTGTGGATTTACATGCATATATCCAATGCCTGTAGCATATGAAGTCAAAGACTGTCACATATATTATATTTAAATCAAGTTCAACTAACTGTAGTTTATGTAGCATATAAGAACAGAACTCCTATTTTCAGTCCAGTCATTCTGCAGTCCTAATTATCATGTTGAAAATTATCACAAATTATTCAAGCAGAGACAAGATTAATTACATATTCATGGCCACGCACATGACACTATCAACTAAATGACTCTCAAGACATGGTAGCCTTTATCAGCATTGTGTGTTAGCATTGTGTTAGCATTGTGCATCAGTATTGTGTGTCAGCAAGCCATGTACAAAACAAGCTATTTGCAGCTTCAGTTTTGTGTGCCTTCTCCTTCAAGTGTTTTCATTTAAATTTGTTCATGGTGGGGGAGGGGGTATCTCTACAATTGAGCCAGCTACAAAGGCCAAGGTCTTGAGTTATTTCTTTAATAACAATCCAAAATGACGCTACTTCAAATCTCCATGGTTCTGAGCAACCTGGAAAGCCAAGTTTTTTTATTCTATAATGATTTTTATATAACAGTTAAATGATTTAATCTCTTTACAGTTACTTAGTTCTAATAAATTTTAGTTGAGACTTCACATTAATCATTGAAAGTTCTATGTGGGATGAGACCTGGCATTACTTAATGACAGTTCCATGTATGCATTTGACACCAGGCATTACTTCTATGACAGTTCCATGTATGCATTTGACACATGACATTACTTTTATGACACTTCTATGTGTGATGTCACTATCTGATAAGTAATATTGTCCTATTAAATGTTTATGATGTAATGTAATTTGCATACATGTAGTAAAAGCACTCCCTCAGTATAGAGTCCTTCCTTACAACATAGTTCCTGTCATAAAGTAGGTATGGTCATAGATTCTATTTTCATTATTCAGTAGTGGAATTATATGTATAATATACTTCACTGTAAGGCAGTCTCACGATAAAGCAGTATATTCCTACTCATAATAATGTTTTCATTGTAATAAGGAAGTACTGTATGTTGTGATTCATTATTATGCAGTCTCACTATAAGACAGCATACTACATGGATTGACATTATAATGAGGGAATACTGTATTGTATACTTCATTATAAGACAGTCTCACAAAAAGGCTGTATACTCCATGACTCATTATAATCAGGGGGACTTTATTAGGTGTTTTATTATAAGCCAGTCTCACACTAAAAACTGGTATACTCTATGGACAGTACTATAATGTGAGAATAGTATTAATTAGATATAAATATCCATCATGATCACCTGCTCCACATAAATTACATACACCTAACATGTCAATTTCATGTACCTGACACATCAATTATATCTACCTGACATGTCAATTGCATGTTCCTGACACATACATTACTGGTAACTGACATGTCAATTACATGTACCTGACACATCAATTAATATCTACCTGAAATGTCAATTACATGCTCCTGACACATAAATTACTAGTAACTGACATGTCCATTACATGTACCTGACACATCAATTAATATCTACCTAACATGTCAATTTCATGTTCCTGACAAATAAATTACTGGTAACTGAGATGTAAATTATATGTACCTGACACATCAATTACATGTACTTGACTCTTCAATTGCATACAAAAGCAATAAGACAAACAAGCAAAGATGGTCGAGGCAAAATAAATAAGATATCCATTTGAAATGAACTAAATTTGTCCCAAAATCTTGTCTTTCATGCACGTAGCTGTGCTAAAGAATTTTAAATGATGTACACTAGAACACATGCCAGATTATCAAAAGTGTTGCTAATGCAAATAAAGTTATGTTTTCATATATTAAAACTGAACCTATTCAAATTCAGTCAAAAAATATGCTAAATGATTCTTACCGTTGGTTTTTCTGCTGAAAAGTTCCAGCCATGGAATAACTGCACCTAAATACTATGCTAAATGATTCTTACCTTCGTTTTTCCTGAGGAACGGTTCCAGCCATGGTGGGCTTGTGCGTATCAAAACTGGAGTCTCCAAAATTTCATCTTCATAATATTTTGGCCAGTAAGGTCCATATGGCCAAAACTTGATATCTCGTGGTCGAGTTTTATATTTCTGAATGAATTCCTGTAATTGCTTTGAATAATTCCACACTGTTGTTAAAGATCGCTTTGGGCGTTCTATGGAAGGAAGTGGATCAAACTTTAACATGTCGCAATCCATTACCATTACTTTGATTAAATTATTTTCCATCACTCCAAGAAAAATAAATTAGGAATATTATTGGCACATATTTTACCTCCTTTTTCTGAAGATCCATTTCATATAACAGCATCTTTTGCATTCTTAGACACAAACCAAGATCAGTTCCAATGAGCGTTTTTACATCCAAGGAGGTTCAGAGGTTCAAATGTGATTTCTTCACATACTCTGAATCATTTTCAAAGTAGATAATTTCTATTAAAATAAACAAAAAACAGATAATACACAATCCATGGGTATAACAATAAAACCCTCAGCCATTTTAAAGTTTCACACAAGATGACTATGAAATTCCACAGCCAATGTTCTAATGGGTTTATTGCATGTGCTTCATCCAGACCCTGACGACATAAAAATTAAAACTGCCATAAAACAGCACTCAATTCCATTGACAATTATTGAAACTTATTTAGCTTGAAAACAATGACAAGTTTTATTCCTCAACAAGAGCTATAATTTGTGCAAATCAGAATTACAAGTTATTCTGAGCGCTAAGAAATGTTGGCAGACTGGGGACCTATTGTCACCAGGTAAATACAAGGTAAATAATAATGTCTGCTTCAATGAACTGCTTTCTTTACTTTCCAGTATATTACTTCCATCAAGTAATAATGACTGTAGAAACATGTTTGCAGCAATAACTACCACAAGGCAACAATCAAAGAATATCTCTCTAAATAGGACTCAAAAACAGTCTGTTTTTAGAACATAAGACTCAAAACAGTCCTTTATTAGAAAATACAAAACCTCAACAGTACAGTCAGTTCATTTTAATTGTCTGCAGTACATTAGTTTCACTTATTTCCATGCATAAAGAAAATTAGGAACATGCACAATGGCAAAAGTTGACTGAAGACAATTTTCTATTATGTTTGAAATAACGCCTCATTGACTAGTTACACATACTGCTATTTTGGACTCAAGAAATTTGGGTAAGAACAGTGTGAAAAGAATGCATTCAAGGCTGTGATGGTACTTAAGTTTCCACTGAAATTGTAACAACATAGAAATTTACCTGTCAATCAAATTTTATTGGAAACTGGGGATAAGTTTTGCACAGAGATGAGCAAATATTAAATGTCACAAAAAAGTATTTAAAGTAGATGTTTCTCTTGAAATATTAGAAGACTAAAATAAATTGAACATTCCAGGTGAAGTT
Organism: Potamilus streckersoni; assembly: GCA_016746295.1. Taxonomy (NCBI): domain Eukaryota; kingdom Metazoa; phylum Mollusca; class Bivalvia; order Unionida; family Unionidae; genus Potamilus; species Potamilus streckersoni. The sequence goes on along the minus strand of JAEAOA010002115.1, from coordinate 259,342 downwards.
TCTCATCTCTGCAAATCCAATCACAGTCTTTGATTAATATGCACACTTAATGAGATTCTGATCTGTTCATGGTCCTTCTGAAAGGTAATTCCTCCTAACTTGCAATATAATACCAGACTTTTGGTCTCTTCATTATCAAGAACTTGTTTTTTTCTTTTAAATTCATTCAAATAAATACCATCAGGTCCTAATAATGTCATACAAGATTTATTAGTTCAATTACATACACTAATACTATTCAAGTTCATGTCATTACTTTTTAGTCATTTGCAAATTCTTGGAATCTGATGAAGAAACTTGCTTTGAAGGTGGCTTTTTATTACAATCATCTGAAACTTTATTTTTGTCAGCTTTTTCATCCGTCTCTTCTTTCAAGGTTTGCCTTGAAAATGATGCTGTGGAGAGATAGAGATGAGCCATAGTGAAGCTATTACGACGTGTTGTTCGCTGCTTGTTATCGTGATTAATAAGAATGCTCTGTCTCACATGGCCGCTTGTCGTAGCTGGGTGTGAAGCCATATTGTCAATATGTCATTACAACATTACAAGCCCTTTCATTTAATTAGCAAAGAACATAAGTGCTGATCTTATACTGCAGTTTTCAATTTTCAATCCATTTCAGTTATAAACTTTCTTCCTTTTTTGAAAAGAAGTCATTTTATAAAATGAATACAATTTCTTCACAGTTAAAATATAACTAAACCTTAGTTCCTACTCTGAGATACTTTTTTGTTTAAATTTGGCAAGTAACATTCAACCTAAGATGTCATTATAGTAGCAAATTATGTATTAAATATATACATGTACAATTTTTAAATTAGGAATATCTTGTTTCAGCAAAATTTGTCCAAAGTTTTATACAACGCGCGTAAAGTTTGACAGAAATACATTCCAAGTCAATAATATTCTGAAAATTGGTTCCACAACATAACACTTCCTTTAATACTTCCCTCAAATCAACACAACACTTTAATGCATCAACATTAACACCAAAAATTTAGCAAAAGAATAAAAATTGCTTGTCCAAGATACTCTAAATCCCTGTTAATAGAACGGTTCATGCAGTTTGCATCTCGGTAAATTGAACTGCTTCATTTTTTCTGATCATGTAGCCAGTATGAAAACACATCCAAATCAAGCTATTTATAAACTGTATAGCTGCATATTTTATATGTATATTGGTGCTGTCATTACTGGAATCTTGGTACTATCATTACTGGAATCTATATCACAAATTAATACAGCGTAATTTTAATACATGCACAAGTCTTGTACGTTTATTAATATCCCCTGATTTGTGGGATAATGTTACAAAAAAAACCCTTTCAAGCAAATACTCCCAGCCTTTTATCTTCACTGGAAATATCCCTGCGAAGCTTTACTGTGGAATACTCCCAGCCCTAATTTCACTGTGGAATACTCCAACCCCTATCCTCACTGTGGATTACTCCAACCCCTATCTTCACTGTGGAATACTCCAACCCCTATCCTCACTGTGGAATACTCCCAGCCCTATCCTCACTGTGGAATACTCTAACCCCTATCCTCACTGTGGAATACTCCAACCCCTATCCTCACTGTGGAATACTCCAACCCCTATCCTCACTGTGGAATACACTATTATTTTGATGAACTAAATATTATAAACACTGAAAAACTACACTGATGGAAATGATAAATGAATGACCTAAATTAAAGATTTAGACATTCCACAAAGAAATATTATTGGCTTTAAATATCCATGTTCTTCTCTACAACTGCTAAAACTTCTCCAGTTAAGGTTTATAAACAGAATGGTGAATAAAGCATACTGATTTTAATACAGTCCAACTAATGGATTTGCAGACATCATAATACCAATCAATTAAATTCTCTTCTTTTCATGTTGTAGTATCAAAATGATTTATCAACAAGAGCAGTAAATCCAGTCTATTAATATGTGTCTATGAATGTGCAATAGTTTTCTGAAATAACCAGTGATAAACAACTGACACACGGGTACTTGGCTGTCTTTCTCTAAAATGTCACCATAATAAATTGATAAAAGTGAAATTGTACACTCAGAATCTCAGTAGACTGAAATTAATTTTAATTTTATCAAGAAAATCATTTGTACCTGTGATCACTAATAAATCATTGATTCACGCATCAAGCCTGAGCAGTGATGACGAGAATGAAACCACAGTAAATTTCTCAGCACAAAAGACCTACAGGTATGGCATACCATATTAATATGTTTATTTCCCGCTTGCTTGAAATGCATCAAACAGTAAAGTGAACAAAAAAGGCATTGTTTGAAATTTATGAATGCACTTTTCCCAAGAACAAACACAGGATCATTGTTCTTATGAATGTTAAATTCAACCTGACATAACACTTTAGCATGGATGCCTGTTTGATACAAAGTATTTCTGCATCACCACATCCATATCCATATCACCATAATCCATATCACTATATCCATATCACCATATCCATATCACCATATCACCATATCCATAGTTGTTCCTATCAACACCATGATATATTCTCTTGAAATGTGGTCATATCACAAAACGTAGTTTTTATCCCAGTTACTAATAACATGTAACATAAAATGGTCCACTGGGTCATCACTAAATTTTGAGTTTCACTTGAATTCAATGAAATTGTCGAATCCTCTGAAAACTTGGGAAGACAAGCTGTTATGTGACAAATTTACTGTTTCATGCAGATTTAAAAAGAAAAAGAGAACAATCAGGAAAATTCAAAATTTAGAGCACTATAAATTAAAATCCATTTTGGAAAATAACAAGACCCGAATGTCGAAACAGTTAAGTTTCTTTTAAAGAAATGGCAGTGATAAATAACTGACAATAACCTATATAGGCATCAAGGGTTGGATATATTAAATTGTCAAATTATATTTCTTAAGAAGTGTCAGTGATAGATCCCATGGAGATAGCTGTTAAATAAACCTAAAACTCCCAAGAAAGCTTCAATACTTTTACATGAGCTGCAGTACATTACTGGTGACATGAACCATGAATGGTCCAAATGACAGGTCATAATCATAATGAAAATTGCTTTCCTCAGTAAGGCATTTTAACACAGAATGATAGCTGGTACCTGGCACAAGTTGTTCCAAACCAATGACAGATTTTGAGTCCAGGTAATTGATGAGTACATGCAAAAACAACCTTATAATCCAGTCTGTTAGTTTGGTAAACTTTGATTCAATGACAAATTAAATGAAATCCCATAAGATCCAAAGCAACAAAGAAAAAAAATCATTATGATGTTGTTAATTGTTACGATGTAAACTTGAATCAAAACTGAATTGTTCACAAGTATGATCAAAAACAAACACATTTGCAAAGTTTCACAGTAAATTATCCTCTCTACAATAAGATTTTTAACAAGTTCCTAAGAATGGACACAAACAGATGTCACTCAAGACCTAGAAGCTATGAAGTAAGTATTCATGCTATTCTATTTATACCAGTGTACAATACACTAGTCCAATAAAAATAACTTGAGAAGTTCTTGACCAAAAATTGTAGCTTTTCAATAGAGTTGGAGTGTTTTATGCTGGCCTGATAAAAGGTGAGACATGTTACAGATTTGAAGCCATACACTCACTTTCCAGGTGGAAATGTGTGAAAGCTTCACTCCAAATTACAGGTAAAATGCTGGTGATTAGATCTCAACTAAACTAAAGAGTTTAGTGATACATTTTAAAGGTGTGTGTTTGTGTCATTAACATATTATTTATGGTCTACTTGATCCACTTTTTCTGCTGAAAGTCATCAATAACAAGGAAAAGTATAACTTAATGGAAAACTGACTGATCAAAGCTGTGAACATACACTGCATACGAAACATCCAAGATATAAGTCCATGAAAAGATTCAGTGTTAGTGATAATACTCTCACATGAATTTAGAAAGAAAATTAGTGAAAAACTCAAAACTGAACTCAATCATTTTGAGAATGAGTTTTCATTATATACTTGATTGCAGTAATGCAACACAAGTTGCCCCATCAATAAGTCTATCAACAAATGTAATCCACAGACTTGAGGTCAATATATATATATATATATATATATATATATATATATATATATATATATATATATATATATATATATATATATATATATATACTATTGAATTTATACTGTAATGCAAATAATTCCCAGCTTCTACTCATACTTCTCCTAACTTGTAAACAAGGAAAAAAAATGCAGTATTCTATGACCCCAAAAATGCCACTTTTGAAAATCTCATTTGTTAATTTAAATTAAATAAGAAAAGAAAGTATGAGAAGGAAGACTCACATGACATCTAATAAAACTTTCAAAAACTCATTCATTTAATTTAACCTTTAATAAATTTTTCTACAGATGAGTATCTCAAAAGAACACTTTCAAATGGTAGGGGAGCAAATTATTAAGTACTGTTGTATTGTATCATGCATTAACCTGTGTAACAAATCAATGAGTTTGTATCAACCACCATGCATTAACCTGTGTACCAAATCAGTGAGTTTGCATCAACCACCATGCATTAACCTGTGTACCAAATCAATGAGTTTGCATCAACCACCATGCATTAACCTGTGTACCAAATCAATGAGTTTGCATCAACCACCATGCATTAACCTGTGTACCAAATCAATGAGTTTGCATCAACCACCATGCATTAACCTGTGTACCAAATCAATGAGTTTGCATCAACCACCATGCATTAACCTGTGTACCAAATCAATGAGTTTGCATCAACCACCATGCATTAACCTGTGTACCAAATCAATGAGTTTGCATCAACCACCATGCATTAACCTGTGTACCAAATCAATGAGTTTGCATCAACCACCATGCATTAACCTGTGTACCAAATCAATGAGTTTGCATCAACCATCATGCATTAACCTGTGTACCAAATCAATGAGTTTGCATCAACCACCATGCATTAACCTGTGTACCAAATCAATGAGTTTGCATCAACCACCATGCATTAACCTGTGTACCAAATCAATGAGTTTGCATCAACCATCATGCATTAACCTGTGTACCAAATCAATGAGTTTGCATCAACCACCATGCATTAACCTGTGTACCAAATCAATGAGTTTGCATCAACCACCATGCATTAACCTGTGTACCAAATCAATGAGTTTGCATCAACCACCATGCATTAACCTGTGTACCAAATCAATGAGTTTGCATCAACCACCATGCATTAACCTGTGTACCAAATCAATGAGTTTGCATCAACCACCATGCATTAACCTGTGTACCAAATCAATGAGTTTGCATCAACCACCATGCATTAACCTGTGTACCAAATCAATGAGTTTGCATCAACCACCATGCATTAACCTGTGTACCAAATCAATGAGTTTGCATCAACCACCATGCATTAACCTGTGTACCAAATCAATGAGTCTGCATCAACCACCATGCATTAACCTGTGTACCAAATCAATGAGTTTGCATCAACCACCATGCATTAACCTGTGTACCAAATCAATGAGTTTGCATCAACCACCATGCATTAACCTGTGTACCAAATCAATGAATTTGCATCAACCACTACATATCTGAAAGGCACACAAGGTAAATACTGAAATAATATTTCTATAATTTCCATCAGGAAAACTCTGACTTCAGAAATAAGCTATTCTTTTCTAGCTTATTTTTTATTATGAGAACTATGCTAGGAGTATTTTAGCTGTCTTGCATTCAATGTAACAAGTTGTCCATAAATGTTTTCTGTATGAAATATGAGACAATTTGTATCCTTGATGTCTATGACAATGACATGTTGGGAAGCTTATCACAGTGTAAAAGACAATTCTATCCACAACATAAAAAAACCTCATTAAAATTGAATACTTATTTTCCATCTCTATTTTGAATTAAAATGAAAGATAAAAACAGTAAGTAAAAGTAGAAGTAGATATTAGTCCTTACCAATTTAAAGACTTTTCATTACCTGTCTTAAATGCCAAGTCAACAAGCTATGATTTAGAGTTCCAGAGACAACAAACATGAAATTACTTGATTGAAAACTTGTGAAGGTTTTTGTTGGATAATGTTGACCATTTAGCTTTCCAAACTTTATAAAGCAAAAAGGTAGTCATTCAAAATTCAATTCAAAAACCTTGTTATCATGCACAGGTAAACAAAACTCTGTAAATCAAAGTGGAAAGGTTGAAAAGACAACCACTTTAAGGGGAGACATACAACTTCCAATTAGGGACCTAAATAAGTATGATAGAGTGATTGAATCTTTGATAAGGTTTACTCAGAGAGAAATAAAATATTAAACAGCTCAAGTGACCAGTAGAATGGAACAAGGGATATTTGTATTTAATGTTTGTTCTCTATTATATTATAAAACAAACTTTAGAAGCATCTTCTATTGACACTGAGAATTGATTTATTTTCAAGGATATAAATCTGTATAAATTTGTGTGGTTTCCAAAATATAACATTTTGTTTATGCTTTTGCTTGTAGCTTGCATGGAGAGGGATTCAACACTTGTTCTACTAAAGTCTACTTGTTCATGGCAGGAAAGAAGTAAACTTTATTTCTACAGATTAGTCTTTTATTTGGGGTCCAAAGAGTCCACTGTCTGTATAGAAATCTTTTATTTGTGCATTTAAGGAGTCGGTTTATTTCTAATAATTCTTTAACTCTGGACTGTAGCATCCATAAAATCCTTTAAAACTTTCACTGCTAAAAATAGAAAATTTACTAAAATGTTAGGGATGAAAAACATTGTAATTTTGACTTCTAATGATTTTTTTTTCTTCTGATTTGTGAAGAACAAGAGCACTACAAACAGTACAAGATGTGTCCATCAGGAAACCATTTCTCTACTTTTCTAATGACCTTGACCTTTGAGCTTGGGATTTAATTATTCCACAGTAATATGTGGCCATACAGGAAAGTAAAGTTTTATCAGAATATTTTAAGGATTTAAAAAGTCACAGCCTGGATAAGAAAACAGACCAACAATTACATCAGTTTTTGCCATGACCTAGACCAGAAGACAGAAGGAATGTTATTTTGAATGTACGAGACATGGTCAAGTCAAGACTGTTTATACAATGCTAAAGTTTCATTACCATACCTTCACAGGTTTAAAAGTTATACACATGCGAGTATAGAATTTACAATTCATATTTACAGTAACTATGACCATGATCTTCATGCAAGATGCATGCCAATGGAACATGACAGTGTCTAATCATGGTGCAAAACTGGTTAAAGTTTCAGGAATACCTGCTGGCTGATTGGTCCGGATGATAAATAATGCAAATGTAATGAGTTTTTCATAACAAATAATTTTGGATTGATAAAATCAAAAAATCTGGTCTCATAAAGCACTGTTTCTAATGGAATGTCTTGTATCTACTAACCCTCCAAATGTCCCATTGTGTACAGAATCATATAACACTCCAAATGTCCCCTTTTGTACAGAATCATCTGACACTCCAACACTCCAAATGTCCCCTTTTGTACAGAATCATCTGACAATCCAACACTCCAAATGTCCCCTTTTGTACAGAATCATCTGACACTCCAACACTCCAAATGTCCCCTTTTGTACAGAATCATCTGACACTCCAACACTCCAAATGTCCCCTTTTGTACAGAATCATCTGACACTCCAACACTCCAAATGTCCCCTTTTGTACAGAATCATCTGACACTCCAACACTCCAAATGTCCCCTTTTGTACAGAATCATCTGACACTCCAACACTCCAAATGTCCCCTTTTGTACAGAATCATCTGACACTCCAACACTCCAAATGTCTCCTTTTGTACAGAATCATCTAACACTCCAAATGTCCCCTTTTGTACAGAATCATCTTACACTCCAACATTCCAAATGTCCCTTTGTGTACAGAATCATCTGACACTCCAACACTCCAAATGTCCCCTTTTGTACAGAATCATCTGACACTCCAACACTCCAAATGTCTCTTGCATACAGAATCATCAAATACTCCAAATGACCCCTAGTGTACAGAATCATCTATTCCTATATATATCTTTCTTTGTGTGATAAGATTTAAACCAAAGGAAAATTCACCTACTCATTCTATGTTTATACTTTAAGTTTAGTCTTTAATAAGTTTTTAACTTCCACCATGTAAGACAGAAGCATTTTTTTATATTAAACCAATTAAATTAATGTATACCAGGAAAAGTCCTAGACTGTTTAAAGAAATACAGTTTATATAACAAAGTTTGATCAAATGTTTAAGGATTTTACATGTTTTAGTATTATCTTTTATTCTACATAAATTTTACAGAAGTTTAATATTTTAACTTTTTACAGTATGCACTCTTATCTTACATATTCACATTTTTGTTGCAGGATTATCTTCCCTAAGGTTCACAGGCAATACTTCATTGGTACAGTTTTTAATTATACTATCTATAAGGAGGTTATTGTAATATAAAAAGCAAGCTTGTACTGAGGACCTACATTCAGCAGGAGGTTGTACTAATATAAATAGCAAGCTTGTACTGAGGACCAACATTCAGCAGGAGGTTGTACTAATATAAATAGCAAGCTTGTACTGAGGACCAATACTGGACAGGAGGCTATTGTAATATAAAATAGTAAGCTTGTACTCAGGACCAACATTTGGCAGGAGGTTATTGTAATATAAATATCAATCTTGTACTGAGGACCCACACTGGGTAGGAGGCTATTGTAATATAAATAGTAAGCTTGTACTGAGAACCAACATTTGGCAGGAGGTTATTGTAATATAAATAGCAAGCTTGTACTGAGGACCAACATTCAGCAGGAGGTTGTACTAATATGAATAGCAAGCTTGTACTGAGGACTAACACTGGACAGGAGGCTATTGTAATATAAAATAGTGAACTTGTACTCAGGACCAACATTTGGCATAAGGTTATTGTAATATAAATATCAATCTTGTACTGAGGACCCACACTGGGTAGGAGGCTATTGTAATATAAATAGTAAGCTTGTACTGAGGACCAACATTTGGCAGGAGGTTATTGTAATATAAATAGCAAGCTTGTACTGAGGACCAACATTCAGCAGGAGGTTGTACTAATATAAATAGCAAGCTTGTACTAAGGACCAACACTGGACAGGAGGCTATTGTAATATAAAATAGTGAACTTGTACTCAGGACCAACATTTGGCAGGAGGTTATTGTAATATAAATATCAATCTTGTACTAAGGACCCACACTGGGTAGGAGGTTTTTGTAATATAAATAGCAAGCTTGTACTGAGGACCTACATTGGGTAGGAGGTTTTTGTAATATAAATAGAAAGCTTGTACTGAGGACCAACATTTGGCAGGAGGTTATTGTAATATAAATAGCAAGCTTGTATTTTGGACCTACATTGGGCTGGAGGTTGTTGCATGTATATTCCAGATTTGTATTAGGATTTATATTTAAGAGAAAGTTGTTGTAATAATAACTCAGACATATTCACAATAAGATTTAACATGCTATATATGAAAATTACTTTACTCCAATTCTAAACTACTGAGATAAGAAATTGACTTTGGTTATTAAAAAAAATGTTCAACTGACTAAAGTTAAAATGAAAACAACCTAATGTAGAAAACAATTTGTTACACCATTAGTGGCCATGCTAAATTCAAAATATGACCACCTGTATTTGCCAAAAGTTAGTTGTAATATAAATAGCAATAATATTGATAAACAATAAGAAATTGTCAGTAACATGCTTCCCAAATTATCAGAAAGAGTTGTCTTCTCCATTTCTTGCTAAGTATTCTAGTCTGAGACTTATACCTGACTCTTACTCAGGTACCAGAGTATTCATCGCAGTACTAACAACTTGACCAACGCTTTCATTTTAGGTGCCTAGTCACCAATGCTTTCTCTATCATCACAGTGTAACTAACAACTTGTCCAACGCTTTCATATTAGGTGCCTAGTCACCAATGCTTTCTCTATTATCGCAGTACTAACAACTTGTCCAATGCTTTCATTTTAGGTGCCTAGTCACCAATGCTTTCTCTATCATCACAGTGTAACTAACAACTTGTCCAATGCTTTCATTTTAGGTGCCTAGTCACCAATGCTTTCTCTATCATCACAGTGTAACTAACAACTTGTCCAATGCTTTCATATTAGGTGCCTAGTCACCAATGCTTTCTCTATCATCGCAGTACTAACAACTTGTCCAATGCTTTCATTTTAGGTGCCTAGTCACCAATGCTTTCTCTATCATCACAGTGTAACTAACAACTTGTCCAATGCTTTCATTTTAGGTGCCTAGTCACCAATGCTTTCTCTATCATCACAGTGTAACTAACAACTTGTCCAACGCTTTCATATTAGGTGCATAGTCACCAATGCTTTCTCTATCATCACAGTGTAACTAACAACTTGACAAATGCTTTCATTTTAGGTGCCTAGTCACCAATGCTTTCTCTATCTGACAAAACTTCAAACGAGATACTAAACATGGAATCAAAATTAGCTCTAAGTGTTTTGTCTATAATGCATGTAGAGACTCTTAGACAAATATTGTCATAACACTAAAGAACCACCCAAATTCACTGAATGAATAAAATAAAACATTTGAACATCAGGCCTTTATCTACCATAGTTTTCTAAACAAATATCACCTCAAATAATACTTATTCACTACTTTTCATCTCCATCAAAGTGCTTGTACAAATTTACTGAGAAGGGCAAATTAAGACAAAGTCATTTCTTAGCCCTTAACACATCAATTTTAAAAATCCTTCTGGATTCTTGGACAATATTTACACACCCAGATAGAACACCCAGATAGAAACACCCAGATAGAATTAAGATTCTGTGTTAAAATAATAACTTCTCATTCAATATCAGTAATTTTTCACAAATTAAAGTTAATGTCTTAAAATGTAAAACTCAAATGTAACAAATCTACACTGTTTTGAAAATATTTCTTGCAAATCCAAACTGTATTGATGACAATTCCCACAAATCCAAAATGTATTTCCAACAAATCAATACTCAATTGAAGATATTGGAAACAAATTAACACTGTACTGATCATATTTCCTACAAATCAACACATCTTGAAGACATTTCCCACAAATCAACACTGTATTGAAAACATTTCACACAAATCAACACTGCATTGAAGACATTTCCCACAAATCAACACTGTATTGAAGACATTTCCCACAAATCAACATTGCTTTGAAGACATTTCCCACAAATCAACATTGTATTGAAGACATTTCCCACAAATCAACATTGCATTGAAGATATTTCCCACAATTCAACATTGCATTGAAGATATTTCCCACAAATCAACACTGCATTGAAGACATTTCCCATAAAATCAAAACTACATTGAAAACATTTCCCACAAATCAACACTGTATTGAAGATATTTGCAACAAATCAACATTGCATTGAAGACATTTCCCACAAATCAACATTGCTTTGAAGACATTTGCAACAAATCAACATTGCATTGAAAACATTTGCAACAAATCAACATTGTATTGAAGACATTTCCCACAAATCAACATTGCATTGAAGATATTTCCCACAAATCAACATTGCATTGAAGATATTTCCCACAAATCAACACTGCATTGAAGTCATTTCCCACAAATCAACATTACATTGAAAACATTTCCCACAAATCAACACTACATTGAAAACATTTCCCACAAATCAACATTGCATTGAAGACATTTCCCACAAATCAACACTACATTGAAAACATTTCCCACAAATCAACACTGTATTGAAGACATTTCCCACAAATCAACATTGCATTGAAGACATTTCCCACAAATCAACACTACATTGAAAACATTTCCCACAAATCAACACTGTATTGAAGACATTTCCCACAAATCAACATTGCATTGAAGACATTTCCCACAAATCAACACTACATTGAAAACATTTCCCACAAATCAACATTGCATTGAAGACATTTCCCACAAATCAACACTGCATTGAAGTCATTTCCCACAAATCAACACTGCATTGAAGACATTTGCAACAAATCAACACTACATTGAAAACATTTCCCACAAATAAACACTGTATTGAAGACATTTCCCACAAATCAACACTGTATTGAAGACATTTCCCACAAATCAACAATACATTGAAAACATTTCCCACAAATCAACACTGTATTGAAGACATTTCCCACAAATCAACATTGCATTGAAGATATTTCCCACAAATCAACACTACATTGAAAACATTTCCCACAAATCAACATTGCATTGAAGATATTTCCCACAAATCAACACTACATTGAAAACATTTCCCACAAATCAACACTGTATTGAAGACATTTCCCACAAATCAACATTGCTTTGAAGACATTTCCCACAAATCAACACTGTATTGAAGACATTTCCCACAAATCAACATTGCATTGAAGACATTTCCCACAAATCAACACTACATTGAAAACATTTCCCACAAATCAACACTGTATTGAAGACATTTCCCACAAATCAACATTGCATTGAAGACATTTCCCACAAATCAACACTACATTGAAAACATTTCCCACAAATCAACATTACATTGAAGACATTTCCCACAAATCAACACTGTATTGAAGATATTTCCCACAAATAAACACTGTATTGAAGTTATTTCCCACCAATCAACACTGTATTGAAGACATCTCCCACAAATCAACACTGTATGAGGGCCTCAAGGTAGATTAGTTCCTAGCTAAATGGGTTACCCTCTTTAAATAAAGTAATAATAATAATAATAATAATAATAATAATAATAATAATTGGTGACACTACCCACAGATCAAGACTGTATTGAAGACATTTCCCACAAGTCAACAAAGTATTGAAAACATTTCCCACAAATCAACACTGTACTAAAAACATTTCCCATAAATCAACACTGTATTGAAAACATTTCCCACAAATCAATGCTGTATTGAAGACATTTCCCATTAGTCAATGGTTAATTGAAGACCTTTCCCACAAATCAACACTGTATTGATAACATTTCCAGCAAATCAACTGTATTGAAGACATTTCCCACAAATCAACACTGTACTGGTGACATTTCCCACAAATCAACACTGTATAGGTGACATTTCCCACAAATCAACACTGTAGCAATGAATGTAAATTGGTTTTTGTTGCTTGCCTAGTGGAGCCAGACAAATAAGTTGTAATCACTCAATGATGTACAGGGAAATATCTTACAGAGATAAAAAAAAAATCTTCGCAATAGATTAGGATAAATGTTATTTTGCTTGTGTACAAGTAATGGCATCCTTACAGACTCATTAACTCTGTACAAGTAATGGCATCCTTACAGACTCATTAACTGTGTACAAGTAATGGCATCCTTACAGACTCATTAACTGTGTACAAGTAATGGCATCCTTACAGACTCATTAACTGTGTACAAGTAATGGCATCCTTACAGACACATTAACTGTGAAAATCATGGAGTACAGGTATATAGAGTACTTTAGTTTTTCTGACAGATGCCCTAGAAGCAGTGAAATTTTCAAAGGGGTGGGGGACAATGAATCTTATTCATTACTCTTTAAGACATTTGAAAATTAAATTGTTTTTACTTTTCAAACAGTTGTTAGATTATTTGTTTACTGTTTTCATAATCTGGGCATTCTATGATGGATACACACAGATCTACAGGCCTCATCAAAAAGGCAGGAAATTCTTTTCCAGTGGGGAAGCATTTATTAGAATGGGGCTTCTATTAGAATAATGGTGGTATTTAAATATTGTAGAGTATCATTCATAATTATGATAAACTTATAGTAAAGTTATAATAGTTTCTCATTTCTGAGGCGTTTCTTGTGACAAGGAATGTATTTCCAAGTAGAACAACTTTTGTGACAGGATGTAATTTTCAGAAGGAACTTTTACTGTTAAGGTATTTCTTTGCTAAACATATGTATCTAAAAAATACAGCTTTCTTAACATTGTACCCTCTTATGGGGATACATTTATGATGTCAAGATCTCTCTCTCTCTCTCTCTCTCTCTCTCTCTCTCTCTCTCTCTCTCTCTCTCTCTCTCTCTCTCTCTCTCTCTCTCTCTCTCTCTCTCTCTCTCTCTCTCTCTCTCTCTCTCTGTCTCTCTCTCTCTCTCTCTCTCTCTCTCTCTCTCTCTCTCTCTCTCTCTCTCTCTCTCTCTCTCTCTCTCTCTCTCTCTCTCTCTCTTCACATAATACTTATACTTATAAAAGGACCTTTTTCACCTCTGCACAAACTCACCTCTGCACAAACTTTAGCAAACCAAAAACTTCTCAAAATCCAAAGGTTTGCATTCCAAGACATTTCATTTTTAAGGGGCTAAAAATTATAAATTGAGGAATTAAATGTCTTGTAGATTTTTAGTATCCTAGATGCTTTTCATTTTAACATTATTTTGGAAATACAAACAAACAGGAGGAAAAAGAAATAAAACTGAAGCTGATATTTTCAACATTCAGCAAGTACATGTACTATGTATTTATTAAAATTCTTGATAAAATAAATTGTTACATAAGGTCATTAAAATGTTATAGTTTCATTATGCACAAATGACAGCACATATCACACAACAGAAAAGTATAAGGTCAGAAAAATGAGACATTTCATCACACTGGAAAAATTGATCTTGCACCTATAATGATCTCATATCACATTTACCAATCCTGTTAGTAACTGGTTTCATATCAAACTTATCAGTCTTGTTGGTGGTTTCATATCAAATGTATAACACTTGGTGGCTTCATATCAAATTTATCACACTTGGTGGTGGTTTCATATCAAATTTATTAAGCATGTTAGTGGTTTCATATCAAATTGATCAACCTTGTTAGTGGTTTTAATGAATAAATTTTTATCTGATGTCATAACTTTAAGACAAAATAAGCACATTTTGTAGTTTCTCTGTCTGCAGATAGAAATGCATGCATTACAAATGATAATCTGCATCAAATTTAAACCTAACATTAGATACAAGGGAATATTTCCAGATTGTCATATCCAACACCGATCAAGAAGATACATTCACTTCAATGTCACAATTTTAAAATGGCATCAAGGAAACATCTAAGATATAGAAAGTGTATTTGTTTAGTAGAATTATTTTTATCATTTCCATCAACCTAACACTAAATGATCTATGAATGCCCACACAAGTGTGCTTATCAACACATGTGGTCTATGTGAAATGTTAAAGCATGACTAAACACTGTTTTTAATATCAAGTCCTATCAATAACATACTTCAATTTAATTATGTCCAATTACTTATTGAAGAAGTTCTGGACTTATCTAGATTACAGTATTCAATAAATAATAAAAAAAATATTACACAGCAAAATCAACCTGATCCAGATAATAACCCTTTGAGTGCTTGGTATTCATTCTCAGTGAGAAATGCTCCTATTCACCCAAATGTCCATGGAACAATATGATCTAATTTTGACTATAGCTATGACATAATGTTTGTATGACAGTCAAAACCTTAGATGACATGGTCAAATTATCAAAAGGAAACTGGATGCCCCTTTCCTTCAGTCTGAGTTGGCCAAGTTATCTATGATACACACTTTTTTACAGATCGATCTCTGCATGGGTTTTCGCATCTCAGGCTCAACCAACATAAGTATGAGAGAAAGATTACATATTTTATTGTGAATTCATCCTGAGATTTTCCTACTGTGAATTCATCCTGAGATTTTCCTATTGTGAATTCATCCTGAGATTTTCCTATTGTGAATTCATCCTGAGATTTTCCTGGGTTCTTCCTCTGCTAAATGTACTGCTTATCATGTATAACAAAATGCTGCTAAACACTTATCAACCAGTCTGAATCAGCAGTTGTCAAAAAAATGTTTGGGATTGAAACCAATTCAACAGTGACTTAAGAGTGAAACCTGGCATTTAACACACCAGGTGTCACTGTTAATTACCTGAAAAGGAAGGTTAGTTAGTCCACTGTGTAATGTACTGTAAAAATGAGGAATGGTTTTCTTATATTATGTTTATACCTTGATTGATATTGTGTAAACAATGACCTGTACTAATTTGGGAAAAAGATTTTGTGGTGAAGAGAAAGGGAGATCATAACTGTATGTCATGATATATACCCAGCACAAATCAGTAAGCAAAGGCTTCTGGGTAAGAGTGATTTGTTTTATGAAGTTTCCTTTTTTGAACCTAAAGAATCAATTTAAAAATCAGTTGGAATTTTAATTTCTAAGGTGTACCCTCTTTAAATTTGTAAGGTATCTGAACCTGTATCCTCTTTAAATTGTTTATTAAAATGTGAGAAAACATGTAAAGAGTTTTTCAAGAAAGTCAATGTACAGTTTTGTTAATGGAACTTAATGACAAAAACATAGCAGGTCCCCTCTTCCATGACATTAACCATGTTCATTAATTAATTAATTAATTAATTAATTAATTAATTAATTAATTAATTAATTAATTAATTAATTAATTAATTAATAATGACTTCTTTTTAAAAAGGTGAAAGTCTTCTGATATTAGAAAATAGGTAATGTCAGAATATAGCACTCAGCAGGAAAAGGGTTGCCTACAAATGTATAATTCCAAATTGTAATTCATCCAGATAAGGTACTTATCATCACTAATGATTAATACAATCTTTCAGCACTCAAACACACATCTTATTGGGTTTTTATACTGGGTTCAATTTAGATGGGTTTACTCTGGCTTATTAGGGATTAAATAAATAATCCAAAATGACACTGATCTATCCTCATTTTGTAATAAAAAGATAAATTGGAGACAACAAACTTCAATCACTTAAAATACAATAAGGATATAATGTCTGCAACCAACAATATGTCATTTCTCTTTCCATATGCTTCCCAATGAAATACAATCAATGCAAACAATTTGTGACAAGTAGATTGATGCATACCTTGCTTTTTCCTTTAATAAAATCCTTCTGATAAGATCTTACTTTGCTTTTAGTCTATATACAATCTGTATCCTGCTGGCTTTGTAAATTTTAAAAATCCCCCCACAGGCAGTTTTCTATTTCTCCCTATATTTGAAACTTCTTTACAAAAATATTGCCTTTATTTAAATTGCAAAGTTCAATTAATTTGTGACAATGACTAGACAACACACACACACACATACACACACACACACAGAGTTACTCTGATAATGTCACACAGCTACCTCTATGTTTTCATTGATGATATTTGATATATTATTATTATTATTATTATTATTATTATTATTATTATTATTATTATTATTATTATTATTATTATTATTATTATTATTATGTTCATTAGTAATCTTATTGTGGCTGTATTCAAGAACCAGGCATCTGCTTTAAAACTAACAAAATTCTGCATGAGAAATGTATGTATGTATGTATGTATGTATGTATGTATGTATGTATGTATGTATGTATGTATGTATGTATGTATGTATGTATGTATGTATGTATGTATGTGTGTGATTTAATGGCACAACAACACAATCCTGGCTATACAGTATCAAGAAAAGTGTAGTCATTTCCATGCCTGTTATTTGACATAGAGAGACCAAATCTACATCTCAGTGCCTGTTGTTTGAGACATATTTTACAGTTCCATGCTTGCTATTTCATATAGGGAAACCTCTTTTACATTTATATGCCTGTTATTTGACACAGGGAGACCTATTTTACATTTCCAAGCCTGTTATTTGCCATTAAGGGGGCCAAATCTACATCTTCATTAATAAGCTAAAAAATATTACCAAATTAATGTTAAAGCTAAACTTACTCATCGTCAAAGTCAACTGCTACATTATGCTTGTAATTACATTCCTTGGAAACTGCTCCAGTGGCCTAGTGGTTAGATCGTCCACCTCAGATGCAGGCATACCAAAAACTTACAAAATGGTACTAAGAGCTGCCTCACTTGACACTAAGCATTAGGAGGTTAGTGTTAGGACTGGTCAGCTTGGTGTCAGAAAAATGTGACTGTGTGGGACATCATGATACATGTCGGTGGCATGATTCCCTATTGCTAAACATCACTGCCACACTGCCGAAACCATAGCAATTGTTAAAGCTACATTAAAAAACATAATCACATCACATTTCTTGGACCATAATATATGGATTTAGTGAGAAGAAAAAGGTTGTCCCCATTTTAGTTGCAGTTACAAGTTGCAGGAGGGCACATTGGACTCTATTATAAATCCTTAAGCTCATAGGTAGATCAACCAAAGCTGTCATGGAATGATATACACACATGTATACAAAACCAGTCTTTGGCAAACATTGAATGGACCTTTATATCATTCCTTGATATATATTAATCAGCCTATGAGACTACATTTTATAAACACTTAAGGAGTTTTATTTGCAAATAGTACATTCAATCTCAACATATCCAGGTTTATCAGTTACTTTCAATTTTCAAGCAAAATTAAGCAATCTACCCCTGATAGGACAATGAAATAACATGCATAAACACAACACATCCACACATATCAGCCTGATAGAACAATGAAATAACATGCGTAAACACAACACATCCACACATATCAGCCTGATAGAACAATGAAATAACATGCATAAACACAACATATCCACACATATCAGCCTGAGATGACAATGAAATAACATGCATAAACACAACACATCCACACATATCAGCCTGAGATGACAATGAAATAACATGCATAAACACAACACATCCACACATATTGGCCTGATAGGACAATGAAATAACATAAATAAGCACAACACAACCACACATATCAGCCTGAGATGACAATGAAATAACATGCGTAAACACAACACATCCACACATATCAGCCTGATAGGACAATGAAATAACATAAATAAGCACAACACATCCACACATATCAGCCTGAGATGACAATGAAATAACATGCGTAAACACAACACATCCACACATATCAGCCTGATAGGACAATGAAATAACATAAATAAGCACAACACATCCACACATATCAGCCTGAGATGACAATGAAATAACATGCATAAACACAACACATCCACACATATCAGCCTGATAGGACAATGAAATAACATAAATAAGCACAACACATCCACACATATTGGCCTGATAGGACAATGAAATAACATAAATAAGCACAACACATCCACACATATCAGCCTGATAGAACAATGAAATAACATGCATAAACACAACACATCCATGAAGATCCCCTGACAAGTTAAGTTACTTAGTTTAAGTCCAAAGAGTATAGTGACATCAGAGACATTACCACCAAATATAGAAAACTGAATGTAACAGCAGTGATTTTACATTGTAAAAGGAAAATACAACAAAATCACAATGATGAGAGTTCATCCTTTTTTGATTACATTATTAGACTCAGATCTCCTAATAACATTTTGCAGTTTTCACTATTTTCATAAAAAAACTGACACAGTACCCACTTTATCTACTTAAGCACCAATGTCTTCTCTAACATCTGTGTCTATTCTACCTGTCTACTCTATGTCTACTCAAAGATCTATGTCTACCCTAACATTTATCTACTTAACTGTTATATCTGATATAACATCTATATCTACTGTAACATCTGTCTACTAGAATATATGTCGACTCTAACATATGTCTGCTGTAACATTTGTCTATTGTAACATCTGTCTACTCTATATCTACTCTAAGATCTTACTCAAAGATCTATCTATCCTACAAAGATTTGTCTTACTCAAAGATCTGTCTCTCCTACATCTATCTAAACCAACATTTATATCTACTGTAACATCTGTGTCTACTGTTAAGTGTACTATAAGATCTGTTTCTGCTATAACATCTGTGACTACTGTAACATGTCTACTGTAACATCTGTCTACTCTAACATATGTCTACTGTAACATTTGTGTCAACTGTAACATTTATGTCTACTGTAAAAACATGTATGTCAACTATAATATCTATGTCTAACATACTTTCAAGCAAGAGATTTTCATGCTAAATTTGTTTGTGCTCACAAAATCCTTTGAGAGATATGGAGAAAATTTATCATAATATTGACAAGGAGAAAGTACTTGGGTCAATATTTTCTGAATACAATACACTGTATCTTAGTAAACCAGCCTGAAGTAGTATCTCCAAGGCTGTACATTGCACCAGCAAACACACATAATACTCTGCAATGTAGAGTAGATTTTTAAAAAAAAAAGTATTAAAAAAATATTGTAAGTTTTCAAAATGAAAATTGATAGTGTTATTAAAAATGTAAAAATCATAACTTATTCTTATTAAAGGTACATGATTGTTGTATTTGTTCAGTCTTAAAATTGACTAAGCTACCAGGTTACAGTAAGCTTCTTGTAATAATCATGTAAGCAACTTTATCTTCATCATCGAAACATTAATAATTAATCAAAGAAGTTGCAATTGCTAATTTGAGGAGAATTGCATCACTGAATGAATAAAAATATTGTATTATATTTGCAATCACTACGCTTATTTTCTTATTAAATCCCACCTACAATTAAGTTTATCACCACCTTAGAAATAAATTTTTTTAAATAGACAGAAATAAAATGGAAAAACATGACTCCACTGATGTTTTCAAACATTAAACCATTTAAAAAGACTCACTTGATTATGCCTGCCATTCAGAGTTTTAAAGCACTTGTGATGTTGCCACAAAGAAGTGTCTATTTTATCAGAGCTCTTCTAAAATATTTATCTGAACAAAATGTTCTGAATTGTAAATGGCAATAATCTAATATCTGTGTCAACTGCATTAAATTTGTAAATACAGTACCTTCATGGAAAAAATGTTTTTATTCCAATACAAGGATTATATTTACACTGAATTTATGAAAATATAAAAGAAAGAAATTGATCCAAATTAAGAACTTGTAATGGTTGTATTTTATATAAAGACAGAACTGCATTGCCAAATTTAAAAATGCACCTGTGGAGAATAGGAAATATTTTATATTCCATATGATAAGGACAGATCATACAATAACTACTGGCATAATTGTACAGACGAATTCATCTACATACAAGAAAAGCATTGCACCAATACAAACTGTGTTGTTGGAGTGAAAATTCTAAATTCTCAAAACTGAAACCAAATAAAATAAACCAAATGTGTGGCTCTGACAAGCCTGCTTTATATTCTCAAGACCAACTTTTATTTTTTCATCTAATCCCTCCTACATCCAGAAAATTCCATATACATTTCCCCACTACAGATTTAAAGACCTAATACAAGCTTATATTATATGCATTAAATCTGCATCACAGAACTGATGCATTACCACACAATACATAATACAAAAAACCACCATGGATGCTATTGTGCTATTTAATAAATGTAGCTCATAAAGTGCTTTTAATAACTAGATAATCAATGAAAGCATCTCAATGATCAGTTAGTTGCAAAGGCCATTCACTGGGTGCTTGATTATAGAAGTTGATACGAAAGTCAAGAAGCAATTACATATCTGATTCAACTTTATAAATAATAATAAACATCATGAAGGGGATGCAGATATTATGAACTTCTGAGAAAGTGACAGGTGTAAGGTAAAGTTTACATTTTACAACATGAGAAAGTTGGCATACAACTATGTTACTTTCATGCACTGTGGCTGACATTTCTTTTCAGCTATCAATATAGTGAAAATCCAGCTAAAGAATATTGGCTTTTGAAGGTGCAATGAATGAATGACCAAATATATAAAAAGTTAAAAAAAGCAATTGGCTTAGTTTTTTTTAAATTTACCTCTGAAGTCCAGGAAATGAAAATGACCAAATAGAGCTAGTAGTTTTTGATAAGTAAAGCCAAGTTGTATACTCTTTAAGCCAAATTACACCCATCAATCATACATCAGAATAATGGGAATTAAAAGTTCTTGTAACGATACCTAAGATGTGCAAGTTTTTTTTTTAAAATAGCCAGCAAAACCAAAAAGAAAAACCTGGGAAAATTTTTCTCTAAAAATATCATCCTATGTGAAACAATAGAGTACTACCACATTTATCTGACTGCATTTTGAGTGCTGGCTAATTTTTAAGTAAGGGAAATAATTGGGGGTGGGCAGCAGGCTGATGATTGCATATTCTATTGAGAATCTTTGGAACTAGCTGATATAATAAACCGTTTTTTTTAAAAAAAAAAAACTCCTATTCCAGAACAATGCATCTTTCCTGAGCTGGAATTTTTAAAATATCTATAATAAATTGCCAGACCATAATATATTCAATGAAACAAGCTCTTGAAAGAACATATCTGCACACAGTGCAGGAAAGATTACTTTTATAAAACTACTATTTACCCCAAAGTTTCCAATCTACAATTTCCTTCATCTTTTGAAACACCTGCTTTTCATCTTGCATTTTTAGCCTCTTTGCATGACACAATCTGTTGTCAATATCAGTATCAGCAAAGCTTAAGGTTTATGCAAGCTACTGTACAAATTTTAGGCAAGTTAATGTTGTAATTTTGTACAAGGTTTTGTTGAAATTATGGATAGGCTCATTTTGATGCATTGCTGAAAGTCCATGTCAAAGTTTTGTGTTTACGTTTTGTTCAATTTATTGTTTACATTATGTGCAAGTCAAAGTTAAAGATCATACTGATGAACTGTATAAAAACCCATTCTGATGTTCTGTACAAACTTATAACACTGTAAAATGTAGGAAAACAGTGGGCATGAAAAAATGTATGAATCACTCTCATAGAAAAAGTTAACAATAAAATAATTTTTTATGAAATTCCAAGTGTATGACTGTTGTGTATGAATTGACACTGCTCTGTCCCATATTTGCAATGGAGTTATATGAACTGACACTGCTATATGCCATAAGTTTGAGTGAGATATAAACTGACACTGCTATATCCCATAAATATGTCTAAGGTGTATGAACTGACACAGCTGTGTCCCATATGTGCAATGGAGTTATATGAACTGACACTGCAGTAAGCCATAAACATGACAGATGAACTGATACTGATATAAGCCATAAATATGGCAGATGAACTGATACTGTCCTAAGCCATAAAGTTAACTTGGGTATATCAACTGACACTGGTGTGTCCCATAAGTATGAATGAGGTGTATGCACTGACACTGCTATAACCCATAATTATGACAGCAGTATATGGACTGACACTGCTATAACCCATAATTATGATGGCAGTATATGGACTGACACTGCTATAACCCATAATTATGACGGCAGTATATGGACTGACACTGCTATAACCCATAATTATGACGGCAGTATATGGACTGACACTGCTATAAGGCATAATTATGATGGCAGTATATGAACTGACACTGCTATAAGCCATAATTATGACGGCAGTATATGGACTGACACTGCTATAAGGCATAATTATGACAGCAGTATATGAACTGAGTGCTATATAAGCCATAATTATGATGGCAGTATATGAACTGACACTGCTATATAAGCCATAATTATGATGGCAGTATATGGACTGACACTGCTATAAGCCATAATTATGACGGCAGTATATGGACTGACACTGCTATAAGGCATAATTATGACAGCAGTATATGAACTGAGTGCTATATAAGCCATAATTATGACGGCAGTATATGAACTGACACTGCTATATAAGCCATAATTATGATGGCAGTATATGAACTGACACTGCTATATAAGCCATAATTATGATGGCAGTATATGAACTGACACTGCTATATAAGCCATAATTATGATGGCAGTATATGGACTGACACTGCTATAAGGCATAATTATGATGGCAGTATATGAACTGACACTGCTAAATAAGCCATAATTATGATGGCAGTATATGGACTGACACTGCTATATAAGCCATAATTATGATGGCAGTATATGGACTGACACTGCTATAAGGCATAATTATGATGGCAGTATATGGACTGACACTGCTATAAGCCAAAATTATGATGGCAGTATATGGACTGACACTGCTATATAAGCCATAATTATGATGGCAGTATATGGACTGACACTGCTATATAAGCCATAATTATGATGGCAGTATATTGACTGACACTGCTATATAAGCCATAATTATGATGGCAGTATATGGACTGACACTGCTATATAAGCCATAATTATGATGGCAGTATATCGACTGACACTGCTATATAAGCCATAATTATGATGGCAGTATATGGACTGACACTGCTATATAAGCCATAATTATGATGGCAGTATATGGACTGACACTGCTATAAGGCATAATTATGATGGCAGTATATGAACTGACACTGCTATAAGCCAAAATTATGATGGCAGTATATGGACTGACACTGCTATATAAGCCATAATTATGATGGCAGTATATGGACTGACACTGCTATAAGGCATAATTATGACGGCAGTATATGAACTGACACTGCTATATAAGCCATAATTATGATGGCAGTATATGGACTGACACTGCTATAAGGCATAATTATGACAGCAGTATATGAACTGACACTGCTATAAAAGCCATAATTAGGATGGCAGTATATGGACTGACACTGCTATAAGGCATAATTATGACGGCAGTATATGAACTGACACTGCTATATAAGCCATAATTATGATGGCAGTATATGGACTGACACTGCTATAAGGCATAATTATGACGGCAGTATATGAACTGACACTGCTATATAAGCCATAATTATGATGGCAGTATATGGACTGACACTGCTATATAAGCCATAATTATGATGGCAGTATATGGAATGACACTGCTATAAGGCATAATTATGACGGCAGTATATGGACTGACACTGCTATAAAAGCCATAATTATGATGGCAGTATATGGACTGACACTGCTATAAGGCATAATTATGACGGCAGTATATGAACTGACACTGCTATATAAGCCATAATTATGATGGCAGTATATGGACTGACACTGCTATAAGGCATAATTATGATGGCAGTATATGGACTGACACTGCTATATAAGCCATAATTATGATGGCAGTATATGGACTGACACTGCTATAAGGCATAATTATGACGGCAGTATATGAACTGACACTGCTTTATAAGCCATAATTATGATGGCAGTATATGGACTGACACTGATATAAGGCATAATTATGACAGCAGTATATGGACTGACACTGCTATATAAGCCATAATTATGATGGCAGTATATGGACTGACACTGCTATAAGGCATAATTATGACAGCAGTATATGAACTGACACTGCTATATAAGCCATAATTATGATGGCAGTATATGAACTGACACTGCTTTATCCCAGAAATTTGAGTAAAGTATATAAACTGATATTTCTGTATCACATAAATAATAATTAGATGCCTGAATGATAACTGCTGTATCCCATAAGTTTTACTGAGAAGTATGAACTGACACTGCTATAAGCCATGACTATAACAGGTGTATAAACTGACACTGCTATAAGCCATGAATATGACCTGTTAATGAACTGACACTGCCATAAGCCATGAATATGACCTGTTAATGAAATGACACTGCCATAAACCATGAATATGACAGGTGCATGAACTGACACTGCCATAAGCCATGAATATGACAGGTGTATGAACTGACACTGCCATAAGCCATGAATATGACCTGTTAATGAACTGACACTGCTATAAGCCATGACTATGACCTTTTAATGAAATGACACTGCCATAAACCATGAATATGACAGGTGCATGAACTGACACAGCCATAAGCCATGAATATGACAGGTGTATGAACTGACACTGCCATAAGCCATGAATATGACAGGTGTATGAACCGACACTGCCATAAGCCATGAATATGACATGTGTATGAACCGACACTGCCATAAGCCATGAATATGACCTGTTAATGAAATGACACTGCCATAAGCCATGAATATGACAGGTGTATGAACTGACACTGCCATAAGCCATGAATATGACATGTTAATGAACTGACACTGCCATAAGCCATGAATATGACAGGTGTATGAAATGACACTGCCATAAGCCATGAATATGACATGTATATGAACTGACACTGCCATAAGCCATGACTATGACAGGTGTAGGAACTGACACTGCTGGAGCTAGGCTCATTCAGCAATTAACAATTAGCCAAAAAAATAACATGATATGGCTTGGTATCCCTATGCAAATCATTTCAGCAATTTTCAAAGCATGTTACTATTTAGAATGACAAAGCAGGCCACATATATATAGACAAAATACTTCCTTTCTTGGACACTAATCTGTAATATGAACAGCTGTGAAGTGGAAAACACTTCATAAAACACACTGACTAACCTATTTCAAAGAGGAAAATTTATGGGGATCAGCCCAAGGGAAATAATTAAACTTGGCAAGATGTGTATAAGATGGAGATAAAGCATTGACAATTTATGTATGAGAAAAAGATAAATCTGGAAACAGGGATTACACATAATTAACCCTTATCCTAATTTTATATCCACAAACCAAATGGATGCTGTACACAACAGATTTTCATAGCATATCCACAATTCTAATAGATTCTGTACACAACAGATTTTCATAGCATATCCACAGCCCTAATATATTGTACACAACATTTTCATAACATATCCACAACCCTAATATGCTGTACACAACACATTTTCATAACATATCCACAACCTTAATATGCTGTACACAACACAACACAATTTCATAACATATCCACAATACTAATGGATGCTGTACACAACACATTTTCATAAGATATTCACAACCCTAATGGATGCTGTACTCAACACATTTTCATAAAATATCCACAACCCTAATGGATGTTGTACCCCAAAGATAAGAAGTCATAACAGTATGTGTCAGAAAGATCAAGCTTCCTGGTGAGTCACTGCACTGGCAACCAGTATAACAGGTGGATGAAAAACCTGGAAAAACCTAGGTAAGAATCACCAACTCAAGTGGAGTCTGCTTGCATGATTTCGAACACACCCATACTGGCCAAACTCAAAGACCCACATGGACTTAGCTCAGATGGCAGTGATCGGTAAAAGTGGGTGTGATTTAGGCAAGTCTGCCAAGCAGGGGCACCTGCTGTTACATGAAATATGAATGATAAAGCTTGCTACAAAACATCAGCATGTGAATTGTCTAAGACCTTTACTGTGCATTATAAGTCTATGACCTTTTTCCAATACTGTGCATTGTCTAAGACCTTTCCTATAATGTGCATAGTCTAAGACCTTTCCAATAATGTGCATAGTCTAAGACCTTTCAAATACTGTGCATAGTCTAAGACTTTTATAATACTGTGTATAGTCTAAGACCTTTATAATACTATGCATAGTCTGAGACCTTTATAATACTGTGCATAGTCTAAGACCTTTATAATAATGTGCATAGTCTAAGACCTCTAATACTGTGCATAGTCTAAGACCTTTATAATACTGTGTATAGTCTAAGACCTTTATAATACTGTGTATAGTCTAAGACCTTTATAATACTATGCATAGTCTAAGACCTTTATAATACTGTGCATACTCTAAGACCTTTATAATACTATGCATAGTCTAAGACCTTTATAATACTAAGCATAGTCTAAGACCTTTATAATACTATGCATAGTCTAAGACCTTTATAATACTATGCATAGTCTAAGACCTTTATAATACTATGCATAGTCTAAGACCTTTATAATACTATGCATAGTCTAAGACCTTTATAATACTGTGCATAGTCTAAGACCTTTACAATACTATGCATAGTGTAAGACCTTTATAATAATGTGCATAGTCTAAGACCTTTATAATACTAAGCATAGTCTAAGACCTTTATAATACTGTGCATAGTCTAAGACTTATAATACTGTGCATAGTCTAAGACCTTTATAATACTATGCATAGTCTAAGACCTTTATAATACTATGCATAGTCTAAGACTTTTATAATACTATGCATAGTCTAAGACCTTTATAATAATGTGCATAGTCTAAGACCTTTATAATACTAAGCATAGTCTAAGACCTTTATAATACTATGCATAGTCTAAGACTTTTATAATACTATGCATAGTCTAAGACCTTTACAATACTATGCATAGTCTTAGACCTTTATAATACTGTGCATAGTCTAAGACTTTTATAATACTATACATAGTCTAAGACCTTTACAATACTATGCATAGTCTAAGACCTTTATAATAATGTGCATAGTCTAAGACCTTTATAATACTAAGCATAGTCTAAGACCTTTATAATACTGTGCATAGTCTAAGACTTTTATAATACTGTGCATAGTATAAGACCTTTATAATACTGTGCATAGTCTAAGACCTCTAATACTGTGCATAGTCTAAGACCTTTATAATACTGTGTATAGTCTAAGACTTTTATAATACTATACATAGTCTAAGACCTTTACAATACTATGCATAGTCTAAGACCTTTATAATAATGTGCATAGTCTAAGACCTTTATAATACTATGCATAGTCTAAGACCTTTACAATACTATGCATAGTCTAAGACCTTTATAATAATGTGCATACTCTAAGACCTTTATAATACTGTGCATACTCTAAGACCTTTACAATACTATGCATAGTCTAAGACCTTTATAATACTATGCATAGTCTAAGACTTTTATAATACTGTGCATAGTATAAGACCTTTATAATACTATGCATAGTCTAAGACTTTTATAATACTGTGCATAGTATAAGACCTTTATAATACTGTGCATACTCTAAGACCTTTATAATACTAAGCATAGTCTAAGACCTTTATAATACTATGCATAGTCTAAGACTTTTATAATACTGTGCATAGTCTAAGACCTTTATAATAATGTGCATAGTCTAAGACTTTTATAATACTGTGCATAGTCTAAGACTTTTATAATACTGTGCATAGTATAAGACCTTTATAATACTATGCATAGTCTAAGACTTTTATAATACTGTGCATAGTATAAGACCTTTATAATACTATGCATAGTCTAAGACTTTTATAATACTGTGCATAGTATAAGACCTTTATAATACTGTGTATAGTCTAAGACCTTTATAATACTATGCATAGTCTAAGACCTTTATAATACTATGCATAGTCTAAGACTTTTATAATACTGTGCATAGTCTAAGACTTTTATAATACTGTGCATAGTATAAGACCTTTATAATACTATGCATAGTCTAAGACTTTTATAATACTATGCATAGTCTAAGACCTTTATAATACTGTGCATAGTATAAGACCTTTATAATACTGTGTATAGTCTAAGACCTTTATAATACTATGCATAGTCTAAGACCTTTATAATACTGTGCATAGTCTAAGACCTTTATAATACTATGCATAGTCTATGACCTTTATAATACTATACATAGTCTAAGACCTTTATAATACTATGCATAGTCTATGACCTTTATAATACTATACATAGTCTAAGACCTTTATAATACTATGCATAGTCTAAGACCTTTATAATACTATACATAGTCTAAGACCTTTATAATACTGTGCATAGTCTGAGGCCTTTCCAGTTCTGTGCATAGTTAGTATAGAAGCAGAAAAGTTTTTGTAAAAGTTTCTTAACTTTGGCACTTTCTTTAACAAATTTATGAGCATGCCATTCTACTTCTGGGTAAAATTACATGAGTATATGTATGTGTATGCATGTGTGCAAGTTGTATTGAAGAGGTATGCCAAAGGTATTACAAATTATTACTAAAGGTTTATTTCCCATGACTCCATTCAGTGACCATGCACAAATATGTACATGTATGTTAAGTCAATGATGACAAGGAAATGAAACTCATGCTAAAATCCTATCAATAAAACTGAGGCAGCAAAACTGAAAGTGACAGTGATGTCAATATTACAATTTCACAAATATCATTAACATTGAAATTCTGTAAACATCACTGAAGTCACTAAAACAACACTGACAATGACATTAAAATTCCATAAACATCAGCGAGGAGGCTAAATTGGTACCGACATTAAAATTCTATATATATCACCGGGGTGGTTAAATTGACCCCAACATGAATGTATCCTGTATTAAGGATGCTAATGCTGATATCACCATAGAAAAGAATGCATTCATGCATCATTTCAACAATTTGTAAATAACCTCTGACATGTTTTTGAGTGTCATATATAATAACCTCTGACATGTTTTTGAGTGTCATATATAATAACCTCTGACATGTTTTTGAGTGTCATATATAATAACCTCTGACATGTTTTTGAGTGTCATATATAATAACCTCTGACATGTTTTTGAGTGTCATATATAATAACCTCTGACATGTTTTTGAGTGTCATATATAATAACCTCTGACATGTTTTTGAGTGTCATATATAATAACCTCTGACATGTTTTTGAGTGTCATATATAATAACCTCTGACATGTTTTTGAGTGTCATATATAATAACCTCTGACATGTTTTTGAGTGTCATATATAATAACCTCTGACATGTTTTTGAGTGTCATATATAATAACCTCTGACATGTTTTTGAGTGTCATATATAATAACCTCTGACATGTTTTTGAGTGTCATATATAATAACCGCAACTTGCAGGAGTCACCAAAAGTGTTACAAATTACAACAATATAAGGAGATATCTGTATAAAGATTACAGCAGAAATTTACGAGAAAAAAAACACAATTATAAATAGATAAATGAACAAAAGGAGGCATTGATTTTTCAAGAATTTGCTCCACTGTCACCATATAAGATAATGGAGGGAGCTAGAGGAGGATGCTAATGAACAAATAAAAAACATCTTCATACTCAACATATCCACAACTGTTAAGATGTCATCACTACGTGTCAATCAGTAAGTATACATTTTAGGTATCTGAACTTTTCAAGCTTATAATCTCCCATAGCCTCTACAAAACTGGTATTATATTTTCCTATAAGCAGCTTTTGGTGAACCAGTGGCAAGATTTTAAGTGTTTTAAGTGACCATGAAACCCCATATAATAACACTGAGTACATGTTGTATCTATTTGGTAGAGCACTGGACTTGTAATAAAGAGTCACAGGTTTGATACCCACCCAAATCAGCCCCACTGTTTGCCATTCTTTGTCCCTGGAAAAGGCACTTAACTTCCATGACCCCTGCATGATACTGCCAAAAATTTGATAAAGGTGTTATACAAACTACAACATACATACAAAAAGACTGTATGCTGCACCGGTTTGAGTCTAAAATTCGGCGAATGTGGATATGTGAGAAAGCTTGCCAGTAGCTTCTCGTGGGTTGGTGTTTTTTTCCGCGGATTTCCCAGTTTCTTCCTCCACCATTAAAACTGGCCGCTATTTATAGCCTATCATGAGCTGAAAAATGGAGTCAAGCCCCAACATAACAACAATAAAAATAACATGCTGAATCTATGCTCCTCAATAGCCATGAGATCCGAACTTTGCTCACAAACCAAAATGATTGGGACTAGTGCCCCTGTGCAAATTATGTTACCAAGTAACATTTCCACAAGGCATTGTACTTGCAAGAATGAGTCAGTGTTTTCCATACCATGTAAACAAACTGAGACAGTGTTCCCCAAATCATGTACACAGAAAAGGAGCAAGTGTGCCTCAAACTATTAAGGCAGACTAAGGAGGAGTCAGTGTGCCCCAAACCATGTACACAGACTAAACACCTTTTGATAATGGATACTGGTTTTGAGACATGCAAATTATCTTGAGTGTTACAACATGCTATGTCTAGTGTATATTCTTGTTGAGTCCAAGGGGACTTAAGCACTTTCTTTCCAAAATATTCAACAAATCTGCCTTGCCTAATGTTCCTTTAACTCCGAGGCGGAGTGTTCTGTGCACATATCTGCACTGGTGGGGAGAGGGAGGAAGCGATATAAAGGTTGAAAACTACTACTGTCTAAAGGGTTTATTTTCCAACAACATCATATGGTGACCATACCCAAATCATTGGATAATTGTATAAAGCCATCTTTTCTATTAGAAAATAAATCTATCTGGCTGCAAAGAATAATCTCAATAATACAGTCATAACACTATAGAATACTATTTTGTCTTGATCTCAATAATACCGTCATAACACTATAGAATACTATTTTGTCTTGATCTCAATAATACAGTCATAACACTATAGAATACTATTTTGTCTTGATCTCAATAATACAGTCATAACACTATAGAATACTATTTTGTCTTGATCCAGCCAGTGATGGACAATTATTTAAGAAACAGAACTGGCAATGAAAGCCCATAAATATCACAGAGGCAGCTGATTTGAAACACTGCATGCTGTACCTTGGTTACACACCAAGAGATCAGCAATTAGCACAACACCCATCATTATCAGGATTAGTAAACCTTCACAAATCACATGTTCAAACAACATTTTCAAAATGTGTGCTACCTTTAACAATGATAAAGTGTGTCAGAAAGCACGTACAACCTTGTTATACAGAAAACTAATTGATAACATTATCAGTAAAAACCAATAATTAAAGATAAAATTCCACAAAAATCCAACCAAAATCCTTTATGTTTTTACTACGTGCTGATAAAACAATAGTTTATTACTAACTCTAACATCCACTACAGACACTTGTATTTTAATATTGATTGCTTCGGCATTAAATAGACCTGAATAACCTCTATAATAATAATATTAATAATAATAATAATAATAATGATAATAATAATAATAATAATAATAATAATAATAATAATAATAATAATAATAATAATAATAATAATAATAATAATAATAATAATAATAATGATCTATTCTTTTCTGTAGGTCATGTTGACAACCATATAAAACTTTGTTTTCTGTTCATTGTGTGTTCTGAAGAAATGGCCTTTTTCACATTTGCTGCTGCCTAATTTCTCTACTGCTGTTAAAACACGTTAGTGTGTCAGTTATTTCATATCAGCTATTTCTCAAGTAGACAAATTATATCCCCCCATAGCCTGTCATCCTCTTGTCAATCAAGAACTCATGTGTCCTCTTCTTGATTTGAAATATCCTGACAAGCTGCCATAGAAACAGAGCATTTATGACCATTAAATTACCTAGTAGAATAACTCTGAAGATTTTTTATTTATAATATTTATTATAAAGACTCTTATTAAAATATATGACATGTAACTTTTAAAATCATTAAATTTAAAAAGCTTAAATTTAATTTGTACAACATGTTATAGATATTTCAAGACATATCTATCTGAAAACAAGAATTTTACTTCAATGTATTGCAAATTGCTGCCTGGCGTTTTCATCAATAAAATGTATGTGAAATTGCCAAGAGACTTAGAAATTTAAAAATAGTTTCTTCTTTTGAGGTTTTGCTCAAAACAAATATAAAGAGAGAAAATATCTTACATACCAGGCATGGATCCTGATAATGGTTTGGAAAGGAAATATCCTACTTACGGTGTTTAAGTGTTATAAAATCATTTCCATTATAGAAAATAGCATATCATTTTCCTATAAAATCCCTTCAAAATGAAATGGCTTAGCTGTATCACTACTCCTTGAATCAAGAACTAATTAGCACTGCACTTATTTCAAGTATAAATTCTGTGTATTGTGTTCCACTCTGTGGCATAAGGGGAACAGGGAAAGTGATATGGTCAAAGTTGTCACCTCACCCTAAAGCCTGGTATTCATTTTCCATAGCACTATGTATTAGCCAATGGTATCTTTACCACACTCACAATACAAACTTGATAAACCATTTCGTTTGATCAGCTCTAGATTTCTATAGCTGCCAAAGCCTGTGTCTAATTTGTCACCCCATGAAAGAGACAATAATCGTTATTCTCCAACACTCTCTTTGACTATGGTATACCCTCCAATAATAACCACCTAACCGTTGTTATCACAACTAACTATCCATAACTCCATCAAAAATATACCCATTATGTCCACAAAAATTATAACACCAGTACGATAGACCCCATAGACCCCGACAAACAGGATATGACCTGAATGTATTGGTTTAGATCTATACTGTTTAATATTTCCTTAAATAAACAGGAACTTGTAGAAGGATCAGTACAATACATATAGTGTAAACATGGAAGTCTGTTAAACAAAACCAAGGCTATGGTAGTCTTTGTTACATTTCAACACAATTTGAGGAACAATATATTATCTAAAGATCAGAAAGTGTTGTGTTTGTTGTAAGCATTCTAGCAGATATTCAAACTCTTAAACATCAGTGTACATTCATTCTGAACTTTCATTTTCACCTTGGTTTCTATGACAATCAATAAACATTAACCTACAGTAAAACACATGAATAATCCATCACAGGTTATGTAAACTTATTGATTATTTGGAATATTGAGATATCCCTGAATATGAGTTTATGAAATAATTAGTTGTGATGACAGTCCTTATTTGAAATTATCAATTAACCAGACAGTCCTTGCCTCCTAATAGGTATATATTATCAACCTTCCACTGTACACAAGCCTAATTTTGCATTTAAAAAAAAACAACAACCAAACCATTATTATATGCAAGTATAGAACAGCAATCTGGAAGCTTTATAATTCAATAAAATGTGACATAAAATATTACTGTGCCATTTATTATGATGCTTGTAAGAATCATTAGATACATTGTCGTAATGGATTAGGCCTCCAGTATGCTCCTAATGTATCATTAGATACATTAATGACACTATACTAGGTCTTCAGTAATATCCTGATGTATCATTAGATACATTAATGACACTATACTAGGTCTTCAGTAATATCCTGATGTATCATTAGATACATTAATGACACTATACTAGGTCTTCAGTAAGATCCTGATGTATCATTAGATACAGATACATTACTGATATTGCACTAGAACTTCAGAAAGCACCAGCTGTATCAGTTGCTTATAACATTACTGTACAGATCTGATTTTACAAAGGTAATACTTTAACTAAAAATTAAGTATAAATTTTAGACTCATCTATGTATGTATGTATGTATGTATGTATGTATGTATGTATGTATGTATGTATGTATGTATGTATGTATGTATGTGTGTGTGTGTGTGTGTGTGTGTGTGTGTGTGTGTGTGTGTGTGTGTGTGTGTATGTATGTATGTATGTATGTATGTATGTATGTATGTATGTATGTATGTATGTATGTATGTATGTATGTATGTATGTATGTATGTATGTATGTATGTATGTATGTATGTATGTATGTATGTATGAACATGGTTTCACAGCAAAAATCAGGATAGCTACATAATGCCTTGTCAAATTCCCCAAATGTCATACAAAACAATGAATAGAACAAAAAAAGGATAAAATCCTTTAAACTGATATTCAAATTGTTAAAATGAAACATATACTATGTCATACAGGGTGCCCCTGTTAGTCAACCCTCTTATGTCATGCAAAAGGATACATCCCATGGCAGACTGGTTTGAGTCATAAGGATACACTGGATCTATTCTACATCCTGAATATGCAGGGATTTAGACTTTATCAAATATTCTGATGCCTAAATAAACATTATTTCCGTTACATCAATAACAAAGATCACATGTTAATGGCAGAAATTATCAACTCAAAATAGGAAAGCATATAACCAGCAACGCTCAGAAAAATGTGTTTATAAAGTTTAGATTTCTTTGGTTGTAACATGAACTAAATTTTTTTTTACCCAACCATTAGACATATAGATCATGAAAATATTATTACAATGTCTGTTATGTAGAGCAAATATTATTAAAATGTCTGTAATGTATAGCTAAATATTTTTCTGTATAATATTGCATCATTATATCCATGGCAGAGGTCAAAGGTCAGACTTCTATTTTGAGAGGCATAAAAAGTAATCATCTGTAACAATACAAAGTATATTCAGTGTATCGTAAATATCTCTTTCACTTTTTTCCCACTGAGATTAGATTCAAAGCATGTTCGTTTGCTACCATTGATTAAACAGAACTGTGATAAGACATTCATTTTCTGTGAATATAATTGGTACTAAGTCCAGAAGAATACAGTGTAGTTTATTGAGTGAGTATATGGACTCGGAAAAGCAAATAGACTTACTTCAGCCAAATCTTGCTGAAATTAAAGGATTTAAGTTCATTGTTAAAACAGCTAAATATTCTGTCATAAAGTAAACACTTAAAAAGCTCATAGATTTAAATGTCTCTTTTATACTTGTGTAATAAATTTATGTGATGTCAGCACAGCAACACTTCAATGCATTGAAAATAAGAAAATGTACTGACTGCCATCTAGACTAGTAGTACATATAAACTTTCAATAACACTTTGTAATAATAGTTTATACTTTTCATTGACAAAATTGTACTTTGTAAAGTATATGTTAAGTACACAGGATCTTTTATAATCAAATTCATTAGGATAAACTTTAAAAATCATTTATGCCAAATTATTTGCTTTTTATAACACTTTCATAGCACCAATACAAGTGACTTGAATTATAACTAAGCTACAACAAGGCTATGTTATACTAATGCACAAAAACATGATATATAAGGTTGTCATACTACAGCATAAAATATGGTATTTTAGGCTGTCATACTGTTGTACAAGACTACTCCAGTGGCCTACTGGTTAAAGCATCTGCTTCAGATGTGGGAGGTCATGGGTTCGAACCCCAGCCAAGTTATACCAAAGACTTACAAAATGGTACTAAGAGCTGCCTCGCTTGGTGCTCAGCATTAAGAGTTTAGTGTTAGGACTGGTCGGTCTGGTGTCAGGATAATGTGACTGGATGGGACATCATGCTACATGTGTGCGTTATGATGTCCCAATGCTAGACATCATTTATAATAAACTGCCACACTGACTGCAGACAGCATAGTGATATGACTGAAAATTTGTTAAAGGTACATTAAACACACACACATACACACTACGGTACAAAAACATAGTATTTAAGGCTGTATTACATTGCTCTATGAAACACATGGTATTTAAGTCTGTGTTATACCACTGCAAGAAAACATGGTAATTAAGGGTGTGCCATATTGCTGTATAAAACATAATGAATATTTAAATATCAAATTCCAATAAGGTTTAGACATCAGATCAATTTGCTGATTTGAAAATCCTCAATTCAATTCTAAAATATTATGAGAGTTTCAAAAATACAAAAGACAGCTAAACTGACCGTGTCCAAAATCAAATATGGAAGTTGGGAAGGGGAAGATAACTACATTTTAACTTAAATCATAGATACTTGGGCATAAAAGCCTTTTAAGTTTCTGTTACCATCAAGACAGAATTAATACAAATACATTTGCTGAGTATGGCTGAAATGTAATTATATACTTGTAGTGATGTTGACTATTTAAATATAACCTGTTGTTGCTATTTTGCACTTGTAATAAAATGGACTATTTTGCCCCTGTTACAAAATGGACTATTTTGCACTTGTTATAAAATGGACTATTTTGCCCTTGTTACAAAATGGACTATTTTGCACTTGTTATTATAAAATGGACTATTTTGCCCTTTTTAAAAAATGGAATATTTTGCCCATGTTAAAAAATTATTATGGGTTGTGACTGAAAGTGAAATTGCCTGATCATATGGCAAATCTCATGATGGACATCTCAGTAATATCACATGTATGCAACTTACATTAATTAGTTTTGCCACAATGAACAAGCACAAACTACACACTGTGTAGCATTATGACACAATGAACAAGCACAAACTACACACTATGTAGCATTATGACACAATGAACAAGCACAAACTACACACTATGTAGCATTATGACACAATGAACAAGCACAAACTACACACTGTGTAGCATTATGACACAATGAACAAGCAAACTACACACTGTGTAGCATTATGACACAATGAACAAGCATAAAACACAAACTGTGTAGCATTTTGACACATTATGAATAAGCACAAACTACACACTATGTAGCATTATGACACAATGAACAAGCACAAACTACACACTGTGTAGCATTATGACACAATAAACAAGCATAAAACACAAACTGTGTAGCATTTTGACACATTATGAATAAGCACAAACTACACACTATGTAGCATTTGTTATGAGGCAACAATAAATAGCAATACAATTTTGCAC
Source organism: Potamilus streckersoni (assembly GCA_016746295.1). NCBI lineage: Eukaryota > Metazoa > Mollusca > Bivalvia > Unionida > Unionidae > Potamilus > Potamilus streckersoni. The sequence continues at coordinate 221,247 of JAEAOA010002115.1, read as the reverse complement.
TGTATTATCCAGCTGCCTTGACAATACAGGCATTAGTTGTAAAATACAATAGCTGACTCTGTTTATGGGGTTGGACTAAACATCAGAAAAGTGCATGTTCAACTTCAACTTAAGGATCAGTCTGGATTGACCTACTATGGAGTGTCCTTAGTCAACTGTCAATGAGTATCCTTGGTCAACTACCAAGTTGTCATTTGGTCAACTACCATTATATGTCCTGGATTGACTACCATGGAGTGTCTTTGGTCAATTACCATTGTGTTTCCTTTGTTAATTACCATGGTATGTCCTTCATCAACTACCATGGTGTGTCCTTGGTCATCGTCAGCATGACACAACCTTTACATCTGCTTTAAAACACCAGTTCAACTCAACAAACCACAACACCTAAGCTTTTGAATGTTATGTAGTGAAGTATACAGTGTTACACATGCCATTCATTGCATGAATAAGTCCCTGCATGATGATACCCCCCACCACCAATACAAAAGTCTGGCTCATATTTACAAAGGATATCAATGTCTAAAAATAAGCCCACCCCTACTTTTGACAAATGTATTTGGCTGAACCCCAGTCTTATCATGGGAGATAAAATGTAACTCTGTCAATGCTGCATACCATTATACTCCTGCAGTATTTCTACAAGAAGCTAGTATAATTACAGTAGTCCTACAGTAGTCAGACCCAGTAAGTATTCCTACAAGAAGCTAGTATAATTACAGTAGTCCTACAGCAGTCAGACCCAGTATGTATTCCTACAAGATGCTAGTATAATTACAGTAGTCCTACAGTAGTCAGACCCAGTATGTATTTCTACAAGATGCTAGTATAATTACAGTAGTCCTACAGCAGTCAGACCCAGTATGTATTTCTACAAGAAGTGAGTATAATTACAGTAGTCCTACAGCAGTCAGACCCAGTATGTATTTCTACAAGATGCTAGTATAATTACAGTAGTCCTACAGCAGTCAGACCCAGTATGTATTCCAACAAGATGCTAGTATAATTACAGTAGTCCTACAGTAGTCAGACCCAGTATGTATTTCTACAAGATGCTAGTATAATTACAGTAGTCCTACAGAAGTCAGACCCAGTATGTATTTCTACAAGAAGTGAGTATAATTACAGTAGTCCTACAGCAGTCAGACCCAGTATGTATTTCTACAAGATGCTAGTATAATTACAGTAGTCCTACAGCAGTCAGACCCAGTATGTATTCCTACAAGATGCTAGTATAATTACAGTAGTCCTACAGCAGTCAGACCCAGTATGTATTCCTACAAGATGCTAGTATAATTACAGTAGTCCTACAGTAGTCAGACCCAGTATGTATTTCTACAAGAAGTGAGTATAATTACAGTAGTCCTACAGCAGTCAGACCCAGTATGTATTTCTACAAGATGCTAGTATAATTACAGTAGTCCTACAGCAGTCAGACCCAGTATGTATTCCTACAAGATGCTAGTATAATTACAGTAGTCCTACAGTAGTCAGACCCAGTATGTATTTCTACAAGATGCTAGTATAATTACAGTAGTCCTACAGAAGTCAGACCCAGTATGTATTTCTACAAGAAGTGAGTATAATTACAGTAGTCCTACAGCAGTCAGACCCAGTATGTATTTCTACAAGATGCTAGTATAATTACAGTAGTCCTACAGCAGTCAGACCCAGTATGTATTCCTAAAAGATGCTAGTATAATTACAGTAGTCCTACAGTAGTCAGACCCAGTATGTATTTCTACAAGATGCTAGTATAATTACAGTAGTCCTACAGCAGTCAGAACCAGTATGTATTCCTACATGATGCTAGTACAATTACAGTAGTCCTACAGCAGTCAGACTCAGTATGTATTCCTACAAATAGCTAGTATAATTACAGTAGTCCTACAGCAGTCAGACCTAGTATGTATTTCTACAAGAAGTGAGTATAATTACAGTAGTCTTACAGCAGTCAGACCCAGTATGTATTTCTACAAGATGCTAGTATAATTACAGTAGTCCTACATAAGCCAGACCCTGTAAGTATTTCTACAAGAAGTGAGTATAATTACAGAAGTCCTACATAAGCCAGACCCTATAAGTACTTCTACAAGATGCTAGTATAATTACAGTAGTCCTTCAGTAGTCAGACCCAGTATGTACTTCTACAAGATGCTAGTATAATTACAGTAGTCCTGTATAAGCCAGACCATGTAAGTATTTCTACAATAATCTAGTATAATTACAGAAGTCCTTGAGTAGATAAATCAGTATATATTTTTAGAAATATGGAATATCCATTATGCGCCCCATATGATAAAAGTATAATTTTTAATAGCAGTGAATAAATGTATTAATAAGACTAATTTGCAAAAGCAGTTCATAACTGTTTATAATAATATACTGTGAAATTATCAATGTAATAATAATATGTTGCAAATTATCAATGTCCAAAAAAATGAGTGTTGTTGGGAAAAACTATTCTAGCTAGTATAATGACCTGTATCAATGTTTACAAAAACCCACTCTGGTCATTTCTCTTTATCAACCTACCTAATGGCACCTGAACATGTATTCTCTTATCTTTTTGTTTTCTTTCAGGGCTAGGATTATGTGGATTTTGAGCATTTGTGAGGATTATGTGGAATTTGAGCATTTGTGAGGATTATGTGCACTTTTAAGACTTAGAATAACCTTCACTGTTTAAAAAAGGATTTTAATGAAATCCTTCAGCCACAAAAACACATAATGGAAAGAAATGGATGCAATATTTCATTTACTAAAAACACTGACATGGGATATGACTGTGTTTACCATTAGCATACAGAATGTATTAGTGTTTCAAGACATGAAACAACAGTTACAATGACCTATATTTATTTCATAACAATGATGTTCTACTTTTAATTTCAATGATGGACATGTGATGCTTCTAGAATGGAAGCTCATGATGGTTTCAATAAAAGTTACCATCGAAATAGAACATAAAACGAAATGAAACATTTTAACATTTTGACAATTTCCATATACTATCCATATAAAAATACACACATAAATCATCACACATACAAACCATACCAACCATCTTATAAACCACACACACACTCCACCAATATATATATATATATATATATATATATATATATATATATATATATATATATATATATATATATATATATATATATATATATATATGTCCCATACATGCATACATGCACAGATGCTCAAATCATCATTAAACACAAACCCCACAAAAAATACCTCGACCCCCAACAACATTAATTAACCATTATAAACACATCTGGAATGAGGTTTATTCAAACAGGGATACAGTTGGACACTCATTATAACAGATTCTCTCATGTTATATTGACTGTAGAAAATTGAATGTACAAGTATATTTATTGGAATATATATAGTATGTTAAAGCATAAAAATAGTGCCATTCAATTTATGTGGTAAATTAAGCTATTGGAAAAAGTGCATGCCTAGGAATTATATTTATGGATTTCCATTTAACATGGCTGATGAGAACCCCAAAATACATTCAATTTCTCATTGTATCATACAAAAAAAATCAAAATGTGCCATTCAAATGTTTGAAGTGTGAATTTTATCAACACTCTAACTTGTTCACACAACATTGTATGAAAAAAAAACTGTTTGGTTCGGTCAGTTCTGAATTAGTCAATTTCATTACTATATTGAATACATACCATTAAATACCCTTTTATAAGACATGGCGATGTGACCAGCCTTTTAGCAACAATAAAGCAGGGAATCTGAATTCAATACAATACATACTACTTACAAGTCTGGCCCAACTGCAAACAGACTTGTAAGTTAGTTTGTGTTTTCTATGTTGCTTGTTCTAGTGAATAATGCATCATTAAATCAGAGTGACATCATTTTTTCTAGCAATCAATGTATCAGTACATTGGGTGTAGATTGTTATAACAATTACTCCTAACTGCAGTTTGCAGTTAGCTCTGATTTTTATACAAGTATGTTTGTGTACACTGTGTTTTAATTGATAAACAAAAACATTTATAAATTTCTAGCTGGTCTCAGGTCATCACTGTGATGTGATGTGATGTGATTATGATTTTTAACATAGCTTTAACAATTTCTCAGAATTTTTCACATTGTTATAGGTATAAATATTGTGAAAGCATGAAAGGAAAGGAATTCAATGCATGTATATAACAAACTACATTCAATCTGATTAACTGTACAATGCCTGCCAATGCCTGCATATATGTCCATACACCTTTGCCTAATTACCTGTACAAATGCCTGCACATCTAGGTCTAAAGATCTTGTCAGATGTCTACACCTCTTGGTTTAATGATCTGTGTATATGCCTACACACCTTGGTCTAATTTCCTGTACAAATTCCTACATACCTCAGTCTAATGATCTGTATATATGCCTACACACCTTGGTCTAATGACCTGTACATATGCATACACACCTTAGTCTAGTTATGAATACAAATGCCGACACTCCTTGGTTTAATTACCTGTACATACCTTAGTCCAATTACCTGTACAAATTCCTACATACCTCAGTCTAATGATCTGTATATATGCCTACACACCTTGGTCTAATGACCTGTACATATGCATACACACCTTAGTCTAGTTATGAATACAAATGCCTACACACATAGGTCCAATTACCTATACATATGCCTACAAACCATGATCTAATTACCTGGACATATGCCAACAGAGATAGGCCTAATTGCCTGTACATATGCCTATACATCTAGGTATAATTACCTGTACATATGCCTACACATCTTGGTCTAATGATCTGTACATATACTACACACCTTAGTCTAATTACCTGCACATGTACCTACATACCTTAGCCTAATGATCTGTACATATTCCTACACATCTTGATCTAATTACCTGTACAAATGCCTACAGACATGGGACTAATTACCTGTACATATGCCTATATATCTAGGCATAATTACCTTTTCAAATGCCTACACACCTTGGTCTAATGAACTGTACATATACTTACAAACAGTAATCTAATTACCTGTAAATATGCCTATACATCTTGATCTAATTACCTGTACAAATGCCTACAGACCTGGGCCTAATTACCTGTACAAATGCCTATACATCTTGGTATAATTACCTTTTCAAATGCCTACATGCATTGGTCTAATGATATGTACATATATCTACACACAGTAGTCTAATTACCTGTACATATGCCTACACACCTTGGTCTAAAGACCTGTACATATGCCTACAAACATTGGTTTAATTATCTGTACAAATGTCTATACACATGGGCCTAAGTACCTGTAAATATTTCTACACATCTAGGTTTAATGATCTGTACAAATGCCTATACACATCAGTCTAATGATATGTGCATATGCCTACACACCTCAGTCTAATGCTCTTCATATATGCCTACACATCATTGTCTAATGAGCTGTACAAATGCCTAGACACCTGGGTCTAATAATTCATGCATGACTATACACCTCAGTCTAATGATCATTACAGATCCCCACACATCTTGGTCTAATGATCTGTATATTTGCATACACAACTTGATTTAATTACCTATACAAATGTATGCACAGCTTGGTCTGATTACCTGTACATATTCCTACACATCTTGGTCTAATGATCTGTATATTTACATACACAACTTGATTTAATTACCTGTGCAAATGTATGCATAGCTTGGTCTTATTACCTATACATATTCCTACACACCTTGGTCTAATGATATTTGCCTACACATATTGGTCTAATTACCTGTACAAATACCTTCATATCTTGGTCTAATTACCTGTGCAAATGCCTACAAACCTTGATCAAATTACCTGTACCTATGCCTGCATAGGTTGGTCTAATTACCTGTAGTATACCTACAGACTTTGCTCTAATGATCTGTAAATATGTCTAAACACCTCAACTTACACATATGCCTACACACCTGTGTATAATATTAAATAACTAACAATATTAAAAACTTCACAACATACAGAAGGGTCCGATGCAGTAATTGTAACTCTGCAGAAAGAGCATCACATTTCATATCGTAGAGTCACAGGTTCAATACCAACACAGGCCAGCAAGGATTGATTTCCCGATTGTGTCCTTGGAAAGGCACCTAGTCCCATTTCAGCATGGACTGACTGCCCCAGTGTGTCATTGGAAAGGCACCTAGTCCCATTTCAGCATGGACTGACTGCCCCAGTGTCATTGGAAAGGTACCTAGTCCCATTTTAACATGGACTGACTGCCCCAGTGTGTCATTGGAAAGGCACCTAGTTCCATTTTAGCATGGACTGATTGCCCCAGTATGTCCTTAGAAAGATACCTAGTCCCATTTCAGCATGGACTGACTGCCCCATTTTGTCATTGGAAAGGTACCTAGTCCCATTTTAGCATGGACTGATTGCCCCAGTATTTCCTTAAAAAGGTACCTAGTCCCATTTCAGCATGGACTGACTGCCCCATTATATCATTGGAATGGCACCTAGTCCCATTTTAGCATGGACTGATTGCCCAGGTGTGTCCTTGGAAAGGTACCTAGTCCCATTTTAACATGGACTGATTGCCCCAGTATGTCCTTGGATAGGTACCTAGTCCCATTTTAGCATGGACTGATTGCCCCAGTATGTCCTTGGATAGGTACCTAGTCCCATTTTAGCATAGACTGATTGTCCCAGTGTGTCATTAGAAAGGTACCTAGTCCCATTTTAGCATGGACTGATTGTCCCAGTGTGTCATTAGAAAGATACCTAGTCCCATTTTAGCATGGACTGATTGTCCCAGTGTGTCATTAGAAAGGTGCCTAGTCCCATTTTAGCATGGACTGATTGTCCCAGTGTGTCATTAGAAAGGTACCTAGTCCCATTTTAGCATGGACTGATTGTCCCAGTGTGTCATTAGAAAGGTGCCTAGTCCCATTTTAGCATGGACTGATTGTCCCAGTGTGTCATTAGAAAGGTACCTAGTCCCATTTTAGCATGGACTGATTGTCCCAGTGTGTCATTAGAAAGGTACCTAGTCCCATTTTAACATGGACTGATTGTCCCAGTGTGTCATTAGAAAGGTACCTAGTCCATTTTAGCATGGACTGATTGTCCCAGTGTGTCATTAGAAAGGTACCTAGTCCCATTTTAGCATGGACTGATTGTCCCAGTGTGTCATTAGAAAGGTGCCTAGTCCCATTTTAGCATGGACTGATTGTCCCAGTGTGTCTTCAGAAAGGTACCTAGTCCCATTTTAGCATGGACTGATTGTCCCAGTGTGTCATTAGAAAGGTACCTAGTCCCATTTTAACATGGACTGATTGTCCCAGTGTGTCATTAGAAAGGTGCCTAGTCCCATTTTAGCATGGACTGATTGTCCCAGTGTGTCATTAGAAAGGTGCCTAGTCCCATTTTAGCATGGACTGATTGTCCCAGTGTGTCATTAGAAAGGTACCTAGTCCCATTTTAGCATGGACTGATTGTCCCAGTGTGTCATTAGAAAGGTACCTAGTCCCATTTTAGCATGGACTGATTGTCCCAGTGTGTCATTAGAAAGGTGCCTAGTCCCATTTTAGCATGGACTGATTGTCCCAGTGTGTCATTAGAAAGGTACCTAGTCCCATTTTAGCATGGACTGATTGTCCCAGTGTGTCATTAGAAAGGTACCTAGTCCCATTTTAACATGGACTGATTGTCCCAGTGTGTCATTAGAAAGGTGCCTAGTCCCATTTTAGCATGGACTGATTGTCCCAGTGTGTCATTAGAAAGGTACCTAGTCCCATTTTAGCATGGACTGATTGTCCCAGTGTGTCATTAGAAAGGTACCTAGTCCCATTTTAGCATGGACTGATTGTCCCAGTGTGTCATTAGAAAGGTACCTAGTCCCATTTTAGCATGGACTGATTGTCCCAGTGTGTCATTAGAAAGGTGCCTAGTCCCATTTTAGCATGGACTGATTGTCCCAGTGTGTCATTAGAAAGGTACCTAGTCCCATTTTAGCATGGACTGATTGTCCCAGTGTGTCATTAGAAAGGTACCTAGTCCCATTTTAATATGGACTGATTGTCCCAGTGTGTCATTAGAAAGGTGCCTAGTCCCATTTTAGCATGGACTGATTGTCCCAGTGTGTCATTAGAAAGGTACCTAGTCCCATTTTAGCATGGACTGATTGTCCCAGTGTGTCATTAGAAAGGTACCTAGTCCCATTTTAGCATGGACTGATTGTCCCAGTGTGTCATTAGAAAGGTACCTAGTCCCATTTTAGCATGGACTGATTGTCCCAGTGTGTCATTAGAAAGGTACCTAGTCCCATTTTAGCATGGACTGATTGTCCCAGTGTGTCATTAGAAAGGTACCTAGTCCCATTTTAGCATGGACTGATTGTCCCAGTGTGTCATTAGAAAGGTACCTAGTCCCATTTCTTGATCATAGCCAATAATGTGTTGAAAGTTCTAACTAATGAAAATATTAGCAAGAATGTCACAACGTAATATCATGGCACTAATAAGATAGTTTTCATTTTACTATTTTGAATAAATCTTCCATATCAATACCATTCTTTGTCATGAAATTAAAGCACATGCTGTTTTAATCACATTGGTAAGAAATATCATTTGTTGCTAGTATCTTTATTTATTCAGAGATAAACAATTGCAAAATTGTACAAAATAATGACCAAACAAGCTTGGTTGCTGACACCTCTATTGACCAACAAATAAAAACAGTGTGTAGACTAAATCCAGTCCCCAATAAATTTGGTGATACCTTTATTGATTGTCCATCAATCACACAATTTGTAAACCAGATGCAGTGACCTTTTAATTTTATTTGTTAAGGCGTTTAGTTGACACTTTAATTGATAAAAAAATAAATCAAAGGAAATTTGATATAATTATATTTAGGATTCTCTATTACTGATGTCTAACTGGTCATAGTATATGTGGAAGAAAAACTTTGCATCTGTCAGGAATGTCTGACAATTATATATCCAGCTGGTTAGATAGTTATAATGGGTTATAAGTAGAAATTTTAACCCATGCAATTAATGACACCTATAAGCTGTCTCTCAATAGCCAATGCTATTCCCCACTTAGTCATGTACCAATGCAATGCCCCACTTGGTCATGTACCAATGCTATGCCACACTTAGTCATGTACAAATGTCATGCCACACTTAGTCATGTACCAATGCCATCCCCCACTTAGTCATGTACCAATGCTATGCCACACTTGGTCATGTACAAAATGCCATGCCCCACTTGGAAATGTACCAATGCTATTCCCCACTTAGTCATGTACCAATGCTATTTCCCAATTAGTCATGTATCAATGCAATGCCCCACTTAGTCATGCTTCATTGCTATGCCCCACTTAGTCATGCACCAATACAATGCCCCACTTGGTCATGCACCAATGCAATGCCCCACTTGGTCATGTACCAATGCTATACCCCACTTGGTCATGTACTAACGCTATGCCCAACTTGGTCATGTACCAATGCTATGCCCCACTTGGTCATGCACCAATGCAATGCCCCACTTGGTCATGTACCAATGCTATGCCCCACTTGGTCATGTACCAACGCTATGCCCAACTTGGTCATGTACCAATGTTATGCCCCACTTGGTCGTGTACCAATGCAATGCCCCACTTGGTCATGTACTAATGCTATGCCCCACTTGGTAATGTACCACTTGGTAATGTACCAATGCTATGCCCCACTTAGTCATGTACCAATGCTATTCCCCACTTAGTCATGTACCAATGCAATGTCCCACTTAGTCATGTACCAATGCAATCCCCCACTTAGTCATATACCAATGCTATTCCCCACTTAGTCATGTACCAATGCTATTCCCCACTTAGTCATGTACCAATGCTATTCCCCACTTAGTCATGTACCATTGCTATTCCCAACTTAGTCATGTACTAATGCTATTCCCCACTTAGTCATATACCAATGCTATGCCCCACTTTGTCATGTACCAATGCTATTCCCCACTTAGTCATGTACCAATGCTATTCCCAACTTAGTCATGTACCAATGCTATTCCCCACTTAGTCATATACCAATGCTATGCCCCACTTAGTCATGTACCAATGCTATTCCCCACTTAGTCATGTACCAATGCTATTCCCCACTTAGTCATGTACCAATGTTATGCCCCACTTAGTCATGTACCAATGCAATGCCCCACTTGGTCATGTACCAATGCAATGCCCCACTTAGTCATGTACTAATGCAATGCCCCACTTGGTCATGTACCAATGCAATGCCCCACTTGGTCATGTACCAATGCTATTCCCCACTTAGTCATGTACCATTGCTATTCCCAACTTAGTCATGTACCAATGCTATTCCCCACTTAGTCATATACCAATGCTATGCCCCACTTAGTCATGTACCAATGCTATTCCCCACTTAGTCATGTACCAATGCTATTCCCCACTTAGTCATGTACCAATGTTATGCCCCACTTAGTCATGTACCAATGCAATGCCCCACTTGGTCATGTACCAATGCAATGCCCCACTTAGTCATGTACTAATGCAATGCCCCACTTGGTCATGTACCAATGCAATGCCCCACTTGGTCATGTACAGGAAAAAGATGGATCAAGATTCAGGGTATGGATTTGAGGTGCATGAGAGCTCACTTTGTAAGAATTTCAAAACTCAACTATATACTAACAAACCCACTTAATTTGTTTTCAAAAGGCAAGATATGTGCAAGAAATTATAAATTATTAATTCACCTCATACACACACACACACACACACACACACACACACACACACACACACACAGATACCTACCTAAATTTACAACCTCTCAAGATAAGTAACCTCTCATTACAAGTTTGACCCCTAAAGAATCAATGGACCTGTACTTTGAGAATCCATAGGGTATTTTGCTTCTCTTCAAACCTTCTTGTGTAAACAAAATTATATACAAATCTGCATAAAAAAAACGAGTGCTCATCCTTTATTTCAGAAGTCATCTTTACCCCTATGCTAAATATAGACTGCTGTGTTAAATCCAATAGTTGACAAAATGTTAAACCCAAGATATGGCAAACTCTTTACATTTTTTATCATTGCTTTAATAATGTATAGGGCAGGGTTCATATGATACTTTTTATGTTGGATAATTCCTCCTACAATATTTATTACAGACTAATAAAATTTTAGGCAGTGATTGGTGCAGGTTTGTTGGGATCGATGTTTCATAGCAAAGCAACACAAGTGTTTGTGTATATTTGCAGACCTTAATATAACTATATACGATGTCTGATACATGGGGTTAGTGTATTACAAGACCAAGAGTTTAATCTCTGATACATGGGGTTATTGTATAATAAGGCCAAGAGTTTAATATATGATACATGTGGCTAGTGTATTATAATGCCAAGAGTCTAATGTCTGATACATTCGATTAGTGTATTACAAGGCCAAGAGTTTAATGTCTGATACATGGGGTTAGTATACTGAAAGGCCAAGAGTTTAATGTCTGATACATGGGGTTAGCGTATTACAAGGCCAAGAGTTTAATATATGATACATGTGGCTAGTGTATTATAATGCCAAGAGTTTAATGTCTGATACATACGGTTAGTGTATTACAAGGCCAAGAGTTTAATATCTGATACATGGGGTTAGTGTACTGGAAGGCCAAGAGTTTAATGTCTGATACATGGGGTTAGTGTATTACAAGGCCAAGAGTTTAATATCTGATACATGGGGTTAGTGTATTACTAGGCCAAGAGTTTAATGTCTGATACATGGGGTTAGTGCATTACAAGGCCAAGAGTTTAATGTCTGATACATGGGGTTAGTGTATTACAAGGCCAAGAGTTTAATGTCTGATACATATGGTTAGTGTACTGGAAGGCCAAGAGTTTAATGTCTGATACATGGGGTTAGTGTACTGGAAGGCCAAAGGTTTAATGTCTGATACATGTGGTTAGTGTATTATAATGCCAAGAGTTTAATGTCTGATACATACGGTTAGTGTATTACAAGGCCAAGAGTTTAATATCTGATACATGGGGTTAGTGTACTGGAAGGCCAAGAGTTTAATGTCTGATACATGGGGTTAGTGTATTACAAGGCCAAGAGTTTAATATCTGATACATGGGGTTAGTGTATTACTAGGCCAAGAGTTTAATGTCTGATACATGGGGTTATTGCATAACAAGGCCAAGAGTTTAATGTCTGATGCATGGGGTTAGTGTATTACAAGGCCAAGAGTTTAATGTCTGATACATGTGGTTAGTGTACTGGAAGGCCAAGAGTTTAATGTCTGATACATGTGGTTAGTGTACTGGAAGGCCAAGAGTTTAATGTCCGATACATAGGGTTAGTGTACTGGAAGGCCAAGAGTTTAATGTTTGATACATAGGGTTAGTGTATTACAAGGCCAAGAGTTTAATTTTCTGATACATGTGGTTAGTGCACTGGAAGGTCAAGAGTTTAATATCTGATACATGGGGTTAGTGTATTACTAGGCCAAAAGTTTAATGTCTGATACATGGGGTTATTGTAGTACTAGGCCAAGAGTTTAATGTCTGATACATGGGGTTAGTGTATTACTAGGCCAAGAGTTTAATGTCTGATACATGGGGTTAGCGTATTACAAGGCCAAGAGTTTAATGTCTGATACATGGGGTTATTGTAGTACTAGGCCAAGAGTTTAATGTCTGATACATGGGGTTAGTGTATTACTAGGCCAAGAGTTTAATGTCTGATACATGGGGTTAGTGTACTGGAAGGCCAAGAGTTTAATGTCTGATACATGTGGTTAGTGTACTGGAAGGCCAAGAGTTTAATGTCCGATACATAGGGTTAGTGTACTGGAAGGCCAAGAGTTTAATGTTTGATACATAGGGTTAGTGTATTACAAAGCCAAGAGTTTAATTTTCTGATACATGTGGTTAGTGCACTGGAAGGTCAAGAGTTTAATATCTGATACATGGGGTTAGTGTATTACTAGGCCAAAAGTTTAATGTCTGATACATGGGGTTATTGTAGTACTAGGCCAAGAGTTTAATGTCTGATACATGGGGTTAGTGTATTACTAGGCCAAGAGTTTAATGTCTGATACATGGGGTTAGCGTATTACAAGGCCAAGAGTTTAATGTCTGATACATGGGGTTATTGTAGTACTAGGCCAAGAGTTTAATGTCTGATACATGGGGTTAGTGTATTACTAGGCCAAGAGTTTAATGTCTGATACATGGGGTTAGTGTGTTACAAGACCAAGAGTTTAATGTCTGATACATGGGGTTAGTGTATTACAAGGCCAAGAGTTTAATGTCTGATACATGGGGTTAGTGTATTACAAGGCCAAGAGTTTAATATCTGATACATGGGGTTAGTGTACTGGAAGGCCAAGAGTTTAATGTCTGATACATGGGGTTAGTGTACTGGAAGGCCAAGAGTTTAATGTCTGATACATGGGGTTAGTGTATTATAATTTCTAATGTGTGACACTCAAGCTATAAAGTTATATACACAAATTAGTTTAAACTAAATCTTCAGATTTAAATCTTAATAAAACATGTCCTTTAAGTAAGACTGTATATAATTGAAAATCTTAACTAATCATGTCCTTTAATTAATACTGTATAGAACTGAAAATCTTAATTAATCGTGTCCTTTAATTAATACTGTATAAATCTTAACAAATCATGTCCCTAACTAATGCTTTATAGAGATACTCATCATTAAAATGCAACCATCAATATCTAAAAGAAAACAAGAGAAACCAACAAGTTCTGAAAGTCCCTGCTCTATACCAATATCAATTTAAAAAAATAATTTATAGCCAAAAATATCATGTCAGATTATCTGAAGCAACACTTAAGGAATGTTAGATAATTCATTTTAGTCCTTGATTAAGCCAACTTGCTTTATCTCCCCTGTTAAATTATACACATTCTCTTAAGTATGGGTTTTCTCCCTTTCTTGGTGCATAACATTCAGCTGTGAGTTATATCCCTTAAAATGAGCACTTAATACAACCCTTTGTACCCAATGCTTGATTTATTTCCTCATGGACACTTCCAAATTAAATGCACTGTAAAATCCACTGTAAACTGCAAAACAATTCAAATTATCCTGACAACTGGATGTGTCAGGGATAACTGAAGTGAAATAAATCTCCTTAGTGGTCACCAGAGGATTTCTCACACTTGTAAGTTTCCTGGTGCAACAGTGAACAAGATAATCTTCTTGATAATAATACAAACACAAAATGGCTGCTCACATTTCTGTCCTATTCACATTTTTCTCCATGATCCTTATATACACAAGGGATTGTTGCTAACCACATGATGCCACATCATCCACATTGATTCCTACAAACCACACCATGATAATATCACACACCATCATAAATATTAAAAAGGGATTCCTACAAACCACACCATGATAATATCACACACCATCATAATATCATCAATATTAAAAAGGGATTCCTACAAACCACACCATGATAATATCACACACCATCATAATATCATCAATATTAAAAAGGGATTCCTACAAACCACACCATGATAATATCACACACCATCATAATATCATCAATATTAAAAAGGGATTCCTACAAACCACACCATGATAATATCACACACCATCATAATATCATCAATATAAAAAAGGGATTCCTACAAACCATACCATAATAATATCACACACCATCATAATATCATCAATATAAAAAAGGGATTCCTACAAACCACACCATGATAATATCACACACCATCATAATATCATCAATATTAAAAAGGGATTCCTACAAACCAAACCATGATAAAATCACACACCATCATAATATCATCAATATTAAAAAGGGATTCCTACAAACCACACCATGATAATATCACACACCATGATAATATCATCAATATAAAAAAGGGATTCCTACAAACCACACCATGATAATATCACACACCATGATAGTATCATCAATATTAAAAAGGGATTCCTACAAACCACACCATGATAATATCACACATCATCATCAATATTAAAAAGGGATTCCTACAAACCACACCATGAAAATATCACACACCATCATAATATCATCAATATAAAAAAGGGATTCCTACAAACCACACCATGATAATATCACACACCATCATAATATCATCAATATTAAAAAGAGATTTCTACAAACCACACCATGATAATATCACACATCATCATCAATATTAAAAGGGATTCCTACTAAACACACCATGATAATATCACACACCATCATAATATCATCAATATAAAAAAGAGATTCCTACAAACCACACCATGATAATATCACACACCATGATAATATCATCAATATAAAAAAGGGATTCCTACAAACCACACCATGATAATATCACACACCATGATAATATCATCAATATAAAAAAGGGATTCCTACAAACCACACCATGATAATATCACACACCATCATAATATCATCAATATTAAAAAGGGATTCCTACTAAACACACCGTGATAATATTATCCGTATTGATAGTGTCATTACTATTTATACCATAATATTATCCATATTGATAGGGTGTCATTACTATCTACACTATGACAATATTATCCATATTGATAGGGTGTCATTACTATTTACACCATGATAATATTATCCATATTGATAAGGTGTCATTACTATCTACACAATGATAATATTATCCATATTGATAGGGTGTCATTACTATTTACACCATGATAATATTATCCATATTGATAAGGTGTCATTACTATCTACACCATGATAATATTATCCATAGTTTACACATTGTTATTATTATCTTACTACTATCTTTAAATTCAGGGAGACACAATCTCTCAGGGATGAGCATTCTAGACTAGCATCCAAAAGATTGCAAATTCAAATCCAACCATCAGACCAGCCAATCATGTCCTTGGTAAAGATATTTTATTTTAATTGCCTTGGCATTAAATAACCTACATGTTAGCTGTGCCATAAAGTACCAAAACCAATTTAATTGTTAATATTTATGAACAATTGTGCAGGTACAGCCTGGGTGTGGTCGGTTATAAACATATCAGATGCATTAATTCTCCTACGGTACTTTTGAAATTCTAAACTATTAATGGACCATTTTAAAATGTACAGAAATCCTAGAGAATGTATACCAAGCAGTGTCACTAGAGTGATTTGACTCAAAACATAAAGATGACTTCATGCATCAGGGTTAAAGTGATCATTATTTTTTGGACGCAGGTTGTATATGCACTCCAATTATAGTTTATATTTTGGAAATGAGCCATTATACTTTGTTTTTTGTCAAACTGTTTAATTATAGCAGTGCCAAATACACATGACATACTTTCGGTGCTGATTCTATTAGCATACTCTACACCACAAAGTGATGATATAATATCAGACTGTGTTCCATGCCATAATGTGGTGATATAATACTGGACTGTACTATGCACCACAATGTAATGTAATACTGAACTGTACTTGGCAATGCAGTGTGATGTAATACTGGACTGTACTATGCACCACAATGTAATGTAATTCTGAACTGTACTTTGCACTACAGTGTGATGTAATACTGGACTGTAATATGCACCACAATGTAATGTAATACTGGAGTGTACTCTGTGCACCATACTGTGATTATGGACTGTACTTCACACTACTGTGTGATGATGTAATACCATACTCAGTACCACAATGTGATGTTGTAATACCAGTTTGTAAAACTTTAATACCACTGTTCTATGCACCATACTGTAAAAATATAACACTGGACCATAAAACTAGTATAATATGACTATTCTGTACCACAATGGGATGATGTGATAAAATACTGTACTCTGTACCACAATGTGAAGATGTAATACTGGACTGTACTCCACCACAATGTGAAGATGTAATACTGGACTGTACTCCACCACAATGTGAAGATGTAATACTGGACTGTAAAAATGTGATAATATTCATCAGTGCTTTTTTAATTAATCAGCTAGGTTTAGCACTAGAAGTTAGACATATATGACTTACCCTACATTTCCATCAAGAATTAGACTTGTTTGACTTTCCTTAAACTTCAACTGACAGACATATTTGACTTGTACTTCAAGTGGCAATTAGACATTTGACTTACCTTACACTTCAATCAATAGTTAGACATATTTTACTTTCCTTACACTTCAACTGGTAGTTAAACATATTTAACTTAGCTTACATTTCTACCAAGAGTTAGACATATTTAACTTACCTTACACTTCAATGGACAGACATATCTGCCCTACAATTCAAGTGGCAATTAGAAATTTGACTTGCCTTACACTTCAAACAGCAGTAAGACCTATTTGACTTACCTTCCACTTAAACTGGCATTTAGACCTATTTGACTTACCTTACATTTCAACCAGCAGTTAGACATGTTTGACTTATAAATTTCAACTGACAGTTAGATATATTTGACATGCCATACATTTCAACCAGCAATTAAACATATTTGACATAACTTTACATTTCAAATGGCAGTTAGACATTCATGTAAATAACTTACATTGCAATTCAACTAGCAGTTAGACATATTTGTCATACCTTTCATTTCAAATGTCTTAAGAATTTTTCAACTGTCAATGACAGGACCCTATGTGATTCCATCTTTTATCATTATAATCCTATGCTAAAAAAAGAAAACACTCATAGGATTTAATTCTGCTATTATTTACAAAAGAAAGACTTAATTTTATAAATTTCTTAAAAGCAAAATATTTTGAAAAAATATGTTTTTGAATAATGAAAAGCACACCACATTATCACCTATTCTTCCTAATAACTTACCTTTATGGAAGAAATACAAGGGCTCTGGAGGGACATCTTTATACCACATAAATTTAGGGGTTGGAAATAGAGGTCCGACATCCCCAGGCCAAAAGGGTCCATGCTTTGTTCTTATGACACCAAATTTGTCCACATAAAAACCATTAGAGTCTTCATCACAAGGTGTTCCATCCGGGAACTTTCCTGTCCGAATTGCTGTCAAGTAACTATCTCTTGTATAAAACTGTCTATGTATACTCCGTAAAGCAGGGTATCGCTCCAACGATTTTCGATTGATTTCATTAATATCTTTCACTCCTTCTGAAAATGAGGTTAAGCCATACACTCCTGGAAACTCATCTTGATTTGATTTGGCAAGCTCATCTCTGAAGATGAATTCAATACGGGAATTGCTTGGTTGCATGTAATTCATAGTCATAATTTTCTGCATCTGTCGTTTTGCTTGTAACGCTTTCCACCGCCTTGTTTTTAAATAATCCCTCTCTTTCTCAGATAGATCAAGGATAATGTGGGCATTTAACTGGTCAAGATTGTTATTTGATCCTTGATTGCTGCAATCTGAATTTTGGCGTTGCACACGGTCTACAGGAGGAGTCTCCAATGCTTCGCGAACTCGCTGGTTGAGTTCTGCCTCCATTTGCTGTCTGATTGACTCCCTCCATGATGAATCATCTGGCCCTGGAAAAAGGATATAATCATTATCATCATTATCATCATAATCATCTTCTTAATCATCATTATCTTCATAACAATCATAATCATTATCTTCATAATCACAATCATCATAATTATCATAATCATCATAATCATTATTATCAAAATCATCATTATCTTAAACATCATTAATGACATAATCATCCTTATCATCATAATCATTAATATCATCACAATCATTATCATAATCATTACAATAATCATCATTATCATCTTAATCATTATTATTCTCATAATCATCACGATAATCATTCTTATTATCTTAATCATCACTATCATCATTATCATCTTACTCATCATTCTAATGATAATAATCAATATCATCATAATCATCATTATCATCATAATCATCAATATTATCATAATCATCAATATCATCATAATCATCAATATCATCATAATTATCATTATCATCATAAATATCATTATAAAAAAGAACAAAAAACAATATGACTTAGTTGGAACCTCCCTTTAAAACAAGGGGACCCTGGCCTGTGTTTCAGACTGGTGTTCCAAGCATTGACAGAAAGACCTGAACAGCTTACAAAACTGTGCCAAAAGCATGGACTGAAAGACCTGAACAGCTTACAAAACTGTGCCAAAAGCATGGACTGAAAGACCTGAACAGCTTACAAAACTGTGCCAAAAGCATGGACTGAAAGACCTGAACAGTTTACAAAACTGCCAAAAGCATGGACTGAAAGACCTGAACAGCTTAAAAAACTGTGCCAAAAGCATGGACTGAAAGACCTGAACAGCTTACAAAACTGTGCCAAAAGCATGGACTGAAAGACCTGAACAGCTTACAAAACTGTGCCAAAAGCATGGACTGAAAGACCTGAACAGTTTAAAAAACTGTGCTAAAAACATGGACTGAAAGACCTGAACAGCTTAAAAAAACTGTGCCAAAAGCATGGACTGAAAGACCTGAACAGCTTACAAAACTGTGCCAAAAGCATGGACTGAAAGACCTGAACAGCTTACAAAACTGTGCCAAAAGCATGGACTGAAAGACCTGAACAGTTTACAAAACTGTGCCAAAAGCATGGACTGAAAGACCTGAACAGCTTAAAAAACTGTGCCAAAAGCATGGACTGAAAGACCTGAACAGCTTAAAAAACTGGGCCAAAAGCATGGACTGAAAGACCTGAACAGCTTAAAAAACTGGCCCAAAAGCATGGACTGAAAGACCTGAACAGCTTAAAACACTGTGCAAAAAAAAATTCATGTGCAACAGAATGTATAATGTGTCAGAAACATTCATATAAACATTTGTGAAACATGTACATAACAGCATGTCAGAAACATGTAAATAAAAGCATATTAAAAACATGTAAATAACAGCATGTCAAAAACATGTAAATAAAAGCATATTAAAAACATGTAAATAACAGCATGTCAAAAACATGTAAATAAAAGCATATTAAAAACATGTAAATAACAGCATGTCAGAAACATGTAAATAAAAACATATGAGAAACATGTAAATAACAGCATGTCAGAAACATGTAAATAAAAACATACAAGAAACATGTAAATAACAGCATGTCAAAAACATGTAAATAAAATCCTGATGCCTATTATTTCTAAAGACCTGTAACTGACTTGTAAAGCCACAGGGTTAAAATGAAAAATGTTAGGTGTACAGAGAAAAATTAGTTATTAAGTATAAAAAAGATGAGGATCAGATTTTTGTACACTTAAAAAAATATACATATCCTGACATTTTTTAAAAAAATCCAGATAGATTTCATTAAAAATGGAGGAGAAATTCACTAATAATAAATTAAAATGTAGGATCCATTCAAGATAGAAATGTATGCAGGGCCATAGAGAGCAATCACAGGCCCTGGGGTAAGAAACACCTGGGCCTCTCTTATTCTTGTTCAAAGTTTTTCTTTTATAAAATTAAAATGTGTTATGCAGCCTGGCCCCTTTACAGGCCCAGCCCCCCTTCCTGTCGGCCTTGTACATGTGTGCCATAAACACTGGGTAGATGACTAATGTGCTATCCTGATATGATATTAAAGACAGCAGGATGCTGGTAGTATGACTATTTTATTTATGGTTACAAACTTTAATGATTTTGTAAAAATACTGAATTTTAATTGGTGTGTTAAACCAGTGGATTGAGACATAATTCATGATGCTGCCACAAGTAAGCAACCACATATGATGTAACAAATATTGGTACATCATGAAAATTAGTAGATTCACAGTAATAAAAAATTATGCATAAAAAAAAATAAATAATAATAATAATAATAATAATAATAATAATAATAATAATAATAATAATAATAATAATAATAATAATAATAATAATAATAATAATAATAATCAATAATAATAATAATAATAATAATAATAATAATAATAATAATAATAATAATAATAATAATAATAATAATAATAATAATGATAGCATCATAGTTTAAAGAGAAGGCAATTCAATTAGCTCTTGACACTTCTACTATGACTACTAGATATAAATTTACAAAGTACTGATTTACTTATATACACGTAATGGGTACTCCTTCATTCTCTTTCTTTTTTCACTCTTTCTCTCTGGTAAAATAGGTATCTACTACCAAACATTCCTGCTAAAATATACTAAAAATGCTGGAGTGTTTAACTACATAAATTATTATTTCATTCATCAAATAATCTTAAATGTAACCAAGGTGACAGCCTGTGTTATTTCCTTAGCATGCAGTTTAATGTAGTATGCCAGTGTAATAAATATATCACTGCCAACAAAATTACAATACATTATTCTTATCATTATTATTATTATTATTATTATTATTATTATTATTATTATTATTATTATTATTATTATTATTATTATTTTCCAGGACATAATAGTTGTTAAATCCAGAGATAGAATACCAAAAATGTACAGCATCCCATGAAGTAGTTTGTAGACCACAGAGTACCTGCCTAGGTTTGAATATCTACAAACAACATGTTAATCTAACTGACCAATATAAATATTTACACAGGATTGTTCACCCCTGTCTACATGTGACTATAATTTAATAAATGATTCCATCCAAAGAACATGAGTAGGTGCAAGCCAACAGCTACAGTAAATGTAAGTAAAAAAGAATAATGTTAGTAAAATCCAGCAAACAGAAGTCCCTATGTTACATACACCTTGTACTATGTAACATTATTCAAGTAATCAGAACTCCCATTATTTCAAGAACAAGAGAAATCAGTGAACATATTTCCTGGAGAATAATGGATCCTTTTTGAAAATAAAAAGACTCAAAACTAATGGTAAGGTGAGGAAATCTGCACAAAGGATCATCTATTTCTCTTTCCAAAAAGTCCCAACACTACACTACCATGAAAAAATTAAATGTTCTTCTCATTTTTCTTGCCTGAGGAAAATCATATCAACAACAAAGTTAAGAGCCTCACAAACTCAACTTTCATTTCTCTATGAAGGTACAGTTCCTAATATTGTACACAATATAATGAAAGTCTGTAATGCATGTTTATTGAAAAACTTTGCCCAACATTTCACCCCAAAATGTCAGATTTTTTGATGTAATAGACAGTCTACTCCACTTTATCCAACTTCAATTTAACCAACAATCATATTTTTGCTATGAAATTTTGTGATGTGTCTTTTCTGACTGACAAGTCACATGTTCCATGTAGGATGACTTGATTTCATATTCTTTAATGTCACAATAATGATTTAATTACCTGTCAAGGAGTGTCTGTTTACCTCTATCAAAGTCTTCTCTTGTTCATGGACTTGTACACAATATATCCATGTACAAGGTTTATCTCAATCCATGTACAAAGTTTATCTCAATGTTGGACTTGTACACAATATATCCATGTACAAAGTTTATCTCACTGTTGGACTTGTATACAATATATCAATGTACAAAGTTTATCCCAATGTTGGACTTGTACACAATACATCCATGTACAAAGTTTATCACTGTTGGACTTGTATACACTATATGTTGGTGCATTTTTACCTCTTGCTGACAGACTTCTGTACCATATGTACATGTGCATTTAGGCCTCTTGCTGATAGACTTCTGTACAATATATACATTTACATTTAGGCCTCTTGCTGACAGACTTCTGTACAATATATACATGTGTATTTAGGCCTCTTGCTGATAGACTTCTGTATAATATATACATGTGCATTTAGGCCTCTTGCTGATAGACTTCTGTACAAGGTATTTATCTAAACAACACTTACAGAAGGCAAATTTAAACAATTAAGAAACTTGGTAAAATTCTCATGTAATTATAAGGATTGTAATTATGAGGCATGATCCCACCCAATATGCTTGTGTAACACGCTGGTAATTTCAGGGTTAAACCAAGACATTCTTGGATGTAAACTGCTAATACACTTCCATGGAAGTCTGTTAATTTATAAAGCAGGAATCCCATGTTAGCCTGTGATCATTCACCTGGCTGACATCTGCCTATGCTAAATACAAGTCAGCCAAGACATACAGGTTTGTAGGATGCCTTCTTTAAAATTTTCGTAAAATTCTGTTAACTGGCTGTTAAGAATCCTATAACTGATACAAAAATGAAAGGCTTATATTACAGGATGCTTTCCATCAAATTTGGTTGAATTTTGCTGACTTGTTTTGCAGAGTTTTTTAAGCATTTTTATATTGTTATTGATTGGTGACAATATTTTATGGCTGGTTGTCGACATATGTACAAATAGTCAAAAAGACCCTTATGTAATCACTGCTAAACTTAATTGAAACAGGTATGGTGTTTTTCCTTCAAAAACGGCAAGTGCTGACAGACTGATGATTTTGGTGTTTTTCCTTCAAAAACTGCGAGTGCTGACAGACTGATGATTTTGGTGTTTTTCCTTCAAAAACCGCGAGTGCTGACAGACTGATGATTTTGGTGTTTTTCCTTCAAAAACCTAGAGTGCTGACAGACTGATGATTTTGGTGTTTTTCCTTCAAAAATGGCAAGTGCTGACAGACTGATGATTTTGGTGTTTTTCCTTCAAAAACGGCAAGTGCTGACAGACTGATGATTTTGGTGTTTTTCCTTCAAAAACAGCAAGTGCTGACAGACTGATGATTTTGGTGTTTTTTCTTCAAAAACGGCAAGTGCTGACAGACTGATGATTTTGGTGTTTTTCCTTCAAAAACGGCAAGTGCTGACAGACTGATGATTTTGGCGTTTTTCCTTCAAAAACGGCAAGTGCTGACAGACTGATGATTTTGATGTTTTTCCTTCAAAAACGGCAAGTGCTGACAGACTGATGATTTTGGTGTTTTTCCTTCAAAAACGGCAAGTGCTGACAGACTGATGATTTTGGTGTTTTTCCTTCAAAAACGGCAAGTGCTGACAGACTGATGATGCACAATGGAAAAGGCAATAGCCTAATAGCCAAGATGCTTCCATCAAATTTACATAATTTATCACCGATTTCTTTTTGTGTATAATCTGATGGAAGTTCCTTGTAATGTCAACCATATTCTGATAGCACATGGGTCAGCATCATTTGTATCAAAATTTAGGGCCTCCATGCCAGACTTTTTCCTGTCAAATTTTCTTGAGTTTTTTTTTCTTTTTAAAGGTATTTCAGTTATCACTGCAGCAGCCATATCTAATGACTAATCAACCTCATTTTTTACCAAAGACAAAAGCTTCATGCAAGAATACTTCTGAAATATCAAATAAATTGTCTCTTGAACAATTTTGAAAAAGTCATTCAAAGGGTTTTCTAATTTAGGTAATAGTAGCACTACTTCACTATGGATTGACACAAATGAAGACCTTCATGCCAGGCTTCTCTTCTTTTTTAGTACTGGTGGCCATATGTGATGACAGATCAGCAACATTAACTGAGAATATGAAAGGCCTTCACTACTAGAAAATATGAAAGGTATTCACTACTACAAAATATGAAAGACCTTCACTACTACAAAATATGAAAGGCCTTCACTACTACAAAATATGAAAGGCCTTCACTAGAAAATATGAAAGACCTTCACTATTAGAAAATATGATGGACCTTCACTACTAGAAAATAAGAAAGGCCTTCACTACTAGAAAATATTAAAGGCCTTCACTATTAGAATATATTAAAGGCTCTTAATAACAGAAAATATGAAAGGCATTCACTACCAAAAAATATAAAAGGCATACACTAGAAAATATGAATAGCCTTTACTAGAAAATATGAAAGACCTTCATTATTAGAAAATATGATGGACCTTCACTACTAGAAAATATGAAAGGCCTTCACTACTAGAAAATATTAAAGGCCTTCACTACTAGAATATAAGAAAGACCTTCACTACTAGAATATATGAAAGACCTTCACTACTAGAATATATAATAGAGCTTCACTACTAGAAAATATAAAAGACCTTCACTACTAGAATATATGAAAGACCTTCACTACTAGAATATGTTAAAGGCCTTTACTACTAGACAATATGAAAGGCCTTCACTACTAGAATATATGAAAGACCTTCACTACTAGAATATATAATAGAGCTTCACTACTAGAAAATATAAAAGACCTTCACTACTAGAATATATGAAAGGCCTTCACTATTAGAATATATGAAAGACCTTCACTACTAGAATATATGAAAGGCCTTCACTACTAGAATATATGAAAGGCCTTCACTACTAGAATATATGAAAGACCTTCACTACTAGAATATATTAAAGGCCTTTACTACTAGAATATATGAAAGGCCTTTACTACTAGAATATATGAAAAACCTTCACTACTAGAATATATGAAAGACATTCACTACTAGAAAATATAAAAGACCTTCACTACTAGAAAATATGAAAGGCCTTCACTACTAGAAAATATTAAAGGCCTTCACTATTAGAATATATTAAAGGCCTTTACTACTAGAATATATGAAAGGCCTTCACTATTAGAATATATGAAAGACCTTCACTACTAGAATATATGAAAGACCTTCACTACTAGAAAATATGAAAGGCCTTCACTATTAGAATATATGAAAGACCTTCACTACTAGAATATATTAAAGGCCTTTACTACTAGAATATATGAAAGGCCTTCACTACTAGAATATATAATAGAGCTTCACTACTAGAAAATATAAAAGACCTTCACTACTAGAATATATGAAAGACCTTCACTACTAGAATATATTAAAGGCCTTTACTACTAGAATATATGAAAGGCCTTTACTACTAGAATATATGAAAAACCTTCACTACTAGAATATATGAAAGACCTTCACTACTAGAATATATAATAGAGCTTCACTACTAGAAAATATAAAAGACCTTCACTACTAGAATATATGAAAGGCCTTCACTATTAGAATATATGAAAGACCTTCACTACTAGAATATATGAAAGGCCTTCACTACTAGAATATATGAAAGGGCTTCACTACTAGAATATATGAAAGACCTTCACTACTAGAAAATATAAAAGACCTTCACTACTAGAAAATATGAAAGGCCTTCACTACTAGAAAATATTAAAGGCCTTCACTATTAGAATATATTAAAAGCCTTTACTACTAGAATATATGAAAGGCCTTCACTATTAGAATATATGAAAGACCTTCACTACTAGAATATATGAAAGGCCTTCACTATTAGAATATATGAAAGACCTTCACTACTAGAATATATGAAAGGCCTTTACTATTAGAATATATGAAAAACCTTCACTAGAATGTGGTAAAATCTGCTGAGTACCATTTGTAATGTCATTTAAAGTGTATTATATATTTAGCAATGGCAGATATATTTAATAGCATATTGTCATAAGCTGTATAAAGTTGAAAGGAATTAATCCCACAATGCCTTGCCTTATTTGGTTGAGATTGGTATTTAATTTTTGTAACGTTGAAAATGGCTAAAAATTTGACAGATGACACGTGATGATAACTTATGATGAAGAACATACACTGGATGCAGGACCCGAGTTATAATGACAGCACTGTTTCTTCAGTGCAGGATGTAGCTGACATGTTTAACTCATTAACTCCAAGCACTGTATTTATGGAGCAGGAGGTGGTAGCCTTCTTCTGAGCACTGTAGGGTTAAGGTCATGTGCGACACAATAAAGTGGGTGGTATTATAGAAAGATAGACAGATGTAGCTTTAAGATGATACCAAATAATATGGATGTTCTAGTTGCACTACAAAATATAGAGGAAAAAACATCACTTTTTGGACCCAAGTTTTTCCCAGCCAAAATTCACCTGAGGTCGTGATATGGTTTTGTGTTCGGATTTTAGACTTGTTGGCCTTAGATCTAAGACAGACCAGCCTGAATTGCACACAGACATGTGAACCTTTGCAAAAAGTTGGATAAAGTGGGCATTTAGAATGAAGAGTTGTCTCGACCTGAAAATGTAGGGTCTGTTAGGCAAAAAAAAAAGAACTCCAATTTGTACCCTTCTGCTCATGCTCAGGCGAAAGAGCCAATGAAAATTGATGTTTCTAACACAAAAAGGCATTAAGTTAACTGAAAATGTCTTGGAAGTCAATGTATTATAATGTATTCAGAAATATCTCCCAAAATCAATTTCCGAATCGCATTTCAGGTGAAAATGACTAAAACCTCCAGGGGTTAATGGGTTAATCAATTTTTTATGAACACAGAAAGTATATACTGTATTCTGACAGTGAACAAAATGGTTGTAACCCAGACTTAAACCCATCAAAACTTTTGTAAAAGCTAGATTTTCTGATGATCTGCTATTTACCTTTGATATTGTATGACAAACCAATATTCTCTACATACTTAGCAAAATCAACACAAAAATGTTGTGTGATACAGACTAGTTTAATACTAATATCTAACCGGAGTAGTCTAAAGTTATATCTAACCAGAGTAATATAATGGTATATCTAACCAGAGTAGTCTAATAGTATATCTGATCAGAGTAGTCTA
Source organism: Potamilus streckersoni (assembly GCA_016746295.1). Lineage (NCBI taxonomy): Eukaryota > Metazoa > Mollusca > Bivalvia > Unionida > Unionidae > Potamilus > Potamilus streckersoni. The sequence goes on along the minus strand of JAEAOA010002115.1, from coordinate 193,764 downwards.
ATGGTCATAGCCGGAGATATTGCTGAAAGTCATTTTCAAAACAGTTGTTGGAGATATAAAACAACATTTATATATTCAGCTAAATCCTCCAGATTTCATAATGCATAATGTGTTTATAATGTATTTAGCATGTGCTTGTAATGTATTCAATATGTGTTTGTAAATGTACATATTTAAATACAGTAGTTTTTTTCATGAGACACAATTGCATGAAGATGTATGAATATATACTTTTTTTATGACTTCAAGGGAGATTAGCTGTACCCTCATTAAATAAAGACACATTAAATAAAGTTATTATTATTATTATTATTATTATTATTATTATTATTATTATTATTATTATTATTATTATTATTATTATTATTATTTTTGTCCACATGGCTTTATGACCAGATCAGTTTAATATGATGAATAATACTAAACAATCTAAGTGGAATTCAGAGGAATAATTACCATTACTGGCAGTAGGAATATGCAATCTTTGAGGAGCAATACTGGTGTTTAAGATACCATCAATAATCAAGTTCTGCTGGGCTCAAAATAGGTGAGATATGGTAAAATAACCTGATATTTATCTATACATATTTTAATTCAACATATTCATGTTTTCCCTAAAATTAAATGTAATACTATACAATAATAAATCAATATATTTATGGTATCAGTTCATCAAGCATGAAAACTGTTAACATTTTGCTATATGTATTCAGGACAATTGGCAGCTTGTAATGTCAACCTGTATATACCTTACATAACAAGCCAGTACAGGTAAATATAAAAATAATCCATTTTCAATGTAGATGATCTCTGCTTTATCTGCTTTTATCAGTGATGATAATGTATATCTGCTTTTAACAGCTATATTTCTTGATCTGTTGATTGCAAGTCATAAAAGTGTCATTCTAGTCAATTTGAATACATCATAGAAATAATTAATTTTCCATTAAGATACCCTTTCACCTTCTTGTAGTCCTGTAAATTGTTCCAAATTGCTTTTCTAACATTTCACATCACACTAATAAAACTCAGACATTTTGGTTTAATTTTGAATATTGGGTAACAGAAGATTTTCAACAAGATCTTAGTCCCAAATTTTACACTTTATCTTTAAAGAAGAGACCTAAGTGGGAATGAAAACACTCAGATGGAATATACTGGGTTAAAGAGAAAATGTAGCAATAATGTGGGAATAATGTAGGTGCCTTGGGGTGAAATAAAACTATGTCAGGATAATTTCCAGATATTATATAAATTGGTGATACCTGACTTGCTGCTTAACTATGTTTTCACTCTCAGCAATTTGAGCCAAACTAGATGGTGTACTGGCATTCCTCTATGACTGTCAAAGTGCTCACGCCTGGACTCTTCCTACTGCATTAGTGAAATTCAATGAGGAAATTTTGTTGAGAAAATCATTAGAATGTTTTTTTAAACATTAGTAACAATAGTCTTACCAAATGGGAGATAAGAATTATTTGCAGATTCTCCACCTTGTTACTATGGAAACCATATTGAATTTTGAAAGAGCATGTTCTAAGAAACATTAATATCAAATGTGACAAAAACTGGATTGGCATTCTGGAAGAAGTTAAAAGTACATACATTCATTCATATGTGCCATATTGGTCTGATGCCACAGCTAGAGGAGTCACATCAGACATAATTTTGATCAAGCTTATTTAAGAAACAATTCTATTCAGTCAGACCAAAATTAACTCAGCCATTCTGGAGAAGAATTTTAATGTGTTTGCAAAGGAATCTACACATTTGCTTGGGTACCCACTCTAGACAAAGGAATCTACACATTTGCTTGGGTACCCACTCTAGACAAAGGAATCTACACATTTGCTTGGGTACCCACTCTAGACAAAGGAATCTACACATTTGCTTGGGTACCCACTCTAGACAAAGGAATCTACACATTTGCTTGAGTACCCACTCTAGACAAAGGAATCTACACATTTGCTTGGGTACCCACTCTAGACAAAGGAATCTACACATTTGCTTGGGTACCCACTCTAGACAAAGGAATCTACACATTTGCTTGGGTACCCACTCTAGACAAAGGAATCTACACATTTGCTTGAGTACCCACTCTAGACAAAGGAATCTACACATTTGCTTGGGTACCCACTCTAGACATAGGAATCTACACATGGGAATCTACTCATTAGATTGTGTACCCACTCTAGACAAAGGAATCTACACATTTGCTTGGGTACCCACTCTAGACAAAGGAATCTACACATTTGCTTGGGTACCCACTCTAGACAAAGGAATCTACACATTTGCTTGGGTACCCACTCTAGACAAAGGAATCTACACATTTGCTTGGGTACCCACTCTAGACAAAGGAATCTACACATTTGCTTGGGTACCCACTCTAGACAAAGGAATCAACACATTGACTGGGGAACACATTCTAGGCAAAGGAATCAACACATTTTATGAGGTACCCAATTTAGGCAATATAAACTAGACATTTGCTGGGGTACCCATTCTAGCCAAAGGAAATAACACATCTGCTTGGGTACCAAGTCCAGGCAAAGGAAACAACACATTTTCTGGGGTACTAACTCCAGGCAAAAAAACTGACATATTTGCTGAGGTACCCAATCTAGGCAAAGGAATCAACACATTTGCTTGCTTACCCACTCTAGGCAAGGGAAACAACACATCTGTTGGGGTATTCACTCTAGGCAAAGGATACAAAACATCTACTGATGTACCTACTCTAAGCAAATGAAACAACACATTTGCTGGGGTACACACTCTAGGCAAAAGAAGAAAAAAAACAATACATTTGCTGGGTACCCAGTCCAGGCAAATGAAACAACACATTTGCTGGGATACCCATTCTAGGCAACAGAAACAAGACATCTGTTAGGGTAAACACTCTAGACAAAGGAAATGACACATTTTCTGGGCTACCTACACATCTGCCAGGGTACCCACCCTAGGAAAAGGAAATGACACATTTGCTGGGGTACCCATTCTAGGCAACAGAAATAAGACATCTGTTAGGGTACCCACTCTAGACAAATGATACCACACATTGTCTGGGGTATCTATTTAAGGCAAAGGAAACAATATATTTGCTGGGGTACCCACTCTAAGCAAAATTTGATAACATGTCCTAAATAACATTCCTACTGAGTTTGACCAAATATTTCTCAGCTATTCTGTTAAAGATATTAAAAATAGATTTTAAGTATGCTTGCCATTAAAACCAAAACTTTAAGGGGAGTCACCACAGACAAATTTTTATAAAGCATGTTGTAATAAACACTTCTACCATTTTGATCAAAAGTGACTGAGCCCTAATAGAGCAGAATCCCAACACAGGTTTTTGATATGGCTGCTAAGGAAACTAGACTGGTGTTTCAGAAGCTGTCCTAAACATAATTTTGTTAGAGAACTTCCAAACAAAAATAATATGAAAACAGTTCTTCCATATGATTCCTATGGAAGCACACCAATGATAGGAGTGCCATACCTAACACAATAAGCCCACACTAAGACATACTCCTCCCATGATTACAACTGGCTCAGAGTCTCTGAAAAAATGTCTCAGCCATTCTGGAAAATAACTGATATTAGGTTCTCTGCACAGTTGCTATAAAAGTAATGTCATTGCTTGAAAGCCCTTAAACAGTTTCTTATTTTGTGGGTTTAACACAATTTTGCAGCATATGAAAGGCTAGACATAGTGGCCAATATATCGAGTGTTGAAAGTACAGAAGACCTCAAGATGAACCACCAACCCATGGGAAGCTACTGGCAAGCTATCTCACTACCCTCTCTGGTTGAACCAAGACTTTAATCCACTCAGGAAGCATTGAGATGAGAGTTATGTGGCAGTTTATATTGATGTTGAGCCCTGAGGCATCATACTGCAGATTTGTGTCATCACCTCCCACCCAGTCACATTATCCTGACACCAGGTCAACCAGTCCTAGCATTAACCTCTTAATGCTGAGCATCTAGTGAGGCAGCTGTTAGTACCATTTTTATAAATCTTTTGTATGACTTGGCTTGAGTTAGAATCTGCGACCTGCTGCATCTGAGGCAGATGCTCTAACGGCTCAGTCCATGAGAGCAGTCCACATGGAAATCTAATTGGAGCATTTGTATATGAAGTGTTAGGGCAATATAGGTATATATTAACATGAAGGTTTATGGCAATATTGGTGTATATTAACAGGGTGAGTTATGGCAATATTGGTGTATTTTAACATGGTGGGTTATGGCAATATTGATGTATTTTAACAGAGTGGGTTATGGCAATATTGGTGTATTTTAACAGAGTGGGTTATGGCAATATTGGTGTATTTTAACAGGGTGGGTTATGGCAATATTGGTGTATTTTAACAGAGTGGGTTATGGCAATATTTGTTTGTATTAGTATTACAAGGGTTACTGCAGTATTTGCGTTTTTTTATTGAATTTTATTAAATGAGTAAACATTTTGCATGAATGTAACAGTACCTGATGACAGTATGTATATAATGTATCTGTCTTTGATTAAAAAAAATAGTTTCCATGATACAAACAAATTGTTTCTATTCCTATGCCCTTCATATGCGGCCATCAACACATTTTTTATCACTCTATGGCCTTAAAAAACACTCTTGATATGCGGCCATCAACACATTTTGTATCACTCTATGGCCTTAAAAAACACTCTTGATATGCGGCCATCAACACATTTTGTATCACTCTATGGCCTTAAATAGTGTCTATTTTGGTGGTCTTAAAAGAATTGTATTTATTCCCATGGCCTTTTTTTAGTAAGCTGTGTCTATTCCTGTGGCCTTTGGTAAATTGTGTCTATATCAGTGGCCTTTAGTACATTGTGTCTATATCAGTGGTCTTTATTAAATTGTGTATATATATCTGTGGCCTTTATTAAATTGTATCTATACTTGTAGCCTTTAGTAAATTGTGTCTATACCTGTGTCTTTTTTAATTCTCCTGTTATAACTGTGGCTTTTAGTACATTGTGTCTATACCTGTGCCCTTTAGTATATTGTGTCTATACCTGTGGCCTTTAGTAAATTGTGTCTACATCAGTGACCTTTAGTAATCTGTGTTTATAACTGTGGTCTTTAGTAAATTGTGTATATACATGTGGGTTGTAGTAAATTGTGTCTATACCTGTGGCCTTTAGTACTGGTAAACTATGTCTATACATGTGGGTCTTAGTATATTGTATCTATAACTGTTGCCTTTAATACTGGTAAATTGTGTCTATACCAGTGGCCTTTAGTACATTGTGTCTGTACATGTGGCCTTTAGTAAACTGTTTCTATACCTGTAGCCTTTGTGACTGACTCAACTTTAAGATTTGATTTGCTAAACGTGTACATGACATTTGAAGAATTACAATATATATATATATATATATATATATATATATATATATATATATATATATATATATATATATATATATATATATATATATATATATATATATATATACTTGCAAATTGGTTGCATCCAACTGCAAACACCACAGATCCATGTATAATGTACTGGCAGTGCTTGGTCAATGCAGTTTGGTATGATAGCTAAGTAGAACAGTGCAGACCCTATTGCCATTGCATTATGTGACAGCAAATCAGAGTCCATCCTGACTGCAGCTGGATCTATGTTACAGGTGAGAATATATGGTGGGTGGGGGTTCAAGATTCTTTTGTTTTCAGGAGCAGTGGTAAACCTATTATTATAAGCGATAAGTTAATGACAACATCTGAAATCTCAAATTTGAAAATAAAAAATGTTTCATTTTGTATCCTATTTTAAATAGTACTAGTAAAAGCATGAAGGGTTTGGGAAATAATGATGTATATTAACAGGAAGGGTAATGGCAATATTGATGTGTATCAACATAAATGGATTTGGCAATACTGATGTGTATCAACATGAATGGATTTGGCAATACTGATGTGTATCAACATGAATGGCTATGGCAATACATATTAATATGAATAATTATGGCAATATTGAAGTGTATTAACTTGAAGGGTTAAGCCAATACTGAAAGGGGTTATTACAGTATTGGTGCATATTTATTAAACTTTATTACATTTGTAAACATTAAGCAAGTGACCACGTAAAATGGTCCAAAAAAAGATCATGAGATATTGGTACAGTGGACCATGTGATATAGTAGTGCATCATGAAGCCTGTTTGCATGTGATGAATCAGTGCCATTAAAAACTGACTCCTGAGATCACAGGTGGGGATAGTAAGTTAAACTTTGGTTACACATGCAAATGAGCCACTTGATTAATTGAGCTCATCTGGTAGGTATACCAAGATATTCCTCTCATTGCTCTGCATTCAGTTTTAGGAGTAGACAAAATCCATTTCAATCTGCCCATCAACTACCTAGAGTAGGATTTTTGTCAAAAAAAGTAATGGATGAAGATACAAACTGTAAACATTCAAATTAGGAGTCAAATTTGGTTTGTATTTCTCACAGTCACCAGATCATAACACCCAACAAAAAGATCCAGATCAGCTAAAACCTGGTTAGTATGTAGCTTGGACAATAGTAAGTGGCCCCATATAGCTAGACACATAACAATAGAATATACATTCTGACCCTCTCCCTTGGGGAAGCGATGACTACAATAAGTGTCCCCATATAGCTAGACACAAAACAATAGACTGAATATACATTCTGACCCTCTCCCTTGGGGAAGCGATGACTACAATAAGTGGCCCCATATAGATAGACACATAATAACAAAATATACATTCTGACCATCTCCCTTGGGGAAGCGCTGATTACAATAAATGGCCCCATATAGCATGACTGCAGCATTAGAATATATGCTCTGGTCAAACCCTTGCGGCAACTAGGGCTTGTCGGGATCCTGGAGGTTAGGATTGTGCTAATTCAGCTAGAACTTGTGGGCATCCTGGAGGTCAGGGTTGTGCTAATTCAGTTAAGATGCATCCTGGAGGTCAGGGTTGTGCTTATTCAGTGGGAGGAATATAACAATAACAAATCAGGTGGTTTATTTCTAACTAGGTGAATTCTTCTATGATATGTCATCAGCTGTTTTATTTTTACATACTAATCAAGAAGTTTAATTGCTAAAACTCAAAGTGACCCAAACTATTAAAAATACTATTTTCTTTTCCCATGGGGAGAAAAATACATTTTTAAAACAAGACATATTTGAATTTAATTCTGTATTTATTATACAGTACTGTATAATGAAATGATGACAAATGATAAGCAAAAGATTGAACCTGATTTCTTACCTCCAGAACATAATGAAACTCATAAGTGTAACACACAAAGAAATCCATGGAAGCTACATATACACAGACATATATTTGTCCCTTTGTACAGTCTGTATGTTTATATATGCAGAAGTTGTATTCGAAGTCCCTGTATGCACAACACATACAACTTACAAGTGTTATCCAAGACCTGAATCACAATAGTTAAAATCCAATTTAGAAAAGATTTGGTCAATCATTTACAACTCTCTATCTCATGGGTTTTCATTTATCACATATCAGAGCACACACTGCCATATATCTAAGTTCCCACTCCCCTTTTTTTGTTGTGGGTTAATATCTTTGGTGTAAATACACATAAGACAGTTTAGATCCGTTACTCTGTTACTCTAGTCCACAAATTGTACAATTAGTCCTACCAGTATCTAATCATACAATTCTCTAACTATTTTGTAAAGTTCAAAGTAATAGTAAAATAGTCAATTATGGGTCTTTCATCATGACTATCCTTGTAGACTAATTGTATGTTGACACAGAAATTTACTCACCTGAAGCATAACCAAATGTACCCTATCTTCTACAATCAAAGGAAATTAGACAGAAAAAGAAATGTCAAATACAACCTGTAATAAAACACCTCTTACTTTATCTTGATGCCAATGTCCAATAAAAATACAATAATTTGGGAAACACCTTTCATTCATAATAAGCCAACCCCCTACCTTTAGATGAGTTTATTATGCTATTCCTAGTATGGGTGAAATGCAATAGGTGAAAATGGCCTTGAGGTGTCATCCAAGAAAAAGCAAGTACTGACAGGGATTAGAAAAGAGATATTTAAACACTGAATGATTTTAAACAGTCCTTTATGTCACCATATCTCAACTATGCAAATATTAATAATACCTCAACTATGCATACATTAATAATACCACAACTATGCACACATTAATAATACCTCAACTATGCATACATTAATAATACCTCAACTATGCATACATTAATAATACCTCAACTATGCATACATTAATAATACCTCAACTATGCATACATTAATAATACCACAACTATACACACATTAATAATACCTCAACTATGCATACATTAATAATACCTCAACTATGCATACATTAATAATACCTCAACTATGCATACATTAATAATACCTCACCTATGCATACATTAATAATACCACAACTATACACACATTAATAATACCTCAACTATGCATACATTAATAATACCTCAACTATGCATACATTAATAATACCTCAACTATGCATACATTAATAATACCACAACTATACACACATTAATAATACCTCAACTATGCATACATTAATATTACCTCAACTATGCATACATTAATAATACCTCAACTATGCATACATTAATAATACCTCAACTATGCATATATTAATAATATCACAACTATGCACACATTAATAATACCTCAACTATGCATACATTAATAATACCTCAACTATGCATACATTAATAATACCTCAACTATGCATACATTAATAATACCTCAACTATGCATACATTAATAATACCTCAACTATGCACACTTTAATAATACCTCAACTAAGCATACATTAATATTACCTCAACTATGCACACATTAATAATACCTCAACTATGCATACATTAGCACTTCAACTATACACATTAATAATACCTCAAGTATGCATACATTAATAATACCTCAACTATGCATACATTAATAATACCTCAACTATGCACACTTTAATAATACCTCAACTAAGCATACATTAATATTACCTCAACTATGCACACAATAATACCTCAACTATGCATACATTAGCACCTCAACTATACACATTAATAATACCTCAACTATGCATACATTAATAATACCTCAACTATGCATACATTCATAATACCTCAACTATGCATACATTAATAATACCTCAATTATGCAAACATCAATAATACCTCAACTATGCATACATTAATAATACCTCAACTATGCAAACATTAATAATACCTCAACTATGCAAATATTAATATTACCTCAACTATGCAAACATTAATAATACCTCAATTATGCATACAGTAATGATTATACCACATATGATATAGTTTGAATTTCTAGGCAGGACACTAGAATTTTATTTATGTAAATTTCAGTAGAACCACAGGAGTCTGCAGTTTTATCAATAAAGCATAATGAAATTTCTGACAACATGAAATCACATTACAGGTCTATGTTAATTTATAATATCATTAAGGTGATTTCATGTCAGTAATTTTTTCATGCTTTATTGATAAAAATGCAGACTCCTGTGGTATGACGAAGACTTGCAACATGCCTGATTATTTTAAGTGTATATTAAGTAGCACCATCTGCTGCAAACCCTACTGTTCTGCTGACCAATCGCTAACTTAGAAAACCTGTTTGCTTTTGTGTACATCACCCTATTGTTCTGAAGACAACTACTGACTTCTTGTAAATCCTGGATTAGTCGCAGCAGCCATCCTCCTCTCGTGAGTCATAGAATGGCATAAAACAGACAACAGTGGGATGCTCATGCACCTAAAAAATTGGTCAGTGGGAAAGAGAAAATGAATTTTGTTCCATTGAGACAATATCAGTACCATTGAGATAATTATAAAATGTCGATCCAAATCTCCCATGATAATGAAAATGCTATGACGTTTAATGTGGATATCAGCTCAATGTTGCCAAATATGTCCCAGGGAAAGATAACCTCACTGCAGATGCTCCCTCTCATTTCCAGATGGAAAAATTAAGGTATCTAGCTATAACTGCAAAGAAAACTCCTCACCCAGTCTTAGAGGAACTGATACTTTACTAAACAAACTGTGGACCTGTTACTACAAGCAGCACATAGCCCATGCACACAATCTATTTATCGCATTGGAGAGCCTTCAATCAGTTTTGTCATGTTGGGTCTCTGGGATCATAGGTGTGATCAACCATCAGTACCAATTGATGTGAATGTACATGTTGATTTTGTGGCATATTGCTTCAAGATTATTTAAATTTGATATGCATCTATCAAGCTGTATTTGTGTGGCATGAAGTATTTTAGTGTCAAACGAGGCATATATTAACCCTTGATGGCCCTTCATGTTTTGGCTGTCCAAAATTGTTTTCTTACGTTGTGGCGAATTTATGGTGACATCAACTACAGATATGCAGTACTTAAATATCAGTGACTTTATTTTTGCTGGCAATAATTCTGTGGGACTTTCGTGTTGATGGCAACATAGTCCTATCCATTCTGTTATGGTGTGCAGATCAGACTCTTTGCAGTGCATAACGGTACTTGCCCTTTAAGATATATGCACCAATATCTAGCGCTCTGCAGCAGGGTGGGCTGTCTTAGGCCGACTGACCCGCCATGTACTACAGATGGAATTAATCTACTTACTAGATCAGTGTTTTGGAAAAGTTACATCTGCAAATTTAATGGGAACTCAGGGGATGCCACTAGAGCAGCTAATGATGGGACTGAGGAATACCGTATTAAAATGCCAGGCCGTTTGACTTCTGATTCTTATTTACATCATATTAGGACATCAAATGATGCCATCCTACATGTACAGCAGGTCAGGTGTGTTCATCACATTAGGACATCAAGTGATGCCATCCTACATGTACAGCAGGTCAGGTGTGTTCATCAGATTTGGACATCAAGTGATGCCATCCTACATGTACAGCAGGTCAGGTGTGTTCATCAGATTTGGACATCAAATGATGCCATCCTACATGTACAGCAGGTCAGGTGTGTTCATCACATTAGGACATCAAGTGATGCCATCCTACATGTACAGCAGGTCAGGTGTGTTCATCACATTAGGGCATCAAGTGATGCCATCCTACATGTACAGCAGGTCAGGTGTGTTCATCAGATTTGGACATCAAATGATGCCATCCTACATGTACAGCAGGTCAGGTGTGTTCATCACATTAGGACATCAAGTGATGCCATCCTACATGTACAGCAGGTCAGGTGTGTTCATCACATTAGGACATCAAATGATGCCATCCTACATGTACAGCAGGTCAGGTGTGTTCATCACATTAGGACATCAAATGATGGCATCCTACATGTACAGCAGGTCAGGTGTGTTCATCACATTAGGACATCAAGTGATGCCATCCTACATGTACAGCAGGTCAGGTGTGTTCATCATATTAAGACATCAAGTGATGCCATCCTACATGTACAGCAGGTCAGGTGTGTTCATCATATTAGGACATCAAGTGATGCCATCCTACATGTACAGCAGGTCAGGTGTGTTCATCACATTAGGACATCAAGTGATGCCATCCTACATGTACAGCAGGTCAGGTGTGTTCATCACATTAGGATATCAAGTGATGTCATCCTACATGTACAGCAGGTCAGGTGTGTTCATCATATTAGGACATCAAATAATGCCATCCTACATGTACAGCAGGTCAGGTGTGTTCATCACATTAGGACATCAAGTGATGTCATCCTACATGTACAGCAGGTCAGGTGTGTTCATTGATAAAATGCTGCCATATGAGCAGTTTCATCTATGTGTTTTCTTGGATAGAGTGCATTTGATGAAGTGTGTATGTTCTAATGTAGGTTGGTTGGTGGGTGTCAGGCTATAATCTTTCAGATGTGATTTTCAGATTCTTTACATTCCTTGGGTCTCACCCTCTTCTGCATGAGGTTAATGTCATAAGATGGAAGACAAGCATGCAGTATCTATGAGGCAGAATCGCTAGTATGACTGATGTCAGGACTGAACAGCCAACATGTACTACCTATGAGGTGGAATCACCAGTATGATTAAAACTCTAGCTATGAGGCTGAATTTCCAGTATGACTAATATCAGGCAGAATGGCCAACATGCCATATCTATGAGACAGAATCACCAGTAAAACTATGTCAGGCTTAATACCCAACATGCACTACCTATGAGGCAGATTTGCCAGTATAACTTATGTCAGGGCAAAAATGCCAATGTTTGACTGAATGACATAACTGTTAAGGCAGAAATGCCAATGTTTGACTGACTGACATAACTGTTAAGGCAGAAATGCCAATGTTTGACTGACTGACATAACTGTTAAGGCAGAATTGCCAATGTTTGACTGACTGACATAACTGTTAAGGCAGTAATGCCTATGTTTGACTGACTGACATAACAGTCAAGGCAGAAATGCTTATGTTTGACTGACATAACTGTTAAGGCAGAAATGCCAATGTTTGACTGACTGACATAACTGTTAAGGCAGAATTGCCTATGTTTGACTGATGGACATACCTGTTAAGGCAGAATTGCTTATGTTTGACTGATGGACATACCTGTTAAGGCAGAATTGCCAATGTTTGACTGACTGACATAACTGTTAAGGCAGAATTGCCAATGTTTGACTGATAGACATAACTGTTAAGGCAGAATTGCCTATGTTTGACTGACTGACATAACTGTTAAGGCAGAATTGCCAATGTTTGACTGACTGACATAACTGTTAAGGTAGAATTGCCTATGTTTGACTGACTGACATAACTGTTAAGGCATAATTGCCTATGTTTGACTGACTGACATAACTGTTAAGGCATAATTGCCTATGTTTGACTGACTGACATAACTGTTAAGGCAGAATTGCCTATGTTTGACTGATTGACATAACTGTTAAGGCAGTAATGCCTACATTTGACTGACTGACATAACAGTTAAGGCAGAAATGCTTATGTTTGACTGACATAACTGTTAAGGCAGAAATGCCAATGTTTGACTGAATGACATAACTGTTAAGGCAGAATTGCCAATGTTTGACTGATAGACATAACTGTTAAGGCAGAATTGCCTATGTTTGACTGACTGACATAACTGTTAAGGCAGAATTGCCAATGTTTGACTGACTGACATAACTGTTAAGGTAGAATTGCCTATGTTTGACTGACTGACATAACTGTAAAGGCATAATTGCCTATGTTTGACTGACTGACATAACTGTTAAGGCAGAATTGCCTATGTTTGACTGATTGACATAACTGTTAAGGCAGTAATGCCTACATTTGACTGACTGACATAACAGTTAAGGCAGAAATGCTTATGTTTGACTGACATAACTGTTAAGGCAGAAATGACAATGTTTGACTGATGGACATAACTGGTAAGGCAGAATTGCCAATGTTTGACTGACTGACATAACTGTTAAGGCAGAATTGCCAATGTTTGACTGAATGACATAACTGTTAAGGTATAATTGCCTATGTTTGACTGACTGACATAACTGTTAAGGCAGAATTTCCAATGGTTGCCTGATGGACATAACTGTTATGGCAGAATTGCCAATGTCTGACTGACTGACATAACTGTTAAGGTAGAATTGCCAATGTTTGACTGACTGACATAACTGTTATGGCAGAAATGCTTATGTTTGACTGACATAACTGTTAAGGTAGAATTGCCAATGTCTGACTGACTGACATAATTGTTATGGCAGAATTGCCAATGTTTGACTGACTGACATAACTGTTAAGGCAGAATTGCCAATGTTTGCCTGATGGACATAACTGTTATGGCAGAATTGCCAATGTCTGACTGACTGACATAACTGTTAAGGTAGAATTGCCAATGTTTGACTGACTGACATAACTGTTATGGCAGAATTGCCTATGTTTGACTGACATAACTGTTAAGGTAGAATTGCCTATGTTTGACAGACTGACATAACTGTTATGGCAGAATTGCCAATGTTTGACTGACTGACATAACTGTTATGGCAGAATTGCCAATGTCTGACTGACTGACATAACTGTTAAGGTAGAATTGCCAATGTTTGACAGACTGACATAACTGTTATGGCAGAAATGCTTATGTTTGACTGACATAACTGTTAAGGTAGAATTGCCAATGTTTGACAGACTGACATAACTGTTAAGGCAGAATTGCCAATGTTTGACAGACTGACATAACTTATGGCAGAATTGCCTATGTTTGACTGACATAACTGTTAAGGTAGAATTGCCAATGTTTGACAGACTGACATAACTTATGGCAGAATTGCCTATGTTTGACTTTCGGACATAACTGTTAAGGTAGAATTGCCAAATGTTTGACTGACTGACATAACTGTTAAGGCAGAATTGCCAATGTTTGACAGACTGACATAACTTATGGCAGAATTGCCTATGTTTGACTGACATAACTGTTAAGGTAGAATTGCCTATGTTTGACAGACTGACATAACTGTTATGGCAGAATTGCCAATGTTTGACTGACTGACATAACTGTTATGGCAGAATTGCCAATGTTTGACTGACTGACATAACTGTTAAGGTAGAATTGCCTATGTTTGACAGACTAACATAATTGTTATGGCAGAATTGCCTATGTTTGACTGAATGACATAACTGTTCAGGTAGAATTGCCTATGTTTGACAGACTAACATAATTGTTATGGCAGAATTGCCTATGTTTGACTGACTGACATAACTGTTAAGGTAGAATTGCCTATGTTTGACAGACCGACATAACTGTTAAGGCAGAATTGCCTCTGTATTGAGGCTGAGTTGCTATAACTTGTCATATAAGTTGAGTGGATTGAGTGGATTGGGGACAGAATGCCCAAAAAAAACGCTGCATGCCTAAAATGGAAGTGCAGTAGCATGCAGCGGAGAGTCCCAATACATTGACCTTCAGTCCAAAAGTCCTTTACAATTATTAAGATATTAAAAGTCCTCTTAGAGGTCACAGTGATGTGACTTAAAAATAATTAACAGTAGGGTGAGTCCAATGATGGTCTTCTATAAGTTATTTTTGATGTTTCCATTCATTATAAGGTCATCTAGAAGTCCTTATGATGTTTCCATTCATTATAAGGTCCTCTATAAGTCCTTTGATGTTTCCATTCGTTATAAGGTTATCAAGAAGTCCTTATGATGTTTCCATTCATTACAAAGTCCTTTATAAGTATTTTTTGATGTTTCCATTCATTATGAGGTCCTCTATAAGTCCTTTTTGATGTTTCCATTCATTATAAGGTCATCTAGAAGTCCTTTTATTTCCATTCATTATAAGGTCCTCTATAAGTCCTTTTTGATGTTTCCATTCATTATAAGGTCATATAGAAGTCCTTATGATATTTTCATTCACAATCAAACAATATTTGTGTATCAGATATCCACAACCATACACTATATATATTCATAATTTTTAAAATATTTACCTGCCAAAATTTTACAACTTTTGCTATTAATACATATCAAAATCTAAGAAGAATATGCATGATTAGCCATAGGGATATATCAAGGATTAGGGATATATCAAGGCATAGGGATATGTAAAAGCATAGGGATATATCAAGGCATAGGGATATATCAAGGCATAGGGATATATCAAGGCATAGGGATATGTAAAAGCATATGGATATATCAAGACATAGGGATATCTAAAAGCATAGGGATATATCAAGGCATAAGGATATGTAAAAGCATAGGGATATATCAAGGCAAAGGGTATGCAAAAGGATTGGGATATATCAAGGCATAGGGATATATCAAGGCAAAGGGTATGCAAAAGGATTGGGATATATCAAGGCATAGGGATATATCAAGGCATAGGGATATGTAAAAGCATAGGGATATATCAAGGCATAGGGATATGTAAAAGCATAGGGATATATCAAGGCATAAGGATATGTAAAAGCATAGGGATATATCAAGGCAAAGGGTATGCAAAAGGATTGGGATATATCAAGGCATAGGGATATATCAAGGCATAGGGATATGTAAAAGCATATGGATATATCAAGGCATAGGTATATCTAAAAGCATAGGGATATATGAAGGCATAGGGATATATCAAGGCATAAGGATATGTAAATGCATAGGGATATATCAAGGCATGGGGATATGTAAAAGCATAGGGAAATATCAAGGAAAAGGGTATGTAAAAGGATTGGGATATATCAGGGCATAGGGATATATCAAGGCATAGGGATATGTAAAAGCATAGGGATATATCAAGGCATAGGGATATGTAAAAGTATATGGATGTATCAAGACATAGGGATATCTAAAAGCATAGGGATATATCAAGGCATAAGGATATGTAAAAGCATAGGGATATATCAAGGCAAAAGGTATGTAAAAGGATTGGGATATATCAAGGAATAGGGATATATCAAGGCATAGGGATATGTAAAAGCATAGGGATATATCAAAGCATAGGGATATGTAAAAGCATAGGGATATATCAAGGCATAGGGATATATCAAGGCATAGGATATATCAAGGCATAGGGATATGTAAAAGCATAGGGATATATCAAGGCATAGGGATATGTAAAAGTATAGGGATATATCAAGGCAAAGGGTATGTAAAAGAATTGGGATATATCAAGGCATAGGGATATATCAAGGCATACGGATATGTAAAAGCATAGGGATATATCAAGACATAGGGATATGTAAAAGCATAGGGATATATCAAGGCATAGGGATATCTAAAAGCATAGGGATATATCAAGGCATAGGGACATATCAAGGCATAAGGATATGTAAAAGCATAGGGATATATCAAGGATTAGGGATATATCAAGGCATAGGGATATGTAAAAGCATAGGGATATATCAAGGTATAGGGATATGTAAAATCATAGGGATATATCAAGGCATAGGGATATATCAAGGCATAGGGATATATCTAGGCATAGGGATATATCAAGGCATAGGGATATGTAAAAGCATAGGGATATATCAAGGCATAGGGATATGTAAAAGCACAGGGATATATCAAGGCATAGGGATATGTAAAAGCATAGAATATATCAAGGTATAGGGATATGTAAAAGCATAGGGATATATCAAGAAATAGGGATATGTAAAAGCATAGGGATATATCAAGGCATAGGGATTTATCATGGCATAGGGATATATTAAGGCATAGGGATATGTAAAAGCATAGGGATATGTCGAGGTATATGGATATGTCAAAACTGTCATTTGCCATATCACATTAGTTATTTCCCCCAACTAAGAATAAAATATACATGTAGTATTGTATATGTATTTATTACCTGCTCAATGATAAGATATCCAAGAATATTTTGACCTATACAATGATCAGCATCTAATAAAACCCGATTCTGCAGGAAATCTGCTGCCATATTAATAAAGGGCGGCTATTAATATGGTGCTGGGCGAGATGGTTTTAAAAATTAGATGATATTTATTTTGTGAGGTCCTTTCAGGACAGAAATAACTGTACTGTGTATTTTAAAAACAAATTTGGGGTTAACAAAATTAAAATTTTGAATACTGTCATGGTTGTCAGTGAAACACATATACTCCCAGTCTGGTTGCTTAAAACACTTATATAGTCCAAATCTGGACATGTAATACATGAAAATAACAAATAACAGAATAGTGCACATTTTTTCAACATGCCCAGCTTTCAATCGGATATCACAACATGTAAAATTCACTCTGGCTTGTAATGAATCACACATTTACAGTGATCTTGTCCAAAAAAATGTTCACATATTTTTACATTTATTTCTACTATATGATTTTCTCATGGTGTATAAATATGGATGTGAAAGGAGAAAAATAAAATGAATAATCACCATTTAAAACTATGTATAATCAAATTCCTAGATATGACACTTATTATTGAAATAGATATTGATGAATACCTACATGGTATGTATTTTGTACCTTATATGCAGATATGGTTAGCATATTGGAACCCTGCCTATGAAGGATGAGAAAACTGATTGTATCAGTGTATTTCTATTTTAGAATTAACTTTCATTTTATTTATTTATATAGCTAACATCCAATAGGACTAAATTCTCCACATGAATTGTACTGACATTTCCAATAGGACTAATTTCTTCACATGAATTGTACTGACATCTCCAACAGGACTAATTTCTCCACATGAATTGTACTGACATTTCTAATAGGACTAATTTCTCCACATGAATTGTACTGACATTTCCAATAGGACTAATTTCTCCACATGAATTGTACTGACATTTCCAATAGGACTAATTTCTCCACATGAATTGTACTGACATTTCCAATAGGACTAATTTCTCCACATGAATTATACTGACATTTCCAATAGGACTAATTTCTCCACATGAATTATATTGACATTTTAAATAGGACTAATTTCTCCACATGAATTATACTAACATTTAAAATAGGACTAATTTCTCCACATGAATTGTACTGACATTTCCAATAGGACTAATTTCTCCACATGAATTGTACTGACATTTCCAATAAGAATAATTTCTCCACATGAATTGTACTGACATTTCCAATAAGAATAATTTCTCCACATGAATTGTACTGACATTTCTAATAGGACTAATTTCTCCACATGAATTATACTGACATTTCCAATAGGACTAATTTCTCCACATGAATTGTACTGACCTTTCCTTACAAACTGATATACAGCATATATTTATGCTTTGACATTAGACTGTATTATGGCTTACTGTCAAAATGTTTACATTCATAATACAATAATCAAGGAAAATTACCTGAAGCGTTTGGAGATTTAGTGTGTTTTCATATTTTAACCTCATTCCAGTTTTTTTTGTATGTGTGGGGTTTGGGGTATGGGTGTGTGGGGTGTGTGTGGAGGTGGGTGATTAAAATACTTCCATCTGACCCTAAGGTAAAAAAAGTAGGCATGAGAGAAATATCAACACCCCTCTAAAATTTTGTAAATATAAACTTTACAATTTTATAATATATACATGATCTTCCATTCAAATGGACCACAATGGAGCAGTAGTAAGCAAAAAGCCTGAAAAAATATTTACTATGTGATATTCTCTGAAGGACTATTGTACATTGTTAGAGCTATACATCACTGAGAAGTGCTGAGAAAGAAAATGAACCTTCACTATATAGCCACTTGATGAATGACATACCTAAATAATGAAAATATATAGATAAAAAATAAAACTAACATATAAATGCTGTCAATTACTGAGCATCCATTAGCTCATACATACAAGTGTGTTCATTATTCAAAGAAATCTTTCCACAAGGAAGGACCCACATGTTGTTAACTTGAAGGCTTTGTTAATCCCATTTTAACACAAACTCACACTTCAAAAATGTAATTATGTTCCAAATTGTATACTCATGATTCTAAGCTTAGGCAAAGAAAACAAATTCAGTGATCAAAGACAGGTTTGAAAAGAGAATTGTCAAAAGAAAAAGTTATTTTTCCTAAAGCAATAAACAAGCCTATAAATCATGCCCTGATTTTCAAGTAATGACCATTTTTTTTAAAAATTTAAACCATCTCTAAGCTAATCCAACACATACCAATGGTCAAGTTCTGACCAATTAAGCCATCTCTAAGCTAATCCAACACATACTGGTTGTCAAGCAATGCCCATTAATTTAAGCCACCTCCTCTAACCTCCTCATGCACCCACTGATGGATTCTCTTTCTGGTGGTCATCTTACAAATGTCTCTTAAATATAGAATGTCCAGTCAATGTATGCAATCTTTAAGATACACCTTCACACCAGGATGTACAAATGCTGACCAGTCAGACAGCCATCTCCAAACTGCTTCTGCACTCAGTGATGAACAAGTGCTGACCACTCAATTGTTATGTATATTTAATTTAACTGTTTGCCTGTTAGTTTTAAATTTTTTTTGTTTCATGACATTGTTTACTGGACTTGACCTTGTCTAAATGTGAGCTCATTTCTGCTTGACCTGATTGACTTTTTTAAAATTTAATTTTCCTCTAACCTCCTCATGCACCCACTGATGGATTCTCTTTCTGGTGGTCATCTTACAAATGTCTCTTAAATATAGAATGTCCAGTCAATGTATGCAATCTTTAAGATACACCTTCACACCAGGATGTACAAATGCTGACCAGACAGACAGCCATCTCCAAACTGCTTCTGCACTCAGTGATGAACAAGTGCTGACCACTCAATTGTTATGTATATTTAATTTAACTGTTTGCCTGTTAGTTTTAAATTTTTTTTGTTTCATGACATTGTTTACTGGACTTGACCTTGTCCAAATGTGAGCTCATTTCTGCTTGACCTGATTGACTTTTTTAAAATTTAATTTATGTAATTAACTAGTAATAGCTTAATCATTCTCTATATGTATTAGCTTATTAACAAAATCATTGTTTAGGTAAACAAATGAGCAAATATGTTGATTGGGGTCAGGGTTTTGGAGTTTCCTAAGTGAATTTTTATAGACTATTGTGTTGTAAATAAACAGATAAATATGACTCATTAGATCATTCTAGAAGGTTATTTTCCAATAAGTATTGGTTGATTATAAAAAATGCTAATTATGACCTGAGGTCAAGCAGAAAACTATATTGTGACTGTGATGATTTTACCAATCTTGCTTTAGCATCTAGCACTTTAAGTTCTATTATGTTATGACCTGTTTAGGCTGAATTTTTTTTTCTTCGGAAATATGAAAGTGCTCTGATAAAATTCTTGGACAAAAGAAATTCACTAGAATTTATACTGAATTCAAACCTGAAATAATATTTCAGTTACTCAACAAGAGACTCTTGACACAACAGTACTCTGAAAACCATAACAGACACATTATCCCTTTCAGTTTGGGATCTCTTTGGGACTTGAACTCAATTTTTCATGTCTTTTATTGCTAGGATTAGCGTCTTTAATTCTTGGATTATTTTTGGATTTAATTCACAATACCGAAAGTTCATTTGACTCATTTTTAACTTTGCATTCTAGGGAAATATATTACTTGTAAAATATTACTAGGCTTATTGTCTTCACTCTTTACTGTTACTTATTTTAAGGGCATAGACTCATAACACAATTCACCTAATCCCTACACTTCACTTGACACAATGATATTCAAGTACTGACTGTTAATATAAGCTGATTCTACATTTTAAACCTACTCCTGCACTCAGTGATGGCTTCAGTCTCTGGTGGTCATCTTACAAAGGTCTCTTAAAATGAAAATTTTTGTAATTACTCTGAATTAGAAGATACCTGTATAAATGGAATCAACTACTTTTGATCTGAGTTCATTTTAGACATCACCTGTGATGACTAAGTTAATGCAAAAATAGCCCTGAATATAAAAGTTAACATACAAGTTTATATATATATATATATATATATATATATATATATATATATATATATACATAGAGAGAGAGATGAACTTAGCCACAAAAATAATGGTATGTAACAATAAAAACCTAAATTTGAGATGTATATATGGCAAGACACAAGACATGTAACCACATTATGATTATAATCATTTCCATGCACTACACAATCATATCTAGGCATTCCATTAATGTTGATCAATATGCTATTTTATCTTGGACTTAATACTAACTACAAAGTGTGCTGCAGTTAATAAAAAAGTATTGACTTTCATTAGACAAGTGTTAAGTATGGTTCATAAGTGCAATTTTCTTAAAGATTTCTTTTTTTGAAAAGGTACAAAAATAGCAGTTCAAAAGAAAGCAGTGAAATATGATACAGGGTGATATCAACTGAAAACATTGCAACATAGCAAGATTACCAAATCAAACAAATTGTGGCTTGCTCACACTGCCAATTTTCTATTGACCACTTACATTACAGCATATAATTGATTTTATTTACTTTTTCAAAATGTTTGAAAATCCTTCGAACATCAGGTTATAAGTAATATTGATTGACTTAAATTAATTGTTTAAAGTCCTTGTAACATCAAGACATAGTTAATAAGATTTACAAAAATTTTTTAAAGTCTAAGTAAAAAAAGTAAAAAAAAACAACATATGTTAATAAGATTGACTTACATTAATTGTTTAAAGTCCTTGTATCATCATGACATATGTAAATAAAATTGACTTAATTGTTGCAAATCCTCAGGTTGACATATTCTTAGTTGATTTCTACTGCTAGCAACCATGAGAACAGACCACTAGATGTTCATCATGTACAATGATTTATTGCTATCACAGTGTGATGTGTATCAAGTACAATGATTCATTGCTATCACAGTGTGATGTGTATCAAGTACAATGATTCATTGCTATCACAGTGTGATGTGTATCAAGTACAATGATTCATTGCTATCATAGTGTGATGTGTATCAAGTACAATGATTCATTGCTATCATAGTGTGATGTGTATCAAGTACAATGATTCATTGCTATCATAGTGTGATGTGTATCAAGTACAATGATTCATTGCTATCATAGTGTGATGTGTATTCAATTACAATGATTCATTGCTATCAGTGTGATGTGTATCAAGTACAATGATTCATTGCTATCATAGTGTGATGTGTATCAAGTACAATGATTCATTGCTATCATAGTGTGATGTGTATCAAATACAATGATTCATTGCTATCATAGTGTGATGTGTATCAAGTACAATGATTCATTGCTATCAGTGTGATGTGTATCAAGTACAATGATTCATTGCTATCACAGTGTGATGTGTATCAAGTACAATGATTCATTGTTATCATAGTGTGATGTGTATCAAATACAATGATTCATTGATATCACAGAGTGTTGTATATAAAGTACAATAATTCATAGCTATCACAGAGTGATGTGTATAAAGTACAATGATTCATTGCTATCATAGTGTGATGTGTATCAAGTACAATGATTCATTGCTATCATAGTGTGATGTGTATCAATTACAATGATTCATTGCCATTATGGTGTGATGTGTATCAAGTACAATGATTCATTGTAATCATAGTGTGATGTGTATCAAGTACAATGATTCATTGCCATCATTGTGTGATGTGTATCAAGTACAATTATTCATTGCCATTATGGTGTGATGCATACCAAGTACAATGATTCATTGCTATCATAGTGTGATGTGTATCAAGTACAATGATTCATTGCTATCATAGTGTGATGTGTACCAAGTACAATGATTCATTGTAATCATAGTGTAATGTGTATCAAGTACAATGATTCATTGCCATCATTGTGTGATGTGTATCAGGTACAATTATTCATTGCCATTATGGTGTGATGCATACCAAGTACAATGATTCATTGCTATCATAGTGTGATGTGAATCAAGTACAATGATTCATTGCTATCATAGTGTGATGTGTATAAAATACAATGATTCACTCCTATCACAGTGTGATGTGAATCAAGTACAATGATTCATTGCTATCAGTGTGATGTGTATCAAGTACAATGATTCATTGTTATCATAGTGTGATGTGTATCAAATACAATGATTCATTGATATCACAGAGTGATGTGTATAAAGTACAATGATTCATTGCTATCACAGAGTGATGTGTATAAAGTACAATGATTCATTGCTATCATAGTGTGATGTGTATCAAGTACAATGATTCATTGCTATCATAGTGTGATGTGTATCAATTACAATGATTCATTGCCATTATGGTGTGATGTGTATCAAGTACAATGATTCATTGTAATCATAGTGTGATGTGTATCAAGTACAATGATTCATTGCCATCATTGTGTGATGTGTATCAAGTACAATTATTCATTGCCATTATGGTGTGATGCATACCAAGTACAATGATTCATTGCTATCATAGTGTGATGTGTATCAAATACAATGATTCATTGTTATCATAGTGTGATGTGTATCAATTACAATGATTCATTGCTATCATAGTGTGATGTGTATCAATTACAATGATTCATTGCCATCATTGTGTGATGTGTATAAAGTACAACGATTCATTGCTATCATAGTGTGATGTGTATCAAGTACAATGATTCATTGCTATCATAGTGTGATGTGTATAAAGTACAACGATTCATTGCTATCATAGTGTGATGTGTATCAAATACAATGATTCATTGCCAACATTGTGTGATGTGTATCAAGTACAATTATTCATTGCCATTATGGTGTGATGCATACCAAGTACAATGATTCATTGCTATCATAGTGAGATGTGAATCAAGTACAATGATTCATTGCTATCATAGTGTGATGTGTATAAAATACAAAGATTCACTCCTATCACAGTGTGATGTGTATCAAGTACAATGATTCATTGCTATCATAGTGTGATGTGTATCAAGTACAATGATTAAGTGCTATCACAGTGTGATGTGTATCAAGTACAATGATTCATTGCTATCATAGTGTGATGTGTATCAAGTACAATGATTAAGTGCTATCATAGTGTGATGTGTATAAATAACAATGATTCGTTGCTATCATAGTGTGATGTGTATCAAATACAATGATTCACTGCTATCATAGTGTGATGTGTATCAAGTACAATGATTCATTGATATCATAGTGTGATGTGTATCAAATACAATGATTCACTCCTATCATAGTGTGATGTGTATCAAGTACAATGATTCATTGCTATCATAGTGTGATGTGTATCAAGTACAATGATTCATTGATATCACAGTGTGATGTGTATCAAGTACAATGATTCACTCCTATCACAGTGTGGTGTGTATCAAGTGCAATGATTCATTGCCATCATTGTGTGATGTGTATCAAGTACAACGCTTCATTGCCATCATTGTGTGATGTGTATCAAGTACAACGATTCATTGCCATCATTGTGTGATGTGTATCAAGTACAATGATTCATTGCTATCATAGTGTGATGTGTATCAAGTACAATGATTCATTGCCATCATACTGTGATGTGTATCAAGTACAAGGTTTCATTGCCATCATAGTGTGATGTGCATAAAATAAAAAGATTCACTCCTATCACAGTGTGATGTGTATCAAGTACAATGATTCATTGCCATCATTGTGTGATGTGTATCAAGTACAACGATTCATTGCCATCATTGTGTGATGTGTATCAAGTACAATGATTCATTGCTATCATAGTGAGATGTGTATCAAATACAATGATTCATTGCTATCATAGTGTGATGTGTATCAAGTACAATGATTCATTGCCATTACGGTGTGATGTGTATCAAGTACAATTATTCATTGCTATCATAGTGTGATGTGAATCAAGTACAATGATTCATTGCTATCATAGTGTGATGTGTATAAAATACAATAATTCACCCCTATCACAGTGTGATGTGTATCAAGTACAATGATTCACTCCTATCACAGTGTGATGTGTACCAAGTAGAATGATTCATTGATATCATAGTGTGATGTGTATAATTACAATGATTCATTGCTATCATAGTGTGATGTGTACCAAGTACAATGATTTATTGCTATCACAGAGTGATGTGTATCAAGTACAATGATTCAATGCTATCATACTGTGATGTGTATTAAGTACAATGCTTCATTGCTATCATAGTGTGGTGTGTATCAAGTACAATGATTCATTGCTATCATAGTTTGATGTGTACCAAGTACAATGATTCATTGCTATCATAGTGTGATGTGTATCAAATACAATGGTTCGTTCCCATCATAGTGTGATTTATATCAAATACAATGATTCTTTGCCATCATAGTGTGATGTGTATCAAATACAATTATTTATTATCATAGTGTGATGTTTATCAAGTACAATGATTCATTGCTATCATAGTGTGATGAGTATCAAGTACAGTGATTCATTGCTATCAAAATGTGATGTGTATCAAGTACAATGATTCATTACTATCATAGTGTGATGTGTATAAAATACAATGATTCACTACTATCACAGTGTGATGTGTAACAAGTACAATGATTCATTGCCATCAATGTGTGATGTGTATCAAGTACAATGATTCATTGCTATCATAGTGTGATGTGTATCAAGTAAAATGATTCATTGCTATCATAGTGTGATGTGTATCAATTACAATGATTCAATCCTATCAATCCTATTCAATCCTATCAGTGTGATGTGTATCAAATACATTGATTCACTCCTATCATAGTGTGGTGTGTATCAAGTACAATGATTCATTGCTATCATAGTGTGATGTGCATCAAATAAAATGATTCACTCTTATCATAGTGTGATGTGTATCAAGTACAATGATTCATTGATATCACAGTGTGATCTGTACAATGATTTCATTGCCATCATAGTGTGATGTGCATAAAATACAATGATTCACTCCTATAATAGTGTGATGTGTATCAACTACAATGATTCATTGCTATCATAGTGTGATGTGTATAAAATACAATGATTCATTGCTGTGATAGTGTGATGTGAATCAAGTACAATGATTCATTGCTATCATAGTGTGATGTATATCAATTACAATGATTCATTGCTATTATAGTGTGATGTGTATCAAGTACAATGATTCATTGCTATTATAGTGTGATGTGTATCAAGTACAATGATTCATTGCTATCATAGTGTGATGTGTACCAAGTACAATGATTCATTGTAATCATAGTGTAATGTGTATCAAGTACAATGATTCATTGCTATCATAGTGTGATGTGTACCAAGTACAATGATTCATTGTAATCATAGTGTAATGTGTATCAAGTACAATGATTCATTGCTGTGATAGTGTGATGTGAATCAAGTACAATGATTCATTGCTATCATAGTGTGATGTATATCAATTACAATGATTCATTGCTATCATAGTGTGATGTATATCAATTACAATGATTCATTGCTATTATAGTGTGATGTGTATCAAGTACAATTATTCATTGCTATCATAGTGTGATGTGTATCAAGTACAATGATTCATTGCTATCATAGTGTGATGTGAATCAAGTACAATGATTCATTGCTATCATAGTGTGATGTGTATCAAGTACAATGATTCATTGCTATCATAGTGTGATGTGTATCAAGTACAAAGATTCATCATTCCTATCATAGTGTGATGTGTACCAAGTACAATGATTCATTGCTATCATAGTGTGATGTGTATCAAGTACAATGATTCATTGCTATCATAGTGTGATGTGTACCAAGTACAATGATTCATTGGTATCATAGTGTGATGTGTACCAAATACAATGATTCACTCCTATCATAGTGTGATGTGTATCAAAGACAATGATTCATTGGTATCATAGTGTGACGTGTATGAAATACAATGATTCATTGCTATCATAGTGTGATGTGTATCAAGTACAATGATTCATTGGTATCATAGTGTGATGTGTACCAAAAACAATGATTCACTCCTATCATAATGTGATGTTTATCAAATACAATGATTCATTACTATTATAGTGTGATGTGTATCAAGTACAATGATTCACTCCTATTATAGTGTGATGTGTATCAAGTACAATGATTTGTTGCTATCATAGTGTGATGTGTATCAAGTACAATGATTCATTGCTATCATAGTGTGATGTGTATCAATTACAATGATTCATTGCTATCATAGTGTGATGTGTATCAAGTACATTGATTCATTGCCATCATTGTGTGATGTGTATCAAATACAATGAATCATTAATATCACAGAGTGATGTGTATAAAGTACAATGATTCATTGCTATCATAGTGTGATGTGTATCAAGTAAAATGATTCATTGCTATCATAGTGTGATGTGTATCAATTACAATGATTCATTGCCATTATGGTGTGATGTGTATCAAGTACAATGATTCATTGTAATCATAGTGTGATGTATATCAAGTACAATGATTCATTGTAATCATAGTGTGATGTGTACCAAGTACAATGATTCATTGTGATCATAGTGTAATGTGTATCAAGTACAATGATTCATTGCCATCATTGTGTGATGTGTATCAAGAACAATTATTCATTGCCATTATGGTGTGATGCATACCAAGTACAATGATTCATTGTGATCATAGTGTAATGTGTATCAAGTACAATGATTCATTGCCATCATTGTGTGATGTGTATCAAGTACAATTATTCATTGCCATTATGGTGTGATGCATACCAAGTACAATGATTCATTGCTATCATAGTGTGATGGGAATCAAGTACAATGATTCATTGCTATCATAGTGTGATGTATAAAATACAATGATTCATTGCTATCATAGTGTGATGGGAATCAAGTACAATGATTCATTGCTATCAGTGTGATGTGTATCAAGTACAATGATTCATTGTTATCATAGTGTGATGTGTATCAAATACAATGATTCATTGATATCACAGAGTGATGTGTATAAAGTACAATGATTCATTGCTATCACAGAGTGATGTGTATAAAGTACAATGATTCATTGCTATCATAGTGTGATGTGTATCAAATACAATGATTCATTGCTATCATAGTGTGATGTGAATCAATTACAATGATTCATTGCTATCATAGTGTGATGTGTATCAATTACAATGATTCATTGCCATCATTGTGTGATGTGTATAAAGTACAATGATTCATTGCTATCATAGTGTGATGTGTATCAAATACAATGATTCATTGCTATCATAGTGTGATGTGAATCAATTACAATGATTCATTGCTATCATAGTGTGATGTGTATCAAGTACAATGATTCATTGATATCACAGAGTGATGTGTATAAAGTACAATGATTCATTGCTATCATAGGCAGTGTTTATTATGTAGACTGTAATTACCAGTAGCATCACCATGTAGATGTACAGTGAATAATGCTAGTGCTACTATGTAGACTGTAATTACCAGAATCACCTTGTAGATGAACAGTGAATACAGGCAGTCTTAGATTGCAGACTGTAATTACCAGTAGTGTCACCATGTAGATAGATGTACAATGAATACAGGTAGCCCTACTACACAGATTGCAATTATTAGTAGTATAATCATGTAGTTGTACAGTGAATACAGGTAGTCTTACTATGCAGATTACAATTACTAGTAATACCACGATGTAGATGTACAGTGAAGACAGGTAGTCATTACTACACATACTGCAATTACTTGTATTTTCACCATGTATACATATAGTGAATACACATATTTTTACTACAGAGATTGCAATTATTAGTAGTATCATCATGTAGTTGTACAGTGAATACAGGTAGTCTTACTATGCAGATTGCAATTACTTGTAGTGTCACCATGTAGATGTACAGTGAATACATATAGTCATTACTACACAGATTACAATTACTTGTACTGTCACTGTAGCCATATAGTGAATACATGTAGTCTTACTATGCAGATTGCAATTAATAGTAGTCACCATGTAGATATACAGTGAATACAGGTAGTCATTACTACACAGATTATTATTACTTATATTCTGTCACCATGTAGACATAGTGAATCCATGTAGTTTTACTACACAGATTGCAATTACTAGTAGTATCACCGTGTAGTTGTACAGTGAATACAGGTAGTCTTACTAGCAGAT
Organism: Potamilus streckersoni; assembly: GCA_016746295.1. Classification (NCBI taxonomy): domain Eukaryota; kingdom Metazoa; phylum Mollusca; class Bivalvia; order Unionida; family Unionidae; genus Potamilus; species Potamilus streckersoni. The sequence goes on along the minus strand of JAEAOA010002115.1, from coordinate 164,223 downwards.
TGCAATTACTAGTAGTGTCACCATGTAGATGTACAGTGAATACAGGTAGTCTTACTATGCAGTTTGCAAAATCCTAGTAGTGTCACCATGTAGATGTACAGTGAATACAAGTAGTCATTACTACAGATTGCAATTACTAGTAGTGTCATGATGTAGATGTACAGTGATTACTGACAGTCCTACTATGCAGTTCCATTCTGTTTTTCAGAAAAATACAAAATACAGTCTAGACTTGTTTATCCAACTTCAGTTTCTTTTAATATTGCTTCCATATAACTACCTGAATATTTGAGTGAAAATAATTATAAATTAACTCTGTATGTGTGACAAGCTGATCTAGATTTTATCAACAGACCAATTATTAGGTCTGAACTTATTTAAGTTCAGAAACCTGTTACTTAATTGACGAAATTTTAAACTGAACTCCAGAATCCAATTACCTGACTGGCAGAATTTTAAACTTAAAAAGTTACTAATACGTCTTCTGGCTCAACTTAAATTGGTAAAAGTGGATCCAGTTCATTAAGTCATTTGAATCCTCAGTAGTTAATCTACAATGATTAAAATATTCTTATTACATCACTGATTAGGATTATTTAGGCAATACCACCCCAACCCACCCAAGCTGATCTATGATCATGGCAAATGTTTGTATTAAATGCATCAACAATACCAGTATATTATGTACACATATTGCAACTTACCTTCACAATATTTGTAAGCACCATTCTCATAAAAATATTTCAATAAGTTGCCCAAGACTGAAAAGAAGTTACAACTCCAATATCTTGAGACAATTTAAAATATTCCCCAAAATTTTCAAATGAAAATAAAACCTTTTTCAAGTCAACAACACCCAAGTTGAACACTCCACACCAAATGGTAATTCAGTAGACAATATTTCTAAATGCTGTCTGTTTATAAAATCAATAAACACTTCACACATGGAATATTCATACACTCTATCAAATTACCCATCTCAGAGTAAGGTCAATGACAGTTTGTCAATTAATCTAATGTGTCATATCAAATTTCCACACTGAATTGAATACCCATCTCAGAGTAAGGTCAATGACAGTTTGTGAATTAATCTAATGTGTCATATCAAATTTCCAAACTGAATTGAATACAACCCTTTATGATCCACTGAATCAAAACCTAGTTCAGTTCTTCAATATTATTCAGCTGAGGTTGAGATACAGTGACCTATAAAGACTTACATATCTACTCTATAGGATAACAAATTACTAAGACTTACTAAAGCCTGGCATGCATACAAATCTTCACAAGAGCATTTGGTTTTTACTTATTTTGTCTGGTTCATTTATGAAGACAGCTGAACTCCTCTTTACATCATTTTTATTTCTTTAGCACCATCTTGATGTCAATGACATCATCAAGTAGACCAGACTAAAGTTTTTTAAAGTTTTCTATAGACATCTCCTTTGCATGAATGGAGACTCATCTCCCACGCATTGGAACAATATTAACCTGCATTGTTCCAAATCACATGAAGACACAAAAGGAACTGCTTGTCCATGTCTTCACACCATACTGCTAGGTGCCATCAAAACCCATACAGAACTAAAGTTCTGAAAAATCTATATCTAGGCCATTATGTAATCATATCTAGGCCATTATGTAATCATATCTAGGCCACTATGTAATCATATCTAGGCCACTATGTAATCATATCTAGGCCATTATGTAATCATATCTAGGCCACTATGTAATCATATCTAGGCCATTATGTAATCATATCTAAGCCATTGTGTAATCATATCTAGATCACTATATAATCATATCTAGGCAATTATGTAATCATATCTAGGCCACTATATAATCATATCTAGGTCAATATGCATATATAGGCCATTATGTAATCATATCTAGGCCAATATGTAATCATATCTAGGTCAATATGCATATATAGGACAATATGTAATCATATCAAGGTCAATATGCATATATAGGCCATTATGTAATCATATCTAGGTCAATATGCATATATAGGCCATTATGTAATCATATCTAGGCCACTATCCAATCATATCTATGTCATTATGTAATCATATCTAGGCCACAATGTAATCATATCTAGGCCATTAAGTAATCATATCTAGGCCATTGCGTAATCATATCTAGGCCATTATGTAATCATATCCAGGCCACTATGCAATCATATCTAGGTCAATATGCATATATAGGCTATTGTGTAATCATATATATGCAATTATGTAATCATATCTAGGCCACTATGTAATCATACCTAGGCCACTATCCAATCATATCTAGGTCATTATGGAATCATATCTAGGCCATTGTGTATTCATATCTATGCAATTATGTAATCATATCTAGGCCACTATGTAATCATATCTAGGCCACTATGTAATCATATCTAGGCCATTATGTAATCATATCTAGGCCATTATGTAATCATGTCTAGGTCACTGTGTAATCATGTCTAGGCCACTATGCAATCATGCTATTCAGAATCAACCTTCCATAATTTATTATCACACATTACATAAATAAATTTATTTACATTCAATTTGTGTGCCTCTGCAAAAATTTATATTTTAATTGGCATTTATGGAACATTTTGCATTTGGTGATGGTCATACTATTACCATTACACTATAACTACCATTCATTGGGGATGGTCATACTTTTACCATCACACTATAAATACCATTCATTGGGAATGATCATAATATTACCATTACACTGTAATTACCATTCATTGGGGATAATCATACTATTACCATCACACTATAATTATCATTCATTGGAAGTGATCATAATATTACCATCACACTGTAATTACCATTCATTGGGGATGATCATACTATTACCATCACACTATAATTATTATTCATTGGAGATGATCATAATATTACCATCACACTATAATTACCATTCATTGGGGATGATCATACTATAACCATCACACTACAATTATTATTCATTGGAGATGATCATAATATTACCATCACACTGTAATTACCATTCATTGGGGATGATCATACTATTACCATCACACTATAATTATCATTCATTGGAGATGGTCATACTTTTACCATCACACTATAATTACCATTCATTAGGGATGATCATACTATTACCATCACACTATAATTACTATTCATTGGAGATGATTATACTATTAGCATTACAGTATAATTACCATTCATTAGGGATGATCATACTATTACCATCATACTATAATTACCATTCATTGGGGATGATCATACTATTAGCATTACAGTATAATTACCATTCATTGGAGATGATCATACTATTAGCATTACAGTATAATTACCATTCATTGGGGATGATCATACTATTACCATCATACTATAATTACCATTCATTAAGGATGATCATACTATTACCATCACATAATAAATACCATTCATTAGGGATGATCATACTATTACCATCACACAATAAATATCATTCATTAGGGATGATCATACTATTACCATCACACTATAAATATCATTCATTGGGGATGATCATACTATTACCATTAAACTATAATTACCATTCACTAGGGATGATCATACTATTACCATCACACTATAATTACCATTCATTGGGGATGATCATACTATTACCATCATACTATAAATACCATTCATTGGAGATGATCATACTATTAGCATTACAGTATAATTACCATTCTTTAGGGATAATCATACTATTACCATCACACAATAAATACCATTCATTAGGGATGATCTTACTATTACCATCACACTATAAATATCATTCATTAGGGATGATCATACTATTACCATCATACTATAATTACCATTCATTGGGGATGATCATACTATTACCATCATAATATAATTACCATTCATTGGGGATGATCATACTATTACCATTAAACTATAATTACCATTCATTAGGGATGATCATACTATTACCATCACACTATAATTACCATTCATTGGGGATGATCATACTATTACCATCACACTATAAATACCATTCATTGGGGATGATCATACTATTACCATCACACTATAAATACCATTCATTAGGGATGATCATACTATTACCATCACACTATAATTACCATTCATTGGGGATGATCATACTATTACCATCACACTATAAATACCATTCATTGGGGATGATCATACTATTACCATCACACTATAAATACCATTCATTAGGGATGATCATACTATTACCATAACACTATAATTACCATTAATTGGGTCTTAAACATTTTAATTTGTAGATTTTAGCGACAATAAAATCTTCTTCTCCATGAATAATGATCCATTCATAGTAGGTAATGTACGTAATAGTGCCAGAAATCACTTAAACTTCCAGCGTATAATTAACAATCAATTAACAAACAGATTAATTATGCTATGTCAAAATCAGACATATCATACCTCATAAGATGACAGTTATTCAATATTTTCTAAGTCTTAAAATTCATACCTCCAGACATATTTCTTTACAAATGACCATACTGGGATCCAAAAAGATTTTGCCAACAAAAAGAAAATAGAAAATTTAACAGGAAATAATAAAGGATAGAGCGGCATGCTAGAAGATGGCCTGAATACTTTCTGAGTACAAGAAAATACAAATCACCAAATGGTTGTAATAAAATTTGTTGAAATAATAATTTCAAATATACTCTCTCAGGAACTCCTGTATATCCATCAAGATCAATCCTTTTATATGCAACACACACTAACTGAAAGAATTAGCTCCAACTGTAGTTTACTGAACTCTCCAAAAAAATAATTAACAAATCAACTCTCACTGCAACCTACTGAAGTCCCAAAAAGAGATAATTAACCAATCAGCCTATTGAAGTCCTGAAGGAAATAATTATCATTTTTCTCTAACTTTTCCTGGAGATTTGCTAACAGTGAAAGCAGCATTAAAGCCTAAACAGACAATTATCTGTTTATTGAGTTCAGCCTCTTGGATAGGACAGCAAATGGCAAATGGATGTCCTTTGCTTAGTTCTAGTAAGGACATTTGCAGACAAAATCCACTAATTTCAGAAAATGCAGCATCCTGATTATTTTAATATGGTTTTGATTTTATTATGGTTTGTTCAAGTCAAGTTCTGACATAAGTTAAAATAGTGCATCAGACTTTGTAATTAATTTTTTGGATTTCATCACAAGCATAAAAAAAATTAAATAAAATAGATAAGGAATTTAATTGGTGAAGAAATATGAAGAAAATCAAAATGGAATTTAATTAGTACTAAAAATGAAGAAAATCAAAAAAGAATTTCATTTGTGTAGTGATACCTTTTATAATTTTTTTATCATTATTCTTAAAGAAGTAACCTGAAAATAATTGTCATGTAATATATATTTATTTGGATTTAGGAAAATTCAGGAGGAAGAATATGGGATCAAACAAATATGTGAATTTTATTCAGATTCATATAAAATACAGGATTAGCTGGTAGTCTTCCAACTTCAAAGATGAATAAACAAAGAACTCCTAGTGATTGGTAATAAGTGGTCAATCAAATTTCAAATAAACAACAAATTATTTAAAAGCCAATTAGTGTTAACTACATTGAGCTCAGAAATTAATCTCTTACCATTATTATAATGGTACCATAACTTATTTAATTCTCCATTACTTTGGCACTGAAGCCATGAAACCAGTCAATAAAAGTATTTAATGGACCACAAATCTGTATCATTTGTATACAAATAATCCTGGTGTTATTAATAATGTTATATAATGATCAAGATATGTACATAAAAATTGATAATTGTGTTGATACAATCAATTGTGATAATACAATATGTATCATGATAATTATCATCATATGTATCATGATAATTGTCTTTGATATGTTATGTATCATGATAATTGTCTTTGATATGTTATGTATCATGATAATTGTCTTTGATATGTTATGTATCATGATAATTGTCTTTGATATGTTATGTATCATGATAATTGTCTTTGATATGTTATGTATCATGATAATTGTCTTTGATATGTTATGTATCATGATAATTGTCTTTGATATGTTATGTATCATGATAATTGTCTTTGATATAATCTGTATCATGATAAATGTCTTTTATATAATTTACATGATAATTGCCTTGGATATGTATCATGGTAATTGTATTAGATAAAGACTTTATTTTTTAAAGAGGGTAACACAATTAGCTAAGAACTAATCTACCTTGAGACCCTCATGCAAAGGAATTTATTTATTTTAGCTGCATCTCTGAAAAAAACTGGATATACTGAGTTTGGCAGAAAGAAAATAGAGTTGGCATTTCTAATTTCAACTAGAATACTATTCCAGAGCAAATTTTCAGAGCATTGGATACTTTTTAAAAATAATCCCTTACTTGGTTTCAGAATTTTGTAATGTTTGGTTGGCTTGGATCGCAGGTGGGGAGTATTTCCAGGTGGCCTATACTGAAATAGTAATCATAAATATTCAGGAGCACTATTACTAGATAACCTGTACATTAATTTGGCTTTTCTCAAACAGATTTGGTTTTTAATAGGTAATATTTTTAACTTACCAGCTAAATTTTCCTTACTTTTTTTCTGTATTGATATTAGCTCAAATGCTCTTTTTCAAAGATGTGACAGCTTTGCTGGGTTTTTATCATTTGAATTACCCCATACTGTATTACAGTGGTCTAAATAGGTTTGCATGTAACTGTTATAAAATAGTTTTATATGCCTTTCAGGGAGAAAATGTCTTATCCTACTGAGAAGCCATAAACCTAAATTGACATTATTTTATTTATATGTTTGATATGTTCAGTCCATGATAGGTTATTGTCTACCAAAACACCAAGTAGACAATCATGACAGACCATTTGCAAATTTCTAATCTTTCCAAGTCATAGTTCATCACTATCAAGTTTTATCCTTTTTGCAATGTTGAGATCAGTAATATTTTAGTTTTACCAGTACATGTATTTACTACCATGCCATTGCATGTGCATCAGTTGTCCAGTTTGTTTAGGGCATTCTGTAATGAAATTTTGAGTTCATGCTTTGTGTTTTGGATGTCTGACAATGTTTTGTCATCTGCACAAAGAAATTTAGATGATATTGAGTCCCTTAGTACAAGTGATAGGTCATTAATAAATCAAATAAATAATAATGGACCTAGAATTGAGCCTTGTGGTACTCCATATCTAACTGTTCCAGATTAAGATGGAACATTATTTATATAAACATGTTGCATTCTCTCACTTAAGTATGAAGTAAGCCATTCTAACTGTGCTTTCATCACACTAGTAGATTTTCAGTTTCTTCAAAAGGATTTCATGATCCACCATGTCAAAAGCTTTCCTGAAATCTACAATAACAGATCCTATTATTCTACCTTGGTCAAGTGCTTGAAGCCATTTATCAGTTAGGGAGATCAAGGTATGTAGGATTTCACATGAGTGTTTCTGTCTAAAGCCTGATTGATTAAGGTCTAACAGCAAGTGTTTCATTAAATATAACATAAATGAGTCATGGATATGTTTTTCAATCAATTTTGGCAAGTTTGGTAGTATTGAAATTGGCCATTAGTTATCAACATCCTCCTTAGAACCAGATTTGTGAATAGGAGTTACTTTTGCAGTTTTCCATATTTTGAGGACAGATGAGGTTCAAATACTTAAATTTATTATGAATGTTAAGCTATCTACAATAGCAGAGGCAGAAGATTTAATGAGTTGTGGACCAACCAGATCAAGTTCTTTAGCTTTCTTAGTATCAAGTTCACTGAGACACTTTCAACAAAATTTTTTGATCCTGGTGGGATGGAGAAACATACCTCCTTAGAGATTTTGCTGCTGCAGAATTTTTCAGTTCACTGAAGTTGTTTTCAATCACTGGTTCTTTTAACTTTGTGGTAATGTTGGTGAAAAAAATCAATGAAAACTTTTGCAACATCATTGTCATCAGTGATTATGAAGACATTCACCAGAAGTGAGTGAATTTTAATTATCTGGTCTTTGTGTGTTCCTCCAGTGAGTTCTTTGAAGACTTTCCAAATGAAGTTTTTGTTGCTCTTTTTGTTTTCAAGCAATGATTGATAATAATTTGTATAGCTTTTATTTGTTTTTTATTTCTCCATACTTTATACAGTATTGTGCATGACTTCCCATAGCCTAGAATTGGTCTCACATTTTCATAGCATCTAGGATTTCAGTAGTAAGTCAATTAGGTTGGATTTCATTCCCTACTCAATGTACTTTCAGAGGTGCATGCTAAGAGACTACATCCATAAATGTCAGTCCACAAACTCAGTTTCATCTATCTCATCCAAATTTTGGATCATATTCCATGGAACTTTGCATAGGTCATTGAGAAATTGTTCTTCATTAAAATATTTGAATGATCAGTCTGAAAGTGATAGTTTTGTGTGTATTTTTCTTATTTCTCTTGCATTTTACCTTTCTTGTCAAAAAGGTAGGATAGTGGTCACTAAGACCAACATTTGGCATGTTACACAAGTTACATTGTCTGGTAGGTTGGTATAAATGTGATCAATAAGAGTGCTTGATGTTTCTGTTATCCTTGTTGGCACATTTACCAGCTAGACTAAGTCTAATGATTCAATAAATTCCAATACAATATGGATGATGAAAATTGTCTTTGACATGAAATGTATCATAATTGTCTTTGATAAAATATGATGATAATTGTCCTTGATGTGAAATGTATCATAATTGTCTTTGATACAATATGGATGATGATAATTGTCCTTGATATGAAATGTATCATAATTGTCTTTGATACAATATGGATGATGATAATTGTTCATGATGTGAAATGTATCATAATTGTCTTTGTACAATATGGATGACAATAATTGTCCATGATGTGAAATGTATCATAATTGTCTTTGATACAATATGGATGATGATAATTGTCCTTGATATGAAATGTATCATAATTGTCTTTGATACAATATGGATGATGATAATTGTCATTGATGCAAAATGAATCATAATTGTCTTTGATACAATATGGATGATGATAATTGTCCTTGATATGAAATGTATCATGATTGTCTTTGATACAATATGGATGATGATAATTGTCCTTGATATGAAATGTATCATAATTGTATTTGATACAATATGGATGATGAAAATTGTCCTTGATGTGAAATGTATCATGATTGTCTTTGATACTATATGGATAATGAAAATTATCCTTGATGTGAAATGTATCATGACTGTCTTTGATACAATATGGATGATGATAAATGTCTCTGATGTGAAATAAATCATAATTGTCTTTGATACAATATGGATGATGATAATTGTCCTTGACATTAAATGTATCATAATTGTATTTGATACAATATGGATGATGAAAATTGTCCTTGATGTGAAATGTATCATGATTGTCTTTGATACTATATGGATAATGAAAATTGTCCTTGATGTGAAATGTATCATGACTGTCTTTGATACTATATGACGATAATTGTCCCTGATGTGAAATAAATCATAATTGTCTTTGATACAATATGGATGATCATAATTGTCCTTGATGTGAAATGTATCATAATTGTCTTTGATACAATATGGATAATGAAAATTGTCCTTGATATGAAATGTATCATAATTGTCTTTGATACAATATGGATGATGATAATTGTCCTTGATGTGAAATGTATCATAATTGTCTTTGATACAATATGGATGATGATAATTGTCCTTGATATGAAATGTATCATGATTGTCTTTGATGCAATATGATGATAATTGTCCCTGATGTGAAATGTATCATAATTGTCTTTGATACAATATGGATGATGATAATTGTCCTTGATATGAAATGTATCATGATTGTCTTTGATACAATATGGATGATGATAATTGTCCTTGATATTAAATGTATCATAATTGTATTTGATACAATATGGATGATGAAAATTGTCCTTGATGTGAAATGTATCATGATTGTCTTTGATACTATATGGATAATGAAAATTGTCCTTGATGTGAAATGTATCATGACTGTCTTTGATACTATATGACGATAATTGTCCCTGATGTGAAATAAATCATAATTGTCTTTGATACAATATGGATGATGATAATTGTCCTTGATATTAAATGTATCATAATTGTATTTGATACAATATGGATGATGAAAATTGTCCTTGATATGAAATGTATCATGATTGTCTTTGATACTATATGGATAATGAAAATTGTCCTTGATGTGAAATGTATCATGACTGTCTTTGATACTATATGACGATAATTGTCCTTGATGTGAAATAAATCATAATTGTCTTTGATACAATATGGATGATGATAATTGTCCTTGATATTAAATGTATCATAATTGTATTTGATACAATATGGATGATGATAATTGTCCTTTGTATGAAATGTATCATGATTGTATTTGATGCAATATGATGATAATTGTCCCTGATGTGAAATGAATGATAATTGTCTTTGATACAATATGGATGATGATAATTGTCCTTGATATGAAATGTATCATAATTGTCTTTGATACAATATGGATGATGATAATTGTCCATGATGTGAAATGTATCATAATTGTCTTTGATACAATATGGATGATGATAATTGTCCTTGATATGAAATGTATCATAATTGTCTTTGATGCAATCTGATAATTGTCCCTGATGTGAAATGTATCATAATTGTCTTTGATACAATATGGATGATGATAATTGTCCTTTGTATGAAATGTATCATGATTGTCTTTGATGCAATATGGATGATGATAATTGTCCTTGATGCAAAATGAATCATAATTGTATTTGATAAAATATGATGATAATTGTCCTTGATGTGAAATGTATCATAATTGTCTTTGATACAATATGGATGATGATAATTGTCCTTGATGTGAAATGTATCATAATTGTATTTGATAAAATATGATGATAATTGTCCATGATGTGAAATGTATCATAATTGTCTTTGATACAATATGGATGATGATAATTGTCCTTGATGTGAAATGTATCATAATTGTCTTTGATACAATATGGATGATGATAATTGTCCTTGATATGAAATGTATCATAATTGTCTTTGATACAATATGGATGATGATAATTGTCCTTGATATGAAATGTATCATAATTGTATTTGATACAATATGATGATAATTGTCCTTGATATGAAATGTATCATAATTTTATTTGATACAATATGTATGATGATAATTGTCCTTGATATGAAATGTATCATAATTTTTATAGTATGCATCAGTTAGTGATAATGACTTTCCAAATACAGTCTAATTAAATTGTTGCCGATTTGTGAAGTTCTGCTTTTAACAAATGTTTTGTCTTCTGATATATCACTTGTAATAAAAGGATGATAGTGTGGAGTGAACAGAGCTGAAAATGATGTGTTTTGGCAAGTATACTTTCAAGGTCAATGTTGTTAAGAGTTTTAGTAAGTACAACTTGTTACTTTGGTTAAGTTCCATTTTTAGTTTAGGTCCAAACGTTTCAAGAACATACCAGTGAAAGTTAAAACACATGATCTGACCACATGCTGAACAAGGTCGGTATACCGATGACAAGGGTTTTGACAGTAACCTCATGACATGACTGGGATGCAATATTACTGGTAACTTTGAGTTTGCAATTATTCTTTGCAATGCAGTAGAGAGTGGAAAGCAAATAGATGCATGTAAGTGCTGAAACTTTTATACCCAAAGAAGCTATGTGTTACACATGTAAATTACCTTAAACTATGTGGTAGATATATATAAGTACCTAAGACTGTGTAGTACAAGTATCAGTCACCTAAGACTGTGTGGTGCATATATCAGTCACCTAAGACTGTGTGGTACATATATCAGTCACCTAAGACTGTGTAGTGCATATATAAGTCACCTAAAACTATGTGGTACTTATATTAGTCACCTAAAACTATGTGGTACTTATATTAGTCACCTAAAACTATGCCTACATATGTAGGTAACCTAGAACTATGTAGTGCATGTGTCAGTCATTTAAAACTGTTTGGTACATGTGAAAGTCAGTGATAACTGTATGGTGTGTGGTACATGTGTAAGTCACCAAAAGTGGTCTCTAAATAATGCTGAAAAAAATAGGAGGTGTACAGATTTGAAATCTTGTTCAAAACCTGTTGTAATCATTACATAAACACATATTTAAGGTAATGTATGCAGCTGTAACAATGTGTGTTACATTCTTTGACAACAACTGTCTTAATGTTTGTTAGAACCGGTGTACATTTTGGTTTTGATCTAAGAAGAAAAGTTTGTGTGAATGTCTGTATGCTTGTGACAGTTTTTTAGACTTGAATAAAAACTTCATTTCCAGGAATGCTTTGATATCCTTCATGCCTTTGTATAGACTGGTATTAAAAGCAGACTACTGGTTTCATGCACATTTCAGAATGTCTGGATTTAATTCAATCTAAACCTGACCATAGATCAAAGTAAAACTCTTTAAATTATATATTACCAGTCCAAGTCAGCAATCATACATTTCAGTTATTACAACCTATGTTCTCCCAGTAAATAATGACAATATATCATTTTCCAAGTTGATTTTGAATTAGTATTTTCTATGGTCTTTGAGACCAAAAGCTGTACATTCCATCTCCTGGCACTGAGATCAAAGTAAGGCAACATATTATTAGAACATCACACAGGAAATTAGTACATAGACCAACAAATTGATACCATTAGTGAGAAGTGTATACATATATTGATACCCAATAAAGCATAACATATGGGGGGGTCCTTACTACTCCAGTAACATTTGGGGGGGCCTCCATACTCCAGTAACATTTGGGGGGTCTTACTACTCCAGTGACATATGGGGGGGTCCTAACTACTCCATTATAAAGATGCCTCATAGTAACACAAATCGGTATGCATTGGTAGAAATGTTAAAACCAACCATTATATCAAGGGAAGATGGCATTTTTTCCTTTAACATGGGTTATTTTATATTTCTTCAACTAAAAATAGAACATTTTCATCTTAAAAAGAAATATACCCTTCAACTGAGAGCAAAAAGATTTTTTAAAAAATCTCTCCTTTCCAAAGAAAAAAACGGTGCCAACTATAATGGCCACCAAATGATAATAAAACAAAAATTCAAAAAGAATAACTAATACGTTCTGCTTTAAAAGGAAAGATTTTTTTCAAAACTAAATTTTCCAGAGAAAAATGAAACTGTATTATTGAAAAAAAAATCAAAAATTAAAAGCATTCTGAAAATCAGGTTTTAATCTCATTTAAAAATTGTGCAAAAGAATAGCACAATGAACTGATGCATTGTAGTAGTCTGGATTTAAATTATAAATTCATGGTCATTTAAAAGCATTGACAAAAATTCATGGTCATCTAAAAGCATTGACAGAAATTCATGGTCATCCAAAAGCATTGACAGTACTTGAGTAGTAGTTAAAATACTTCTATTATCTCAAAACTACTCTTTATCAAGTTAATGTATCACATTTGAGATTGTCAAACCAGACCTTCACACATTCAATGTTTTATTTAAATGTGACCTCAATGTAATCACTATGCATGCATAATGAACCAACAGATCAAGGCCCAAGTCTGATATCAAGAAGAACCAATAGAGATTTAAATTAACAATTTACCTAAAAAAATAATATAGAGTTTAATCGATGTAGCAAAACTTTGATGTTTCAAACATGAACTACTCCAATATTTAACATCACTCAAGTAACTCATTCATTTCTTCTGTACAATATTCTCTTGATCATGACCCCAGAAGAAAAAAAAAAATATATATATATATATATATATATATATATATATATATATATATATATATATATATATATATATATATATATATATATATATATATATATATATATATATATATATATATATATATAAAATAAAAAAATATTAACCTGCTGTGCTTTGAGTTTCTTTTTGATTCAATTGTTTTTCCTGTACTATAAATTGGACTGTATCTGAGCATTCTTGTAGATACAAATGCTAAGTTCACATATATCAGACTATATTTTATACCTTATACAGGTAAATAATAATACTTTACAGGTGATCACTTTACCATGTATTGCAGTTTTCTTGATGGGGGTTTAAACACACAGTCAAGGCATATACAAGAATCAAAATAAATGTCCATTTAAGGGACTCAATACAGTAAGTTTTGGAACATTATCAGAACAATTGTAGCACCGTATTGAGCTAAGGTAGATTAGTAGCTGATTATCCCTAGGTTAATTAATTACGCTGATTGATTGTCAACAAAACATGCTTGCAGTAGCCACCATACATGGTTACCTAAATTTAACAACAATCAGCCCAGGAGTTCATTGAAACTTGTGTTAAAATTTTTGCTGATGTCATGCTGTTTTAGATACAGTCATAATTATTCAATTCTGAACTTATTTTAAATACTTTAAAACACAAATACATGTGTATCTGTTCAAATTCTTGCTGTAACACACACACACACACACACACAAACACACACACTATTCTACTGAGAACTTTACTGGCTGTCACTATTATCACACACACAAACACACACACACACACAAACACACATTACTATTCTACTGAGAACTTTGCTGGCTGACACACACACACACACAAACACTATTCTACTGAGAACTTTGCTGGCTGTCTCACACACACACAGCCACACACACACACACACACACACCTACACAAACACACACACAATTTTGCAGGGAACTATGCTGGCTGGTGCTACAATAATAGATACAAAGGATATAGAAGTTATTCAACAGACCCTGTAAACACCAAATACAAACTGGATGGATTCCATAATTACATGTCCATTACAACATTTAACACACATGTATTTTTTTTACAGAGAAATATGCTAGCTGGCAATACAGTAACACACAAACACACACATTACTGCTCAGGGAAATACCACTGTACTAGCTGGCACTACAATAATACACACACACAAATAATTGCAACAGGATGTAAACTGGCTGGCACTAAAACAACTCATTTTGTTTAAAGCATTTATCTCTAAATCTAAAAGCCCTTCAGCATTCTAACTGATTTTCAGTTTTTTTTATAAAAAAAGACAAAATCCATTGTTCACCACCTTAATTTGCAATTAATAGTTCTGAATCACTAAATACTTTTTTTAAAGATTTTTACAAATTAGCTTGAATCCGACAACTACAAGTCATACAACAGATTATGAAAGCATGAAATACAAACTGGATAGGTCTCACCTACCCTGTCATACAAAATACCATGTAAGCATCAAATACAAACTGGATAGGTCTGACAATACCCTGTCACACAAATAGATCCTGTAAGCATCAAATACAAACTGGATAGGTCTGACAATACCCTGTCACACAAATAGATCCTGTAAGCATCAAATACAAACTGGATAGGTCTCACTAAATCCTGCCATACAAAATACCATGTAAGCATCAAATACAAACTGGATAGGTCTCACTAAATCCTGCCATACAAAATACCATGTAAGCATCAAATACAAACTGGATAGGTCTCACTAAATCCTGCCATACAAAATACCATGTAAGCATCAAATACAAACTGGATAGGTCTCACAATACCCTATCATACAAAATACCATGTAAGCATCAAATAGAAACTGGATAGGTCTCACAATACCCTGTCATACAAAAATACCATGTAAGCATCAAATAAAAACTGGATAGGTCCCAAAATAGGTTGTTATACAATAGACCCTGCAAGCACCAAATACAAACAGGATACAAACTGCCTCCTTAAAGCAAAATGGGATAGATCCCACAGTTACATGTAATGCACCCAAGCATATTCTTTGCACCATGTGCTGGTAGATCTACAGGCCTCCTTAAAGCAAAATGGGATAGATCCTACAGTTACATGTATTGCATCCAAGCATATTCTTTGCACCATATGCTGGTAGATCTACAGGCCTCCTTAAAGCAAAATGGGATAGATCCCACAGTTACATGTAATGCATCCAAGCATATTCTTTGCACCATGTGCTGGTAGATCTACAGGCCTCCTTAAAGCAAAATGGGATAGATCCCACAGTTACATGTAATGCACCCAAGCATATTCTTTGCACCATGTGCTGGTAGATCTATAGGCCTCAAAGAAACAGAAACTGAATGAAAATTAAAATCATACTGAAAACCTTAAAGATATAAAATCGTTGCCCAATCACATTATCAACCAATCAGATTAAACCTGAACATTTTAGAATTCCACCCTATATTAAAAGTTTTTAATATGACCCTTTGTTTAAATTGTGTGCCCAGACAGTTTATTCACTACTGGAAAAGAGTCTATCTGGTTCATCTGAAACTGTAATCTGAATAAACAGCAGAAATCATAATCTAAGGAGTTTTTATGATTCTCGAAGTGCACAGATCTAGGTCTATTCTATTTGCAGTAAAATATTACAGCATTATGCACACAAAGCTTACTCAACACTCAAACACACCAAAACAAATACATAATTAAAGAACAACTATGATGTTAGTACTTATGCACCAAATATACCGATATGGATTGGCCTAGTTGTTGCTGAATGAGGTAGAATCCATGGCATTCTAATAGCAGTCTGGGAAGACGTCACAGCCAAATGCACTTGTTCTTTCAAACCCTTACCCTACCGGGGCTGGGTATTGTATCCTAAGGATTAGAGAGGTTCAAGGTCAGGTGAAGGTCAGGATGGGTTTCTAGGCCAAAGTCAGGGTCACTAAACATGAATTACCTGGAGTTAAAGAAAATGTCATTCATGTATCCCTATGTTTTAACACAATATGTATTATGTTAATGTAACAAACTAAACAAATGGATGTGAAATTCACCAAAGAGGCAGCACTCTTGAATGCTGCTAACCAAACATCTTTTAGGATTTGGTTAATTGGTAAATATTTTGTTGATTAACAGCATTCTCATTAGCAGCCAGCAGCTGGTTTAAAAACCATGTACTTCTTCACACTGCCAATCACAGACTTGTATAAAATGCCTCAACATGTATACAGTCAGTACTGGATTTACCATTGTGCTTATGTGTGTTTAAGCACAGGACCCCCTGTTGGCCAAGGGTCCCATCTTCTTGGTAAAAAAAAAATATTACAATGAATTTTACATTGTAAGGATCCTCATAACTTAACTAGCACATGGTATCATTTGTCCTAAATCTGGCACTGTTATACAGTCTGTTACTTGTAGCCCTCTACATGTATATAGTATGTTATCTGCAGTCCTCTACATGTATATAGTCTGTTACCTGTAGCCCTCTGCCTTTATAGTATACACTTACTTGTATCCCTCTACATGTATATAGTATGTTACCTGTATCCCTCTACATGTATATAGTATGTTACCTGTATCCCTCTGCCTATATAGTATACACTGTTACTTGTAGCCCTCTATATGTATATAGTATGTCACTTGTAGCCCTCTACATGTATACAGTATGTTACTTGTAGCCCTCTACATGTATATAGTATGTCACTTGTAGCCCTCTACATGTATATAGTATGTCACTTGTATCCCTCTACATGTATACAGTATGTTACCTGTATCCCTCTAAATGTATATAGTATGTTACCTGTAGCCCTCTGCCTATATAGTATACACTAGTATGTTACATGTAGCCCTCTACATGTCAGTTGTGCGCAAATGATACTTTGAATAATTACTGTTTAAAGCAATTGTTAACAAATGCAGAATAAAAAAATATTAATATCTTAATTTTTTTAGTTACAATAGTAATATTTATCTATATCTGGGTGTTGCAGACTTTTAGATCCTAACCTAGCCTCAGACAGTCGGTAAGCTTGCTGAATGGAAACAATCACTTTGCCTAAGATTGTTTTCATGCATATCACAGATTTTAAGACAAGCAGATGATAATTGTTAACAATCTAACTCATGACATTTCTTAAACAGGTGAGTTTGCTAACAAAATGCACCCATCTCAAATGACCCATATTTCAGGTTCCTCTAAATTCTTGCTATTTGTATTGCTTAGCAACATGAACATGCATTTAGACAGTACAGATGATTTGTGATAACAATAAACATATACATTTCTGTTTGAATATACTAAAAATCTTACTATAGAACCAGTCTGATTACCCACATTATCTCATGGATTAAATCAAGATTATCTCATGGATTAAATCAAGATGTTTCAAAGTTTAAAAGTTTTAAACATACATGCACATTATTACTTTTTCTTTTTGAACTGGTTGGCATTTATTTGGTATAAAGCAGTCAACATGTCTAACATGCAAGTCTTAGAGGTTCATCTCACTTCTATTTAATGGCAGATTTTCTTTTGATAACCTCATTGTTTGAATTTTTAAGGTCTTTGTATCCAGAGTACAGAAAGATTAAGTCGGTAGCTAATGATGGAGCCCTACAAGCTGACCTGGATAATCAATACAACTAGGAAAAGGATTGGTTGATGAAGTTCCATCCCTGGAACTACATTGCCAACAGGAGAAAGTCATTGATATGCCATATAACATCGATGACCAGACACAAAATACTGCAGACAATGCAATATGTTTCTGAATAAATATCAATAAATCCCATTGCTGGAATACTCGATCAATGCCACTGTCAAGAAGGACAACTCAACCCTTGTTTTTATACAGAGAAACATCTACCAATGTCCATCCAAGTAAACATCTACCAACGTCCAGCCAAGACTAAAGAGCTATGCTATAATACTATAGTCCATCTGATCGTGGAGTATGGAAGAGTAATCTGTGACACCAATATGAAGGAATAATTCAACAATCCGGAGATGGCCCAGTACAGAGGGCATATTTTATCACTGGAGATCAGCACAGAACTAACAGTGTTACAGATATGCTACAACAGCTACAGTTACCCACCGTCCATGAGAGAAAAGCACAAGCTAGAGTTATAATGATAGTCTGGATTGTGCTCAGGAAAATGCTCTGCCACACACAGCAATTAATTGTGTTACACACAGCAATTAATTGTGCCACACAGCAATTAATTGTGCCACACACAGCAATTAATTGTGCCACACACAGCAATTAATTGTGCCTCCCTCAATATCTTCATATCACAGATGCAGGCAATCCTGCTACACTAAGCATTCACTGTTTCTAACTACACTGTACATAGATTCTTTTGACTGGTACACAATGTTCTTGTTCTGCTCATGCAATTTAATCAGTATGGAAATACACCAGAGAATTGTATTGTACCTAATTAGAAGAAGAAGAAAATGATATTTTGAAATAAAATTCTTGAATGAGGCTTAATTTCACTCATTCACATATACATGTATAGGGTAATTAATATTATCTCTGGAACAGTATCTGAACCAGTCTTCATTTGGCTCATTTACATATTGGGCAATTATTATATCTGGAATTTTGCCTGAACCAGTCTTCATTTGGCTCATTTACATATTGGGCAATTATTATATCTGGAATTTCGCCTGAACCAGTCTTCATTTGGCTCATTTACATATTGGGCAATTATTATATCTGGAATTTTGCCTGAACCAGTCTTCATTTGGCTCATTTACATGTTGGGCAATAATCATCATATATGGAACAATAATGTCAGGATTGGTTCAAGCATTTTTTAAGGATAATTTGGATTTTCAGAAATGAAACAGGATATCCCATGCTTTATGAAATTCCTACAATCAAGATTGCTATGCTCTACAATAGTTCATAAAAATCAAGATAACATACTCTATGAAAATTCATAAAATCAAGATATCCCATGCTCTATAAAATTTATACAGTCTAGATAGCCCATGCTCTTTGAAAATTCCTACAATCAAGATAGCACATGCTTGATGAAAATCAATCATAGCTGTGCAAAATCATTACTCATGATCTGTAAACTATAGGTTTCTGAACATGAAATTATTTTTAAAATCAATTTGTCAACTTCGTTAATGTGTTGAATAGTGACTTGGAGCACCTGGCATTTAGGACAAAAACTGAGGATCAATGTTTTGACTGTGTTATATCTGTTTTCATAACAAAGCATGTTATATCAGAGTTCCACTGCTATGAAGAATAAAAAGAATAACTAATTTTAAGATCTTTTAAGATTTGCATAAAGATAAAGGTCCAATAATTTTGCACTTTCAGTGTTCATGCTTGAGTGATTTGTCAACTCAGAGTTGTCTTTCTTGTGTTGTTGCAGATTATAAACCTAAGCTGATTAAATTTAAGAGGTGTGTGTGTGTGTGTGTGTGTGTGTGTGTGTGTGTGTGTGTGTGTGTGTGTGTGTGTGCAATTTACAGCAAAACCTGTCCTCATAGACCACCAATGCTGTTGGAGACTACAAGTTTTGAGAGACCAGATTATTAGTATAGTCATGCCATTTGGTTTGAGAGACCATAACATTTTGTTTATAAAAGAGGTGGCCTTTCAAGACAGGTTCTGATATATTCACTAAGTGAACATTTATATAAAATATTCAAATATGATACAAATTATATATTTTAAAATGCCACTGAGATATTAAATTATGACACCAGTAATTTATTACCATAAATAATAAATCCAGGTGTATGTTTGATATAATGTTCCAGTAATCATCAGATTACACCACTTTATTACATTTGACCATGTCCCAATAATCATCAAATTACACATTATTACATTTGATTATGGCCCAATAATCATCAAATTACACCACATTGTTACATTTGACCATGTCCCAATAACCATCAAATTACACCACATTATTACATTTGATCATGGCCCAATAATCATCAAATTACACATTATTACATTTGATCATGGCCCAATAATCATCAAATTACACATTATTACATTTGATCATGGCCCAATAATCATCAAATGATTTACACCACATTGTTACATTTGACCATGTCCCAATAATCATCAAATTACACCACATGATTACATTTGATCATGGCCCAATAATCATCAAATTATACATTATTACATTTGATCATGGCCCAATAATCAACAGATTACACCACCTTATTACATTTGACCATGTCCTACTGATCATCAAATTACACCACATTATTACATTTGAACATGTTCCAATAATCATCAGATTACTAAACTTTATTTTTCTGACCAAATACAACAAATAGCAAACAATCTAATATATTTTGACAATAAACAACTAATAGTATAATTAATAATCCACATGAAAAGTTATTTATGGAGATAATCCATAATTCAAATACAACTCAGGGCAAATAATTTATAACTGAGGGTACTGATACTGTAAATTTATTACCAAAAAGAATCAGTATTCAAACTATCAGATTCTGTTTTTGTTCCCCTTGATTTGACTTTTTAAAAAAATAAGGTTTGTATTTGGACTCATAGATACTCGTTGCTAATTTATAAGACTATATTTATTCTATTTATGCCAAATTAACGTACCTTTATAATGTTTATCCAAACATTTTTAAGTAGGCAAGGATGGTAACTGTAAAATGAGACCTATACATAAAATAGAAAATGTTGACTCCCATATTTGCCACCCCTACAAAATCCATTTCATTCTTTCTACACTAATGTTTCAAAAGTTTTTTTTTGACATATATTATGGGATGTGATACTCCCATGGGATATAGGAACATGGTAAAAACTGACATATATACCTGCATATATCTTGTAACATGGTACTACATGCCATATATACCTGCATATGTGTTGTAACATGGTACTACATGCCATATATACCTGCATATATCTTGTAACATGGTACTACATGCCATATATACCTGCATATATCTTGTAACATGGTACTACATGCCATATATATCTGCATATATCTTGCAACATGGTACTACATGCCATATATACCTGCATATATCTTGTAACATGGTACTACATGCCATATATACCTGCATATATCTTGTAACATGGTACTACATGCCATATATACCTGCATATATCTTGTAACATGGTACTACATGCCATATATACCTGCATATGTGTTGTATCTGGGTAGACTCAGATCTGCTGTTGCATAATATCCTTGCAGATCTGGATCTATGCTGTTTGTTAGTAATCAGTAAAACAAACAACACAGAAACTGATCTCCTGGTGCTTTATGCAATGGTAGACTGGGGTCTATGCTGTTGGATCTGACCTGTACATAAGCATATTCTTAAGCATTAATCAACAACCTCATCAAGCTTACAGAATACTTAAGTATTAACCAACAACCTAATCAAGCTTACTGTATACTTTAGTATTAACCATCAACTTAATCAAAGTTACTGTATACTTTAGTATTAACCAACAACCTAATCAAGCTAACTGTATACTTAAGTATCAACCAACAACCTAATCAAGTTTACTGTATACTTTAGTATTAATCAACAACATAATCAAGCTAACTGTATACTTTAAAATTAACCATCAACCTAATCAAGCTAACTGTATACTAAAGTATCAACCAACAACCTAATCAAGCTTACTGTATACTTTAGTATTAACCAACAACCTAATCAAGGTTACTGTATACTTTGGTATTAACCAACAACCTGATCTAGCTTTCTATGTACTTTAGTATGAATTGCCTAATCAAAAATTCAAACTCTAAGACTTGAATTCAAACATATTTACTGTCAGACCCAAGTGGTACAGCAAGTAACATTTAATTAAGGGTTATTCTAAAAGCAATACTTGCAAATGATACTATGTATTGTAGTCAGCAATCATTTGTTCCATCTATTTTTAAAAGACCATAATCCATTTAAACTGTTATTATACTTCACACTTTTATTTTGGTTTGTATAGAGATCTCTTAGCATCAAGTGTTTGCAATAGAATCTACTTAAAAACAATACTCACAGTTATTTTTTTCTTTTATGATAATGTATATATTCAAAATAATTCCTAAAAAGTGTCTGAAAATTATAATGAAGAATGCTGTATTATCTGTTTACTTTTTCATATGCACTAATTTTCATAAACCATAAAGCCATAAAAAATTGATAATTTTTTTATAGTCTATAATTAGTATACTTGTGTCCATAATTACAAAAGTGTAGAGATATTTACAAACAATTGAACTTGATTAAGGTCATTATAATGAAGAGGAATTAAATTCTGAAACCCATAGTAGGGTTACCTTTTAATATTGTTCTTTTATAATCAGCTGATAAAATTGTACAGCCTGTGTGGTACAAAAAAATAATGACTTTTGGGGGAAAAAAAAAATATAGCCTCCATATTAGCATACAAATTTATCACAAGGCTTAAAAATTAGCAAGTTTTACATTTTCACAAACTTTAAGCTTAAGATCTACCAAAACATTCATGTTTTCATGCCTTTAACACCCTATATTTGGTTGCAATCAGATCCTATAGATTTCCTACAGATGGCATTAAGTTGCAATCTACCTTTAATCTATTGTCATTCAATTTTGCCATTCATGCAGTGTTGGCATAACTCCAATTCTAACACTGCATTACATTGACAATATTCAGCAGTATTGTAAAATTAAAATAAAATGCTATTTATCAGCAGGCTTTTCCTTTGATTTCAGTCCAGAGAGTCCTAGCCAGGTCCTAGTATGATAGAGTCCAAATATTATATCTTTTTCCAAATGCTGGGAATACCAATCAGATTTATGCACAAAACAGAGTCACTCATGAATTATTTGTATGTGGTCTATAAGACAAACCCTGCTTGGCAATGTATTCTACTCTCTATATTAAAGTCAGAAAATTGTATGTTGATCTAACATCCTGTGAAACATTATAAGATTTAAAAAACTTATGAAATTCTTGAGTGAATGGAATTTAATAATTAAGAAAAGAAAGAAACTAGAAATGCATTTATACAACACAAGAGCATCAAATATTCCTCTTTTTCAAAACTTATTGAAAAGTCATGATGTGAAATAAGAGTGATTGTGATCCATTTTTGCAATAGGTTGTTGCAATCACCAAAAAGCTAACTACATTCAAGAAACTTCAAAACAAAAACAAAGTCACTAAGGAATGAATTATATGTCACAATGTCCTACTATTGAAGGGCTAGTGTTCTACTCATCAAGACTAGTCCAAAAACAAATGTTAAATTTAAAATTAACAAAATGCAAAATGTAATAAAACAAGCTACAGATACGTGCATTATAGATCACAGTGACCTACTTGTGGAAGATGATGGGGGCATCATAGCATTTATTCAGCATCCAAATACAAAATTACATGACTCCAGCCAAATATACATGAGAAACTAAGGTAAGTAGTTTACTGGGCAGGAGCTGGTAGCCTACTTCTGAGCTCTGTAGCTTTAAGGTCATGTGCGACACAATAAAGTGGGTGGTATTACAGAAAGGTAGACAGATGTAGCTTTACGATGATAACAAATAATATGGATGTTCTAGTTGCACTACAAAATACAAATGGAAAATCGTCACTCTTTGGACTAAAGTTTTTTACAGCCGAAATTCGTCCAAGGTCGTGATCCAATTTTGTGTCCAGATTTTAGACTTTTTGGCCTCAGATCTAAGACAGACCAGTCTGAATAGCACACAGACATGTGAACCTTTGCAAAAAGTAGGATAAGATGGGCATTTAGAATGAAGAGTGGTCTCGAGACGAAAATGATGGGTCAATTGAGCAACAAAAAAAAGAACTCCAATTTTACACTTCTGCTCATGTTCAGGCAAAAGAGCCAATGAAAACTGATGTTTCTAACACAAACAAGCATTTAGTATGTCTTGGAAGTTGATGTATTATAATGTATTCAGAAATATCTTCCAAAATCGATTTCCGAATCGCATTTCAGGCAAAAACAACAACCTCCATGGGTTAATGGTTAAGACAAACTTTAAGGCATTTTGCTACAATACTGTCAGCTTTAATTGTGAATACTACATATGAATTAGCAGTATGTACACATGTCTGCATGCATCTCCAGCCATCTGTCTATCAGTATGTACACATGTCTGTATGCATCTCCATCCATCTGTCTGTCATGGCAAGTCAGGCATAGGATCTGTAAGGTAGTTCAAGAATATATTTTTTGCAATATATATCCCTGACCCACCCTACATATGACCTACCCCATAATGTTTGAGTTTGTATACATGACCTATACTACAATGTTCGTGTTTATAACCCTGACCTTTAATGGACATAATTAGGACTTTTGAACAAACTGGTCAAGATGATAATTAACAATAATTATTTTTTTCCAATTATTAATGGTATCATCATTAACTTGTGATTACTTTCAGAAGTAATAATGACCACAACCTAATCCAGAATAAATGTGTTGATGCTGACTAAAGACCATAATCTCATCATAGCAAATTCAGTGATTCTGAGTAATGCCCACAACATCATCCATAAAAAATAGCAACCATATCCATAACAAATTCAGTGATACAGAGTAATGCCAACAACATAAACTGTAACAAATTAAATGTGTCTGGGTAATGCCCAAAATCTAATCATAACAATATTTTTGATAACAACAAAATCTAGAACATACTTTGGTGATTCTGAGCCAATAAATGCACAGTAAGCTGTAATTTGTAGTGCTAATATGGATCTATGGACCTACACTGTAGTGCTAACATGGATCTATGGATCTACACTGTAGTGCTAACATGGATCTATGGACCTACACTGTAGTGCTAACATGGATCTATGGACCTACACTGTAGTGCTAACATGGATCTATGGATCTACACTGTAGTGCTAACATGGATCTATGGACCTACACTGTAGTGCTAACATGGATCTATGGATCTACACTGTAGTACTAACATGGATCTATGGATTTACACTGTAGTGCTAACATGGATCTATGGACCTACACTGTAGTGCTAACATGGATCTATGGATCTATACTGTATTGCTAACATGGATCTATGGATCTACACTGTAGTGCTAACATGGATCTATGGATTTACACTGTAGTGCTAACATGGATCTATGGATCTACACTGTAGTGCTAACATGGATCTATGGACCTACACTGTAGTGCTAACATGGATCTATGGATCTACACTGTAGTGCTAACATGGATCTATGGACCTACACTGTAGTGCTAACATGGATCTATGGGTCTGCATGGATCTATGGATCTATACTGTAGTGCTAACATGGATCTATAGATCTACACTGAGGACTGTTCTTTGCTAAATTCTACTATTAACTGACAATAATTCCTTATTTGACTGAATTAAGCCACAAATCAGCCATTTTACAGATATTTCCCAAATACTAAAAACAAAAGTTTTAATGAGAAATATGCCATTACAGATTATACATGCTAAGAAAATCACCTTATTTTTACATTGCTTCAGAAGTTTTGCAATGCTACCTACATTTTGTTAATACATTTTACCAAAACAATCACCAATGTAACTACATTTTACAAAGAGGAGGATAAAATTAATGTTGAACCAATGGTTGGTGCAGATAATAAGGGAAGAAAAACTGTATTATCATCCAGAAAGAAAAATGGTTTTTATGTTTACATATTTCTAGTATACCGTATTGCAAAGACTTCATATGTAGCTTATATAATCCCAGATGTTGATATGTTATCTGTATTTAAGTATTCCAAATTAGCTTTAATTAGATTATAAGATAAATACTTAAGTATTAATTACATTTTAATTTGAATTGCATTAAGTTATCAAAAGGTAGAAAATATATTTTAGTGTCTCTTCAATAAAGCACCTACCATAATGGAACATAGTTCAGGATGGTTATTCCAGAGGATAGTATATTCCATGGAGCTAGCATGAAATGCTTAATAAGTGCAAACTAATGGAACAATCTTCTTACCTGTACTACAGAAATACATGGATATAAATCCCCAGGTGTCAATGATTTGCTGATAACTTGGATGATAAATTAGGGAAGTTTAAAATCCAAAATTCTGCTAGCATTTTAATGTTGGCATAGCATCCAAATGATTGCTAAGATCTACCACCAACAGTTGGTCTCCAGGATTCCAACAAGGTATCAATACCCAAACCATACAGAAATAGTATCAATACACAAACTATTTATCAATAGCAATATCATCAATATCAGAAATCTAAAGTCAATTCTCATCAACCATGAAGAATAACCAAAAGCCAAGATCACCTGAATGGAAACAGAATTAAAGACCTGCCAGGTATAACATGTTCAACTGGATTAGGTGAGACGATATGGTCCAATGGGCAAGGCAAGGTGCAAATGAATACAGTATCAATATAGCTAGGTAATATTGGAATTATCCCAAGACTAATTGTCCTTATGTTACAGATAACAACACTAAACTGATACTGTAAAAAAGACCCAAGACAAACTCCAAAGTGATTTTGATAGTCCAGGATATATTCAAAAAGATGGATGGATGTATGGATTGGTAGGTAAATGTAGGTAAATAGTGTATTTACATGATATGTATGTATGTATGTATGTATGTATGTATGTATGTATGTATGTATGTATGTATGTATGTATGTATGTATGTATGTATGTATGTATGTATGTATGTATGTATGTGTGTGTGTGTGTGTGTGTGTGTGTGTGTGTGTGTGTGTGTGTGTGTGTGTGTGTGTGTGTGTGTGTGTGTGTGTATGATGGATGGATGGATGGATGGATGGATGGATGGATGGATGGATGGATGGATGGATGGATGGATGGATGGATGGATGGATGGATGGATGGATGGATGGGTGTGTGTATGTATTTATATCTGTACTGTATGTATGTGTGTGCATGCATGCACACATGCACATACACACAAACACAAATGTCTCTTGTACAAAAATGGTAACATGACTAACAGCAGACAAATACCTCTTGTGCAATATGTTCGATAGCCAAGGTTCCAATAACACTATCTACACCTTGGCAGATGGAACAGATATATTGGTGCTTTGTCCTAGCGATGTCTATTGCATTTCAATGGTTGCCTTCCTTAGCATCACATCCCAACTAACCAATAGCGTAATGCATTGTACATTGGCCAAAAACAGAGCAGGCAATCGACCTAAAGAAGATACCTTCTAAGTTTAGCATTGAAAATATGAATATGTACCAGATTGAAGCCATTACTTGTGTATTTGAGTGACAGGTATTTGTGCAAACAAAGAGAGGCAGTGGAAAATTGCTTATTTATTAGCCCATTCAAGTTGGGTGCTCCCTTTGTCTTGGTCACATAGGAACTCGTTCAAATCTGAACAACTTAATTTTGATTGGATAAGGTGGACTGCCGCTGCATCCAATGAAATTCACAGACTAAAAGCACAGAAATGTCTGCTTGTTATGCCAAGGTGTAGACAGGGTTATTGGAAAGATGCACATGCTAATTCGGCTGACATCTTGTAGATTAAAACCTAAGAAGATTCACCAAGAGCAATGCTGTCTAAGGCACTAAATTCTTTATCAGATGCTTCCATGGCAAAATCAACTGACATGTCCCTGCACAGGGCACTTTACCTGACCTGATTCTGTATGGCATAACAATGTAAACATGTGATTTACATGATTCTGATATAACCTTCAAAGTGTTGCTATGCAATAAAACAACAAAAACAACCAAAATAACCTAAAATAATTTTGTTCATGACAGCAGAACAAGTCCTACATGAAGAACTACACTTGAATATAATTCCATTTTTCAACTGACAGCAGCAATCACAGGTAAAAGGTGTGAACAATATATATTTTAACTGGGATTCTAAATGATCAATACAGATCACTTAGACAGAATAAAAACATTATCATAAACTAATTTATTTACAAGTTTATTCTTTAGAATTGGATGTTATTTTAGTGGACTTGAGTGTAATGGAA
Source organism: Potamilus streckersoni (assembly GCA_016746295.1). Lineage (NCBI taxonomy): Eukaryota > Metazoa > Mollusca > Bivalvia > Unionida > Unionidae > Potamilus > Potamilus streckersoni. Next base: position 135,391 of record JAEAOA010002115.1, on the reverse strand, counting down.
AAATCATTTTAGTTTATATAACAGTGAATACAGGAATCACATCTTTGGCAGTTGTCACACCAGATGAACCATGTGTTTATTTAGACAGTTATCATACTGGATAAACAATGAATTTATTTAGACAGTAATCACACAGGACAAATAATAAATTTATTTAAAAAAACCTTATTTATCATACACACATCAATCCAATTCAATGGGGATTATAATATTGCTAATAAATATAACTCACCAGACTTCATAAATAATTACATATCTTATGCATGGCTTTGCTTGAAATGTTTGAGGCTTTTGATTGTACTTGCATACAATGACAACACATGGGCCTTGCTTGAAATGTTTGAGGCTTTTGATTGTACTTGCATACAATGACAACACATGGGCCTTGATTGAAATGTTTGAGGCTTTTGATTGTACTTGCATAAAATGACAACACATGGGCCTTGCTTGAAATGTTTGAGGCTTTTGATTGTACTTGCATAAAATGACAACACATGGGCCTTGCTTGAAATGTTTGAGGCTTTTGATTGTACTTGCATAAAATGACAACACATGGGCCTTGCTTGAAATGTTTGAGGCATTTCAGTCCATTTTGAAATAATAAACAGAATAGTCCGTTGTGAGATAATAAACAGAATATTCCATTTTGAAATAATAAACAGAATAGTCCATTGTGAGATAATAAACAGAATATTCAAATATGAGATAATAAACAGAAAAGTCCAATGTGGCAAAGTGATGAAATTTAACCAATCATTTGTCTTTAAAGCAAGAAACTTGCTGGCTTACTGCATTCTCTGAGTTATGTGGTCTAGACACTTGGGATTTGGTGACCTACTTACAAATGCCATTCATGATTTATATGACCTAATTACAAATGAAGATACATAAGGTTCTTAAACTATGGTAAATTACAACTCATTAGCTACAATAAGACTGTATCATGTCATGTATCATGTCATGGACAAAATTTATTTTTAAATGTCAGCTGAGGTTATGTCATTTTCTAAAAAAAGCTACATTGGAATAAAATGACTGGAGTTTTCAAAGTAAGTGAACTGTCCAGAAGTGACCAAATCAAACGTTTATTTTTTTATTTCATCCCAAACAAATGTCAGGATGCTAAATTCAACCAACATTTTTTTTGTGCTTTGTTAAATTTTAAGACTGCTTATAAACTGTGTCAAAATGTTATATTCTTTACTTATTAGCACATCTCCAAGTACAAATCTGAGGAAGAACATAAACAATTTGAGCAAACTGTAAGAGAATCTAATAAGCGCACTACAAGAGAATGTAATAGATGAATTAAGGGGACTACAAGAGAATGTAATAGATGATTTAAGGGGACTACAATAGAATGTAATAGATGATTTAAGCGGACTACAAGAGAATGTAATAGATGATTTAAGGGGACTACAAGAGAATGTAATAGATGATTTAAGGGGACTACAAAAGGATGTGATGGATGATTTGAGGGGACTACAAGAGAATGTAATAGATGATTTAAGGGGACTACAAGAGAATGTAATAGATGATTTAAGGGGACTACAAGAGGATGTGATGGATGATGATTTAAGGGGACTATAAGAGAATGTAAAAGGTTATTTAAATGAACTACAAGAGGATGTGATGGATGATTTGAGGGGACTACAAGAGAATGTAATAGATGATTAAAGTGGACTACAAGAGAATGTAATAGATGATTTAAGGGGACTACAAGAGAATGTAATAGATGATTTAAGAGGACTACAAGAGAATGTAATAGATGAATAAAGGGGACTACAAGAGAATGTAATAGATGATTTAAGTGGACTACAAGAGAATGTAATAGATTATTAAAGGGGACTACAAGAGAATTTAATGGATGATTTAAGGGGACTACAAGAGAATGTAATAGGTTATTTGAATGAACTACAAGAGGATGTGATGGATGATTTGAGGGGACTACAAGAGAATATAATAGATGATTAAAGGGGACTACAAGAGAATGTAATAGATGATTAAAGGGGACTACAAGAGAATGTAATAGATGATTTAAGGGGACTACAAGAGAATGTAATAGGTTATTTGAATAAACTACAAGAGGATGTGATGGATGATTTGAGGGGACTATAAGAGAATATAATAGATGATTTAAGGGGACTACAAGAGAAAGTAATAGATGATTAAAGGGGACTACAAGAGAATGTAATAGATGATTAAAGGGGACTACAAGAGAATGTAATAGATGATTAAAGGGGACTACAAGAGAATGTAATAGATGATTAAAGGGGACTACAAGAGAATGTAATAGATGATTAAAGGGGAATACAAGAGAATGTAATAGGTTATTTAAATTAACAACAAGAGGAAGTTAATGGATGATTTGAGGGGACTATAAGAGACTACTTTACTGACATTATCAAACTATTATAAAAATATATATCTATATAATCAATTATTATAATGCGATCAATACAAAAATGGATTAGGATAGGTAAATGAATATAATATGTTATTATAAGTAGGTTATCATAATGGATAATTATATTTAAGTCATTATAACAGATTACTATAGATAGATCAATATAATGGATTATTTTAAGTAAATCAATAGTATTGATTATTATAAGTAGATCAATTGATTGATCTAATGATAAGCAGATTATTATAGTTGATTATAAATAAATTGCTACTGTGGGTTATTATAATTAGATCAATAATGTATAAATAAATCAACAATGTAGATTAATATAGACAAATCTATAATGTGTATTAATATATGTGTATTATTATACTTAGATCAATTACAGATTATAATAAGGAAACCAGTATCAAGATTCAACTTTTTCATTTCTTTTACCTGAGATCAGAAATAATTTGCAGACACTCCAACACAATGAAAGCTACTCTGGATATATATATATATATATATATATATATATATATATATATATATATATATATATATATATATATATATATATATATATATATATATATATATATATATACATGTCACCAGATATTATATATATATATATGTGTGTGTGTGTGTGTGTGTGTGTGTGTGTGTGCAATAAACTGACAACAAACAGTGCAAATCTAACTAACTAACCTGGGTACTTTAGATTCTTAATGAGTCTTTTTCAAAGGCATATACAAAACATATACAAAACAAACAAATAAAACATATAAAACATTGTGTATATAAAAATGTATATGGCTGTTTCTATATAAATTAAACCTATAGATGCATTATGTCTCAACCTATATGTTCAATTCATGTAGAAACAGCCATGTAATTTTTTACAAACACAATGTTTTCTGTTTTATTGGTTTGTTTTGTCTATGTTTTGTATATGCCTTTGAAAAAGGCTCATTAAGAGTCAAAAGCACTCATGCTAGTTAGATACTAGTTTTGCACTATTCCTCATCAGTTTATTGCATCTATCTCAATCAATCCCTGTCACACATGATCCCTTGATGGTTCTAGTGGCCATATGATTTGTATTCTTTACATATATATTGTTGTTGTTGTTGTTCTGGGGCTTAATGCCATTTTTCAGCACATGGCGGTTTGTATTAATGATGGAGGAAGAAACCCGGAAATCCTCGGAAATCCTCGGAAAGAACCACTTACCCACAAGAAGCTACTGGCAAGCTTTCTCACGTATCCACATTTGCCAATCTTAGACAGAGGTGAAATGGCAGTGATCCATAATGGAAAAGCGCTTCAGACCACTCAGCCACTTGGGGCCCTTACATACATACATACATACATACATACATACATACATACATACATGCATGCATGCATGCATACATACATACATACATACATACATACATACATACATACATACATACACACACACACACACACACACACACACACACACACACACACATACATACATACATACATACATACATACATACATACATACATACATATACATGCATACATACATTCCAAATAAATGTCAGCAGTATGGATGCATGTATAGCTGACTGTACAATATGGCCATTCCAAGTATTTGCAAAAAAATCATGACTGTTCATTGCATTTAGCAGGTGGTCACTTGTGCATCTATATAAAAATTTATCCATGCACTATGAATCTGGTAATGACTAGTGGTCATTCATAGCTGTGGTCTCTCAAATCTGCATCACTGTATTTAAAATTTTAAAAATATGTACACCCAACCCCCTGCCCTGACAAAAACAGAATGGAGCTTCATCTGTCTCAATAAATGGATCTGGCAAGACCAAGCATAAACAGAATACACAGATGCTGAACTCAATCCATAAAGTAACTCCTGTGTTTTAAATAATCAGCCACAAATCATGTGACAAAATCTTATCACAAATCATTTCACAAGATTATGTCACAAATCATACCACAAGATCAGAAGTACTTTTCATAAATTTGTAGCTGAGTAAAATCTGCTATTTGAGTTTGCAGATCATTATTCAGACCTAAATGTTGGACAGTCCATTACATCTATTCAGTCACAGATCATAATTCAGACATGAATATTGGACAGTCCATTACATCTATTCAGTCACAGATCATTATTCAGACCTGAATGTTGGACACTCCATTATATCTATTCAGTCACAGATCATTATTCAGACCTGAATGTTGGACAGTCCATTACATCTATTCAGTTACAGATCATTATTCAGACCTGAATGTTGGACAGTCCATTACATCTATTCAGTCACAGATCATCATTAAGATCTGAAATGTTGGAGTCCATTATATCAATTGACAGATCATTTTTCCAGATCTGAATTTTGGACTTACATCATACAGTCACAGATTATTTTACTGACCTGAATGTTGGACACTCCTTACATTAATACAGTTGCAGATCATTTTTCAAATATGAATGTTGGACACCCCTCACATCAATCTAATTGCAAAAGGAATATTTTGCATTAATTGAATAATTCAACACGACCTTAGGGGATGTTTGAATAACAGTACCATCCAGTCTCTGTTGAGTAAACAGAAATGACACTTGCATTACTTCATACCTCCAACTAAACTATTGAGTGTAGCAAAGACTGCATCTAATTAAAAGTGTCTAATGGTTTTTAAAGACATAAACTTGGTGTATTTTGTTGTTTAATGCATGTGTGGTTGTGATTATAAAAGTGTGTGTATGCATGTGTGGTTGTGATTATGTGTGTGTATGCATGAGTGGTTAAGATTATGTGAGCGTGTGTATGCACCTGTGGTTGCAAATTTGTGAGTGTGTATATGCATGTGTGGTTGTGATTATGTGAGTGTGTATGCATGTGTGGTTGTGATTATGTGAGTGTGTGTATGCATGTGTGGTTGTGATTATGTGAGTGTGTATGCATGTGTAATTGTGATTATGTGAACGTGTGTATGCATGTGTGGTTGCAAATTTGTGAGTGTGTGTATGCATGTGTGGTTGTGATTATGTGAGTGTGTGTATGCATGTGTGGTTGTGGTTATGTGTGTGTATGCATGTGTGGTTGTGAATATATGAGTGTGTATATGCATGTATGATTACAAATTTGTGAGAATGTGTATGCATGTGTGGTTGTGATTATGTGAGTGTGTGTATGCATATGTCATTGTTGTTATGTGAGTGTGTGTATGCATGTGTGGTTGTGATTATGTGTGTGTGTATGCATGTGTGGTTGTGATTATGTGTGTATGCATGTGTGGTTGCAAATTTGTGTGTATGCATGTGTGGTTGTGATTATGTGAGTGTGTGTATGCATGTGCGATTACAAATTTGTGAGTATGTGTATGCATGTGTGGTTGTGATTATGTGAGTATGTGTATGCATGTGTCATTGTTGTTATGGGAGTGTGTGTATGCATGTGTGGTTGTGATTATGTGTGTGTGTATGCATGTGTGGTTGTGATTATGTGTGTATGCATGTGTGGTTGCAAATTTGTGTGTGTATGCATGTGTGGTTGTGATTATGTGAGTGTGTGTATGCATGTGTGGTTGTGATTATAAAAGTGTGTGTATGCATGTGTGGTTGTGATTATGTGAGTGTGTATGCATGAGTGGTTAAGATTATGTGAGCGTGTGTATGCACCTGTGGTTGCAAATTTGTGAGTGTGTATATGCATGTGTGGTTGTGATTATGTGAGTGTGTATGCATGTGTGGTTGTGATTATGTGAGTGTGTGTATGCATGTGTGGTTGTGATTATGTGAGTGTGTATGCATGTGTAATTGTGATTATGTGAACATGTGTATGCATGTGTGGTTGCAAATTTGTGAGTGTGTGTATGCATGTGTGGTTGTGATTATGTGAGTGTGTGTATGCATGTGTGGTTGTGGTTATGTGTGTGTATGCATGTGTGGTTGTGAATATATGAGTGTGTATATGCATGTATGATTACAAATTTGTGAGAATGTGTATGCATGTGTGGTTGTGATTATGTGAGTGTGTGTATGCATGTGTCATTGTTGTTATGTGAGTGTGTGTATGCATGTGTGGTTGTGATTATGTGTGTGTGTATGCATGTGTGGTTGTGATTATGTGTGTATGCATGTGTGGTTGCAAATTTGTGTGTATGCATGTGTGGTTGTGATTATGTGAGTGTGTATATGCATGTGTGGTTGTGATTATGTGAGTGTGTGTATGCATGTGCGATTACAAATTTGTGAGTATGTGTATGCATGTGTGGTTGTGATTATGTGAGTATGTGTATGCATGTGTCATTGTTGTTATGGGAGTGTGTGTATGCATGTGTGGTTGTGATTATGTGTGTGTGTATGCATGTGTGGTTGTGATTATGTGTGTATGCATGTGTGGTTGCAAATTTGTGTGTGTATGCATGTGTGGTTGTGATTATGTGAGTGTGTGTATGCATGTGTGGTTGTGATTATGTGAGTGTGTGTATGCATGTGTGGTTGTGATTATGTGAGTGTGTGTATGCATGTGTGGTTGTGATTATGTGAGTGTGTGCATTCATGTGTGGTTGCAATTTTGTGAGTGTGTGTATGCATGTGTGGTTGTGATTATGTGAGTGTGTGCATTCATGTGTGGTTGTGATTATGTGAGTGTGTGTGTATGCATGTGTGGTTGTGATTATGTGAGTGTGTGTATGCATGTGTGGTTGTGATTATGTGAGTGTGTGTATGCATGTGTGGTTGTGATTATGTGAGTGTGTATATGCATGTGTGGTTGTGATTATGTGAGTGTGTGTATGCATGTGTGGTTGTGATTATGTGAGTGTATGCATGTGTGGTTGTGATTATGTGAGTGTGTGCATTCATGTGTGGTTGTGATTATGTGTGTATGCACTGTGGTTGTGATTATGTGAGCATGTGTATGTATGTGTGGTTGTGATTAGGTGAGTGTGTGCATTCATGTGTGGTTGTGATTATGTGTGTATGCACTGTGGTTGTGATTATGTGAGTATGTGCATGCATGTGTGGTTGTGATTATGTGAGTGTGTATGCATGTGTGGTTGTGATTATGTGAGTGTGTGTATGTATGTGTGGTTGTGATTATGTGAGTGTGTGTATTCATGTGTGGTTGTGATTATGTGTGTATGCACTGTGGTTGTGATTATGTGAGTATGTGCATGCATGTGTGGTTGTGATTATGTGAGTGTGTGTATGTATGTGTGGTTGTGATTATGTGAGTGTGTGTATGTATTTGTGGTTGTGATTATGTGAGTGTGTGTATGCATGTGTGGTTGTGATTATGTGAGTGTGTGTATGCATGTGTGGTTGTGATTATGTGAGTGTGTGTATGCATGTGTGGTTGTGATTATGTGAGCATGTGTATGTATGTGTGGTTGTGATTATGTGAGTGTGTGCATTCATGTGTGGTTGTGATTATGTGTGTATGCACTGTGGTTGTGATTATGTGAGTATGTGCATGCATGTGTGGTTGTGATTATGTGAGTGTGTGTATGCATGTGTGGTTGTGATTATGTGAGTGTGTGTATGTATGTGTGGTTGTGATTATGTGAGTGTGTGTATTCATGTGTGGTTGTGATTATGTGTGTATGCACTGTGGTTGTGATTATGTGAGTATGTGCATGCATGTGTGGTTGTGATTATGTGAGTGTGTGTATGCATGTGTGGTTGTGATTATGTGAGTGTGTGTATGCATGTGTGGTTGTGATTATGTGAGCATGTGTATGTATGTGTGGTTGTGATTATGTGAGTGTGTGTATGCATGTGGTGATGATATTGACAATACCATGTCTACCAACTGCATTTTATTTGTAAGAATTAAAGTCTTGAAAGAAAACTTTTGTTTTAGCTTTTTTTAAAATTTAAATTACAACCATATTTTCATGGTTTATATGACTTACATACTTACTGTTCTTTATTTGGTCAAGTGCAATGACCCCTCTGTGTAACCTTAAAATGCACTTTTTTAGTCTCAACCATACCCCTACCCCTAATACTGCCTGGGAGGTTGGCAAATATGCAGAAACCCTTCTGTATATAACTTATCATAATTCTCTCAAATGGACAAGTCAGATTCCTTTTTATCGAATATGGTCAAGATATTCTGAGTTTATAATTCTTGTCAAGACAGATAAAGCTATATTCAAGATATGTTGCCAGTGTCTGAAAATGACCATTTGACCATCAAACTGAACGAACCAAACCACCCATATGTGTCCTGTTCGCACTTAAGCATGACTACAATGTAGCAACTATGCAACTAGTTGTATTCCACATCCAAACGCAATTTCAAATAAATTCAAAGCTATACAACCATGTGAGAAATTCAAGTTTAGAGCAGATACATGTATAAGAAAGAAATCTTTCCCAATTCTGATGCTTCCCACCTTTAACTAAAGGAATGATGAGTACTTGATCACATGACCTCACTCCCCTACATTTTACCCCTACTTCAAAATGGATACAAGTTGATATTGAAAATAAGAGAACTGAGCTTTTGAATATAGTTTGAGTACAATTGTTTCCCACAATGCACATTTTTTATAATGTACGATAAATTTCACAAAAACCACTAAATACTGCAGTCGCAAAATTCAGTCAGATGTAAAAAAGGGCAATAACTCTTACAGAAATCATGACAGCACAAAGATTTGTTAATTTGTGAATCTCCAGTTGATGACCATAATATGTTTAAAGAACCAGTCATGTAATACATTACATTAGAGTACAAAACAAAAAGGGCAATAACTCTATCCAATACTATACAAGTGATGTGTAGTTATGCACATCTTATGACTTTAACCAAATATTACCCAGTTTTAAGCAATCTATCAAAACTTATGTAACTAGTCGCAAAGACAAGATTGTTTCATATACTAAATCAAATTACAAATCACAAATGGCAATAATATCAAGAACAACTTCAGAATCAAAACTATTTTTTGACATGCATATCTACAGTTGATGAGTGAAATATTTACCAAGCTTTTCTGCAATTCTTCACAAACTTCAGGACTAAATGCAGACAAAATTGTACTTTAGTCTACAAGAAGAAGGGCAATAACTCTTACAAAACTTGATGAGCTTGATATTGACCAAGTTTCATAAAAGTTCACTGAAAATTGCTGGATTAGTTATGCTAGCAAGATCGTGTCATACACAACATTAACCTATCAGACGAAAAGGGCAATAACTCTAACAAATATTAAAGAGTTAAGAGATTTGTCAGAGCACATAATCTGGTCAAGACCATAACATTTACAGAGTTCAAGAATGATGGACACAAGTATTAATATGTACCCCCACCCTTAAAGAGAAGGATATAAAATGAAAGTGCTATTTCCTTAGTACTCATCAAACATGCATCACCCTAATTTATATGTTTGACTTGTTTCAATTACATGCATAAAATAATTAGCTACCAATTTATCTAGGATGCTTCATTACCAAAAAATGAGCTCAACATTGATTTCCATTTTGATGTTGTTGTTGTTGTTGTTAAAGTGGTAATACACTCACTAGCACTGATAGTATCTGTAACAACAGCAATAACATTAGTAAAAAAGTAGTAGTGGTACTGGTACCAGCAGTAAATACTGAATGAAATAATGAAAGCTCTTTCTTTTATATCAAAAATTTATTTAATGAAGCAACCATACACTCATTTTCTATAGGAAATTTTGACAGTCCAAAAAATAGCCAGTCATTTTTTTAATGGGCAATGATGATTATTGATTTGATTTCTCTCTAGATGGGTCTTTTCTTCACTTCTTCAACTCTAAAACTCTGAGCAAAGTACCAGTGATGTGTACTGCCTATGATGTAATGTGAACATATCAAGACGTATATGATCTGATATGATATATATCACAATACATAGGTTCCAATATGATACACACCATGATACATGCATAACGATGATGTGTATCATGACTCAAATGTCTTGATATGATACAAATTATAAATATGTACCAGTATGATACAAGTCACATCCCCTGATATGATACATATCATGGCACATATGTCTCAATATGATACAAGTCACATCTCCTGATATGATATATATCATGGTACATATGTCCCAATATGATACAAGTCACATGTCCTGATATGATACATATAATAAATATGTCCCAATATGATACAAGTCACATGTGCTGATATGATACAAGTCACATGTCCAGATATGATACATATAACACATATGTTCCAATATGTTAAAAGTCACATGTGCTGATATGATACAAGTCACATGTCCTGATATGATACAAGTCACATCTCCAGATATGATACATATAATAAATATGATGATGCATATAATAAATATGTTCCGATATGATACAAGTCAATTGTTCCGATATGATACAAGTCAATTGTTCTGATATGATACAAGTCAATTGTTCTGATATGATACAAGTCAATTGTTCTGATATGATACAAGTCAATTGTTCTGATAAGATAGGTATAGTAAATATGTCTCTATACAATATATATCACAAAAAATGTTTTGATATATATATGTGTCAACCCCTTGAGATGAAAATCTGTACACCAGACCAATAAAAACCTGTACACCAGATCAAACATACCTGTACACCAGACCAATAAAAACATGTACACCAGACCAATAAAAACATGTATGCCAGACATATAAAAAAAACTGTATACCAGACCAATAAAAAACCTGTACACCAGCACACTTAGAAACCTGTACACCAAACCAATAAAAAATCTGTACACCAGACCAATAAAAACTTGTATGCCAGACCAATAAAAACCTGTACACCAGAACAATAAAAACCTGTACACCAGACCAATAAACACCTGTATGCCAGAACAATAAAAAAAACCCTGTATGCCAGAACAATAAAAAACCTGTACACTAAACCAATAAAAAACCTGTACACCAGAACAATTAAAACATTAAAATGACCATAAAAAAACCTTACATGAAAATATGTACATGTATTTATGCATTATATAAGGTTATCAGTTTTGAAACAACAAATGTTATACCCAAAGTATTTTTACAAATATTTACAACATTATTTACATTTCTGAAACTTTATTTCATTGATTTTACTTGTGTGTTGTATTATATACAACACATGCAGCTTTGACGCTTTTCAAAATGTATTCTGGGGTTTTAAAGTCTCTGCAATATGTGTCATTGTTTATTTACACTGTAAAAATGATGCTACTCTGTCTGAATTCAAAATTTCTACATTCTGTACGTATTTTCTTCATCATCAAAAAAGATCTCTCACAGCATGCAGTGTTACTCCAGATCATATATGTCCGATACCACCACTTTAATGTCTTTGCTGCATATTTTACAAAAATCTTGGAAAGATCCTGACTCTGATAAATCTACAATTCCAATTAGCCTGAAACCTGCCATGACCTTGGTCAGTGTCTTCAAGATTGCATTTCTTCGAGTTAGGCTCAGCCATTTGATGGAATATTTCAACTAGATGAAAGAAATATAAAAATAATTTAAAAATTTAGATTTGATATGTGATAGAGGAAGATCTCTCGATTACAATTGTGTCACAAATTTATATTTTCCCAATAAACCTCCAAGATATGCCAAAAATTGAAATCTAAAAATAAAAAAAAATCGACAAAGTCACATTCCAGAAGTTTGTACCTCATAAGCTGTTGATTGTTTCTATTGTGTATCTAGTGTTTGAAAAGTTACAAATTTGAAATAAGGTGTGTCGATATTGGTCAAAACTGGATATAAGTTGGCAGTGGTACATATCTTTGAGCCACGAGAATGATGTCACACAGTATCTGTACTGCTTTTGTCATGCTGGCAATGCGTCTTCCTGTTTGCATTGCATAAACTTAATTAAAAAATATATGACAGACAATAAAATCACGGTGCTAATTTCAGCAGAATATTTTTAATTAGTATATTGTTAAAAAATTTTAAATCGACTTCATCTCCACACAAAAAAGTCAATCGAATTACAGTTACACCACCATGACTGCCACACTATGTAAATTATGAAAATTGATGTCAACTGTATACATTTGATAGCAATAACTATAAACAACAAAATAATAATTTATAAAATAAGAAAACATACTTACTACACAGGTAGTTGGTCAATATTAGAAATCCGAGTTAGCATCAAATTTTAGAGCGATAAACGTCAAGATCTTCACATACCGTAGTTGAACCATGAAATTAATCTCATTTTATTACCAAGGAAAAGTGCAGCTTTGAGTATCATTTGATTGGTTGTTTCAGGCCACCCTAACCTCATTGAATTCTCGTTCTAAAATAATTATGTCTGACATCCAGGATTCATACAAAACAAAAAAAAGTAATTAAAAAAGAAATATTATTTACAAAACAAAGTACAAAACGGTTGCATGGCCATACGCTGAACAAAGTAGAAAAAAACATACAAATTACGGGTAAACAGTACTAGTTGACACCTATGGATATATTTTATAATACATTTCCCAATACTATACATATGATACACATTTATTAGATGATACATAGCACAACAAATATATCCCAATATGACACACATCACAATAGATACTCCCGATTATATTGCTTTCTCTTATTTTGTCTTTTTTAAACACCAATAGTATAATCTGATCTGGCAACAAAGGTATCATAAAGAACAATAGTAAAATCTGATCTGACAACACAGTGATCATAAATGCTTTACTTGGTATCACCTAACCATGAGGGAGTCATTGAAGCCTAAACCCAATGGATTTCAGCACAACCATGGGATACAGGAAGCCACGATTACTATGAAAATAAAACCCTGAAATTTTCAGTTAACATTTAAAGCTTTCCTAAAGAAATTACGGATCCATTAGGTTGACTCAAATCTAAAGCTTTCCTAGTGAAGTCATTGATCCAGTATGCTGGCTTAGCCTAAGGTTTCACAGGGTATCACACTCTCTCTTCAGCTGATGTAACTGACCCAGCATGCTGGCTTAGCCTAAGGTTTCACAGGGTATCACACTCTCCCATCAGCTGATGTGACTGACCCAGCATGCTGGCTTAGCCTAACTTTTGAAAGTGTTTCATGTTCTTCCAATCAGCTGATGTCAAACAATGTCTGGGATTGTGAAGCAAGAGCCAACTTTCAAGAGACATTAAAATATTACAACTTTAGCAAATCATTTTGTTTCTTTACAATAAAAAGACTAGGTGTCTGGCAGATAAACTTATAAATTACACAGATTTTGTGGCAGAAAAATACATAAAATTACAGACTCAAATTGTGAGATAAATAAACAGTATATAAAAATTACACTTTCTGGGCCATATTGTGACTTTGCAAATGAGAATACACATCGTTTACTGTGGAGTTGATAAGTTAAAAATCTTTGCATTTATTGTAACTTTTATTATGCTGAGTGAATAATAACAGCTAAATAACACATCATCTTTTTCTACTCTGAAAAAAGATCAATGTAAGAAAACAGGAATCAACTGCCACATGAAATCGAATAATGATACATCAATATGGCCATGTGCATTAATTTTGTCCAATAACAGCGTATCAACTACCTCGTGAAATCCATCACTGATACATTGATACAGATATATTTCTCTGCCTTGTCCAAGAACTGCTACAAGAAATCCATAAATATTTTCTTGTTTCTAAAGCCAGGTATTAAAATTTTAAAATTTGACCATGATACCATAAATACTTCAAATAGAGACATCTTTAGTCATTGTTGGAAGGTTATTTAAAATTTATGATGAATAAATATTTTAGTTTTACATGTTTTATGCCTTTTCAAAAAGAAACATTTCTTTGAATTTGATTCAGATTGAGGCATTTCTACTTGGAGAATAATTCATGAAATTCTGACAAGGCTAGAATCCTACCTTTTCCCCTCTACCAAGATGAGTATGTGCAAAAGCTTGTCAGTAGCTTCCTGATGGTCAGTGGTTCTTCCAAGGGATTTGCCATGTTCTCTCTCCACAAATTTACTGGCTACCACATATAGTCTATCATGTGCTGATTAACAGTTTTAAACCCAATAACATCAACAAAAATGGCACTAAACAAACAACAACAATAAAAATGGTGCTAAAACAACAACTATAATAAAAATGGTGCTAAATCAACAATAACAACAAAAGTGTTGCTAAATCAACAACAACAATAAAAATGTTGCTAAAGCAACAATAGCAATAAAAATGGTGCTAAATCAACAACAATAAAAATGGTGCTAAGCAACAACAACACCAATAAAAATGGCACTAAAACCACAAAATCAGCCCTTCCTTACCTTTGATGATTCTACTCTTTTCTTCAGAGAGTCGTGCAACCTCTTCAATGACCTGTTCATCAAGAAGGGTAGAGGATGACGTGGAGATGGGACTAGAATTGTGGGGGACAGGACTTGCGTGACCACTGCTTCCGGACATGAATACATCCAGCATAATTGGCTCTCTCAGCTTCATCCTTACAATCCAGATAAGCTGAAAGCTCTGAAATGAAATCCCTTCACACTGATCATGTTGAAACTAAACTTAACTTTCATGAAAAAAGAAAAAAAAATAACTACAACAAATTCAAGTAAATCTACTGGTAACAGCAAATCTGCCTAAAATAACAATGTACATAAACACACATTTACTCGATCACTGAGACAATCTTAATGGTGTTGTACAACTAGCTATTAGGTGGCAGGGTACAGTTTCGTAAATTGGCCCCTGGCAAATTTCTTAACTTAAGGGTATGGTGTGAAATTTTCAGTTATTATTGTTTACTAATTAAAGATATGGATATATTTGTGAACTAGATTTTCAGGCTTGTGTTGTTCTTGAAATTGATGTCAGGCATGAACACTGTCTATAGTTACTCTGCAGTATGTTGATAGTGAAATACCAATAGTCGGCTAGGAAGAAGAGCTGGCCTCCCATAGCAGTAAGCACATGGGTTTGGATGAAAACTATTTTCAATCACATCAGCCTGTTTAGTACACATTGTTTTGGTGAATTGCTATCTAGGAAAAGGGCTTGTGTTAGCACTTTCGAGCATCACATGGTGTCAAAATTGACCTTTGGACATGAAAACTGCAGGTATAGATTTGGGATTGGGGTGCATAAACTTGTTCTGCTATGAACTGGGATTGATTTCTCTGATCAAGTGGATAATATTCTTATGCTTTGTTTTAATATAGGTATATAAAAATAAGGACCTTTTGGACCACACTTGTGTATTTTATTTTTTATGATTTCTTTTATACTAGGTCACTGATTGCAGAATTAAATTTGTACATAAAAACTGGCCTCTGCCCGCTTAATACACTCCTGTTTAAACTGGGGGATTTGTGTCCTCAAAACCAATTAAATCTACACATGACGATTTCATCATGCAAGAATCCAATTTCATAACTGATACACTCAAAGAACTATGTGCATCAATCAGTTTTCATTTCTGATATGTCTATTAGTTTTTATTGATCTGTTTCAGAAATAACTAAAAATATTTCTATCACATTTACCTCCTTGTGGAATGAAGGGAGATAACTGTGGCCATCCTAAGCTGCACCACTGGAAAAATCTATAGCTAACCAGGAATTTCTATTGCACAGAATACAAACAAACACAGACCATGGAGTCAAAATTTCAAAGTAGATAGGGCCAAGGGCAGGCTACTTCTTAATTTGTCTTTTAGTGCATCCTGAAAGCAAAAATTCAGTGAGAAATAAAACTAAACTTATTTAAAATATCATTTATGTAACAACGGAAATTTTACTTTAAAGTATAAATATTCAAAATCTATTTAGTATACATCAAATTTTTAGCTCTGACTGCTTTACTACAATGTCTTTAGAAGCAGATCCTAAATTTTGTCTAATGTGGGGGAATGGGATCATTTTTTTTAAATGTTAGATTCCTTTTGCATAGATAACCATTTTCATGTGTGCTTCAATCAAACATTGAAAATTGTGACCTGAAAAGTTTGTCTGAATATGCTACTAGCTCTGCAAAATTAATTTTTAGTCTTTAAGTTGAAGAAATTTTAGGCCTGGTATATCATTTTTTTCTAATCCATTGCTTATCTACCACAAAAATAAAATTGTTATTTACCACAAAGTATCCATTATCTACCATCAAAAATCCATTGTTATCTACCATTTATAAAATCCATTGTTATCTACCATTTATAAAATCCATTGTTATCTACCATTTATAAAATCCATTGTTATCTATCATAAGAAAATTCATTGCTATCTACCATAAAAATCTGTTTGTATCTACCTTCAAAATCCATAGGTATTCACTTTAAAATTCCATTGGTATTTACCATATAAATCCATTGGTATCTGCCATTAAAAAATACCTTTATAATGAATTCTTTGGAAAAATTGTTTTCACTAGGGAAAAAAAAATAATATATATATATATATATATATATATATATATATATATATATATATATATATATATATATATATATATATATATATATATATATATATATATATATATATATATATATATATGTGTGTGTGTGTGTGTGTGTTTGTGTGTGTGTATGTGTGTTTAATGTGTATGTATGTATGTATGTATGTATGTATGTATGTATGTATGTATGTATGTATGTATGTATGTATGTATGTATGTATGTATGTATGTATGTATGTATGTATGTATGTATGTATGTATGTATGTATGTATGTATGTATGTATGTATGTATGTATGTATGTATGTATGTATGTATGTATGTATGTATGTATGTATGTATGTATGTATGTATATATACACTCACACTGAGGGAATATGTATTGAAACCAATAATACATTTTTATATAGTGCATCCAAGAAAGTGTCAATAGTAGCTGAATAAATGAATCAAAAAAATAAACCTGATAACTAAAGATGAGAAAATAAATGAAAGTAACTGACAATGACCCAATTAGATGAACTAAATGGACAGAAATGATAATCACTAAATCTGCTGATAAATAAAAAGAACTGACAATAACTAAATTAGATAATGAACTAAATGAAAAGTCAGAATGACTAAAGATAAACTAAAAAGAAAACTGATAATGAATACATTAGATGAAAATTTAAATGAAGAGAACTGGCAGTAACTAAATTAGATGATGAAGTAAATGACAAGAATTAACAATGACTAAATTAGTTGAATTCCTTCATCATATGAAGTACTCCATGTGTAAGACATAATAAAATGAAAACGATATGAAGTACACCATGTGTAAGACCTAATAAAATGAAAACGATATGAAGTACACCATGTGTAAGACCTAATAAAATGAAAACAATATGAAGTACACCATGTGTAAGACCTAATAAAATGAAAACGATATGAAGTACACCATGTGTAAGACCTAATAAAATGAAAACGATATGAAGTACACCATGTGTAAGACCTAATAAAATGAAAACGATATGAAGTACACCATGTGTAAGACCTAATAAAATGAAAACGATATGAAGTACACCATGTTTAAGACCTAATAAAATGAAAACGATATGAAGTACACCATGTGTAAGACCTAATAAAATGAAAATGATATGAAGTACACCATGTGTAAGACCTAATAAAATGAAAACGATATGAAGTACACCATGTGCATAACCTAACAAAATGAAAGCCTAACTGTGGATGAAAGGGTAAATTTCAAGTTTAATGCATATATTTAGTAGATATGTTTTACATAATTTAAATAGAAGAAAAATTGAAGAAATTTCTTAATGCAAGTCCTGTAACAGCATTTAAAACTCTGCAAATCTAAAACTGTTCTTAGTTATACTCCTGAATAGAAGCAATGTCAAAATGAAAATAGTATAATAAAATTCTTTATAGGAAAAAACACTTTAGGCCACTAGTTTCATGTGTTCCAATTTAGTTTCACAAATATATTGCACTTTTATTTCTTGTTTTATAGAAGCAAAAATTATTGTTTGTCTTATTTGCAACATATTACAACAAAATCAAAATTTATAACAAAACATTTTCACATGACCACTAGTTTGATATTTGTGTTCAGTTTCATAAGGCATTTGCTATGTCACTTTCTTCATGAAGCATGTTAAAATAACAAAATATATCAGAAAATGGTTTGTCAGTTTCACACTGGAATTGAATCCTATTTAAACCAAATAACTTGTTTCCATCACATCCAATAAGGCAATAAATTCTTGGCACTTCTGAGCAATTAGTCTGGTAACTGAATTAAATACCATGAACCATATGTGGGGGGTATTGTGTTTTTTTTTTTTTTTTTTTTTTTTTTTTTTTTTTTTTTTTTAAATTGGGCTGCCTTTGTGTGGATTGCATACTTCAATAAATGGGCGGGGCGGAAGCAGATGACTGGAATAATGACCATAATGGTAGACTGAGGAACAGAAACATTTCTTTCCTCAGCCATGATCTTTAAAACGAAGATAATGTTATATTTTTAAATTTATTAATGTGATCCCTTAGGATTCTCATCCATATTGTAATGTCTAGTAATTGCTAGTATTTTTTTTTTCTCTAAGTCCCTATTGTACGTGAGAAGAAGAAGATAAACTTGAAACAATTTGTCGATGCTAACTTTAATTGGAACTGGCTATATGCCAGGGACAAGTAATTGTCCGCTGGTATGTTCACTAGCTTGTTCGCAATATTGTACAATATTACGTTGTAGGACTAGTGCAACATGGTCAGCTGGGCTTTGGTTCGCCTGGTTTCTAGTGATTCCCACTGGAGATGGTTCGTCATACTTGTAGTCTATAATTTGATATATGTAACTTATGATAGCCACATTTTTGCAACCCATCATATCCTCAATTGTAATAATTAAGAAATTTAAACAGATTTGATCTGGATATTACAAGTTATTTGATGTAACAGTAACGATTCACGCACGTCTGTAAGACCATTGGACAGCTCCCGCAGTTACGACGCCTCGCTAAACAAGGGATATCACTCTTCACAGTCTATTGTTATGGCTACAGTCAGGTTGAGAATGAGTACATTGAAATCCAAATTGTATTTAGTTTAATTTTTAAATCTGCTCATATGTTTTTGCTTAGTAAACTCAAATTTTAATAATCAATATCCCCTTTCGATATTTTACCCTTTTTTCTTCGTTCTTTGCCTATGGTATTCAGAATATCATCGTACCGCTTTCCTTTTTTATTTCTTTCTTCTTTCCCCCCTTCCCCAGACAATGTAACTAAATATTAATTATTACACATAAATATAACACAATTATCTGAATTTTCCCCCTTTCTTGCATCACTCGTCTTTTATTAAGAGAATTTACGTCTTATCTGTTTTTGAGGTGGTGAGTCCACACTATTTTTGGTCAGACTCAGTAAACCTTTTCTTTCCTTGTAGCTTCAAACCGTACTGCGCATACATTTTTAATATGCTTCTTTTGTTTTTCTTTCTATTTCTCTTTTTATTTTCTTTACAATTTTTTAAACCTGATAAATATTCAGAGTACTAATAGAGTTTCAATTTGTCAATTTACATTTTCCGTCTAATTTTTTCCAAAATATCTAGCTAGACTAAAGCAGAAGAATCATAGTCAATTCGCAGAAAAAGACCCTATACCGCCATTTTTGGTCCTGTCCCGCCATATGTTATCATGTCGCGCTATGTTTTATCAAGGCTTTGAGTGCACCAACCTAAGTATCAAAGAGGAAGAACTGCAATCTTATTTAACTTGTCAGAATAATCCCTACTATTTATTATTGTGGTTTGAAAAGCGTGAATAGTGGGATATAAATAAAGATCAATTGATCTTCAACACGTAAATTCCTCAATAAAGCTATCTTAATAGGGTAATAAATATCAATACGGACATGTTAATAAGATTTTAGATATCCAAGAACGACCATTAGTTTTGTGTACAGTCCTTTAAAAAAAAAACAAGAAAATCTAAAGTTTTGCCTTCTCACATAGAGCATGAACACGTAGTCCTTTTGATCAACCTCCATAGAATTTACAAATATTAACTTTTACATACGTTGACGTTCATTTTCAATAACATTATCTCAACATGTCTACCATCATTTCTTATACACTTGCTGAACTTGTGCGAATGTTGACCTCTTTTTTTTCCTATGTATTAGCTGAAGGCGTATCCTTGATATAATGCACATTTTTAGATATATCAACATACATAAATTTTCAGACAAGTTTGCATTTATCATATCATAATTATTGATTCTGTAATTATATTTCATAAAAAAAATTCCTAATTTGAAAAAGTCATGGCATTTAGGGACTGTGCTAGTTATCGCATTACCAAATGATTTTCTTGCCTACAAGTGGATAATTCGGTTTTCTTAGTGGGCGTGCTAATTTGAAGGAAATACAATAACAATCATGTGACTTGAAAAAAATATCATTCAATCAGGTAAGACTTAGAAAGTGCATATCTTTATCGTGTTCTGATCCCGAGCCACTGGTTTATCTTTGCTCGGTGTGAGTTTGACGGTCATTGGGTTACCGGGTAGCCAACGGAGCATTGTTACCCGATATTTCGAGTACCACTACAAACTCCACGGAGAACCAGAAACGACAAGTACTCAGTTTTTTTTTTTTTTTTGAACATCAATTGCTTGACAACTACGGGCTACATAGTCATGACAGGTCAGAAATAAAATTGGTTAGCATTCCTTTCACGATAATAAATTAGAAAGGACAGTAGAGATATCTGATAAGGAATTAGCTTCTTTTCTTATTTTATGTTGGTCTGGGTCATTTAATAGAACTCCTTTTTAAAAAAATAGCAAAAACATGAAAACAGTTTGAAGCTCTCTCTCTCTCTCTCTCTCTCTCTCTCTCTCTCTCTCTCTCTCTCTCTCTCTCTCTCTCTCTCTCTCTCTCTCTCTCTCTCTCTCTCTCGTACACCACATAATTTTCATTGACTTACAACTTTTAGAATATATTTATTTGTATATAGTTTCCAAAAACTACTTACATTTGCTATGTCTTTATGTGTTTCATTAAGACAACATGTCACTAGTTCGTAACTTTTATAAATATAGAAGCGAGTAAAATTAATTTCCTTTTTGCGTCCTTGGCAGGAAGGTTTCTTCTTTAACGCCAAATAATGTTTGCAAAAATAAGTCATATTACATACAGTCTTAATTGTACTTTCAACAGATAAAAATTCTGAGCTGAGTACTTAAAGCTTCCTACAAGTTGTATTAATATTTTTAACCCAGGTTTCGTATAGTCTCAACATAAACTGCTTGCCATTAATTTGTATGTGGTGGGGATTTTTAAATTCAGTTTTGCATTCTCGTTCATAGCTTACGCAGTTGCTCTATAAGTAATCTATCTGCAAAACGTGATAATACGAATGATGAACAGTTTTAGTTGGGATTTTAAGAAGACAGGACTTAGGATTCGTGAACGTTGCCTTGGTAACGATGTGACGAAACTAGTGCCATTATAAATCGATGATACAAAATGTGGTGTGCCAGTACTTCGGACCATAGACGTCAGCCACTTGGAAAAGGACTAATATATTTATGTTGTAAAGAATTGCCTTTGGCATATCGGCGTTTCATGTGCTAGACAGACATGTAGGGTGACACACTAGTATCAGGTCAGCATGGATAATGTCTATGTATTGGTCACATTCATGTCCATCAGGGCCTGGCAAATCGTCGATACTGGACATAAATGTCTTTGGGTCCTTAATGGTGGCAAGTGTTTCCTCACTACGTTTATCCCCTGTGATCTGTGCTGGCATCTCGACCTGTTAGAAAATGGTGGCGCTTTTTATTTGTCGCAGAATGTCGTGTCATTTCTGGTCGTCTTTGTTGTTTGCATCTTTGTAAAGGACGGTACAATTTATCCAACACGTCAGAAGACTCATGGGCTGCTGCGTCTTGACACAGCCCGATAGGGCCGCTACAGAGCGACTGGATGCCGTCAGACAGCAAGACCCACTGGTTTGGAGGCTTACGTGTATGACTGAAGCCCAGCGATTCTCATTGTCCTCTAAATATATTTAAGAGCTGCATCGTCCCATTCTCTGCTTTGCAAGCAAGGGACTGTAATGGGAAAACGCAGAATTGACTTCCTTCAGAAATCATTATACTGTTCATAAATAAGCATGAACAGGCCGTATCACCAAAAACAGGGTGCTCAACCTTGCGCTGGAACAGGCATCACGACATTACAATGTGGTGAAAACAGAGTCATCTGAAACTCATCGGGTCACTCGCACAAAAACAGCGGCAAATAGAGCAACATAGATCTTTGGGATATGACTCCGGTCCATAGCAACAGTGTAATCAAGCTCATCACTGCCTTACCTATCCTATATGTACTCCATGTATGGGTCCGATCTTTTAATGGATTTTGACGTTTCGCAATTACTTTAATATTTGAACAAACCATCTCATGTCATAGATATACTACGAGTGAGTCTATTTCTAAATAGATTTTTTTTTTATTTCTTAAGTACTTACAACACCTCCACAAACTGCATGCTATCATTCTTATTTGTGCTGCACCCCATCACTACAACACAAACGACCAAGCTTAAAATTAGATTGTGTGTTCTTTTCATGTGACCGACAAAGTACAGGTGAAATAGTTCCCTTTCGTTACCTCTGCAGGTGATTTCTACAGTAATCCCACAAATACTGTCTTTTGTAGCAGGCAGTTTCCACAGCTATCTACTAATTGCAACAAAGATAACCTTTCATTTTGTTTTAGGCATATAAGTAGATAAACATTGTTTAAAATCAAACTCAGATTGCTCAGGTAAGTTAATTATTTAAATCACACTTACCTTATAACAGACATGGTATCGAACGTAGTTGTTTCACCATGGAATAGCTGTTCACCTTGCTGAAAGAAAGAACCCAAAGTACTCTCCATTAAAAGTAGTATTTTCAAGAATTAGAAAAGGGTATGAGCACTATGCTCTCTGCGTGATCAGTAAAGAGCAAGAGTATTCTACTATGTGAGAGTAGTAAAGACTATGAGTAATCTGGTCGTATGAGTGTTGAGAGTATGAGCATTCTGTGTGCGAGTAATAACGAGTATGAATATTCTGTTCTGTGTAAGTATTAAAAAGAGTATAAACATTCGGCTCTCAGTATTAGCAGTAAAGCGTATAAACATTGGCTCTCAGTATTAGCAGTAAAGAGTATAAACATTCAGCTCTCAGTATTAGCAGTAAAGAGTATAAACATTCGACTCTCAGTATTAGCAGTAAAGAGTATAAACATTCGGCTCCCAGTATTAACAGTAAAGATTATAAACGTTCGGCTCTCAGTATTAGCAGTAAAGAGTATAAACATTCAGCTCTCAGTATTAGCAGTAAAGAGTATAAACATTCGGCTCTCAGTATTAGCAGTAAAGAGTATAAGCATTCGGCTCTCAGTATTAGCAGTAAAGAGTATAAACATTCGACTCTCAGTATTAGCAGTAAAGAGTATAAACATTCGACTCTCAGTATTAGCAGTAAAGAGTATAAACATTGGCTCTCAGTATTAGCATTAAAGAGTATAAACATTCTGTTCATGCTGCTCCTTCTCATAACTGTTATAAAACTCTTCATCAGCAGAAATCAATATATCGAAAATCACTTTTATGTATTGCATCAATACTTGAATAAATTAATTAATTCACAAGAACATGAAATTCAACTTTCGTCCCGTTGATCTGGTTTGATTTGAATGACATTTATGTCAGAATTGCTTTTCTAAAAGTATTTAATTTGTCTTTACCTAAACGGAAAATACATGTACATGCGCTTCATCTTGAGTATTCTATAATAATAATAATAATAATAATAATAATAATAATAATAATAATAATAATAATAATAATAATAATAATAATAATAATAACAATAATAATAATAATAATAATAATAATAATAATAATAATAATAATAACATGTCTGAGGGAATTTGCGAATCTAATTTGCGGGGTTTCAAATCCCTTTTATTGATAATAATAATAATAATAATAATAATAATAATAATAATAATAATAATAATAATAATAATAATAATAATAATAATAATAACAGCAACTACAAAATCGCCATCAGCAACAACAACAGCAATCATAATAACAATACTAATAAGGTTGACCACATTTGCGAATGTAACATATCGGAATTTTAATCACTTGTAATAACATACCGGGCGAATATCATCCTTGTGACTCTTCGAGAAATTAAATTAATAGTTACAATTTACCACAAGAATAACGATATCCTTGTGTGTTGGGAATAAATAAATACAATTTACCACAAGAAATGACGATGCTTTTGTGTGTTGGGAATGAATAATTACAATTTACCACAAAAATAACGATGTCCTTGTGTGTTGGAAATGAATAATTATAATTTACCACAAGAATAACGATGCCCTTGTGTGTTGGAAATGAATAATTACAATTTACCACAAGAATAACGATGCCCTTGTGTGTTGGAAATGAATAATTACAATTTACCACAAGAATAACGATGCCCTTGTGTGTTGGAAATGAATAATTACAATTTACCACTTTAATAAGGATGAACTCGTGTGGTGGAAATCAAATATGGGACTCTACCACTTTAATAAGGATGCCCATGTGTGTTGGAAATGAATAATTGCAGTTTACCACAAGAATAATGACCTGGGTTCAAATCCAGTTGGTAAAAATTATAACTTTGATGATATACTTTCACCAAATTCATGCACATACAACATAGGAAAGTATGATACTTTAAGATGTTCCGAAATATAATCTTATACTAAAAGACAGAAAAATACTTTGTTGAATTGTCCCACGAAAAACACTTTCCACGGAAAATACTTTTCACGGAAAACACTGTCCACGAATAACACTTCCCACGATGACCACTTTTAATTTGTTTTAAATACAAAGCAACTTATTTCAGAAGCACGAGTGCAAATAAACTTTCATAAAGGCTTCGAAGTGAAAATGAATATAATTTTTATATAATGTCTACTTGGGAAGCATTTCCATATGTACTTTTTTAAATACATTATCCTGAACATTGATCGTATCTGTAACCATCTTTATAAGCTATACCTTCTCTGCGATGAAAAAAAGAACAATTGGCAGCACAATTATCTTTCCTTATAATGAAAAAGTTTTGCAAATGGATGAAACAAATCTGTGTTGAACAAGATGACGTAACAGAATCCACACGAGTTAATATGCAAACACTTCCCTGTTACGAGTAGGTTGGTAGGATCAATAAACCAAGAACTTTCCGGTTCCAAATGTTAGAATTATGATTTTAGATCTTTTTATTGGAAATTTGATTAGCTAGAAACATGAGATAGTGCTCGCAGTTTCTTCTAGAAAATGGAAGGGTGAAAGGTCAAGTAGTTTATATATTCAGACACCTACCACTCCACCCTCTCTGACGTAAGAAGTAATCTTGACTGGAGATTTATTATTTATAAAAATTAAAGCACGCAAATGGGGAAAAAAAACTTTCTTTGTTGACTTTTTGGGATACATCCCACCTGTATATGAAGTGAAATCAAAGACTTTTCGTAATTAGCGATATCATAAACGGTGTGAAGAAAATTATAGATAATCTAAGGCGAATAAATTCCGACTATGGTTACATAGATTATTTTTTTATGTATGTGGCCTCTTACAATAATCCTTCGAAACGATGTTTACTTGTACCCTGACACAAGCGCTTCGTAAACTCCCTTACATTTGCACCGCGGGATGCATGTGTGCACAAATATATGCAGGTAAATATTCATATGTATTCTTTTGTGTCCTGGAGCGAAAGAACCGATTATTAAATATCGCTGATATAAAATGTTTTGTGATCTGGAAGATGACACGATAATGGAGTTGATATAATTTACTGCATACAAAGTACGGCTAATAACAATTACAACAACGTACCTGAGGATTAATGTCTGTGTCTGGTTGGAACGCCTATATTTTTCAAGATTATAAATGTATCTTCATGTACTTAAATGAATATTATATAATGTACTGGAAAATAATTGTGCATGCACTTGCATTAACTAAAAAAAAAAGCCACATAAAGCTAGAGATTAGACTATTTGTTGACATTAGCAGAAAGCGGAGACATAAAGTACAAAATCACAATTCGAAAAATCTGTCGGTTAGATCCATTATAATAAAAAGAATAAAATAAAAAAAGAAACGGAAGATGGAAACAAAGACAAAAAGATAAAGAAATTTTTTATTTCTTCTTTGTTTCTCGCAGCATCGGTGTATATTTACTGTTAAGTGGGCTAGACAACGTGTTTTTGATCAAATGGATTTTGAAAAGTACTTCTTCAGTGGGTAGATTATAGTTTCATATATGGTGTACATTGATTATGATAGTATTTCTTCATCATCAGATCTGACTTTATTGCCAGACAGTCTCGAAAGTGTAGAACATTTTAACATGAATATGTTTTCTTTATATTATTTGAATCTTTCATTATTTGATATATAGTAAATATTGCATCAAATACGGTAGGATTGCTACTGTACAACTGGTGGCAAGGAAAGATAGACAAACAGCAAACAAATCGGAGTTGCTCTTCCTGGCTTTTAATATGCAAACTTTCTTAAAAGGAATGAGAGGGAGAGAGAGAGAGAGAGAGAGAGAGAGAGAGAGAGAGAGAGAGAGAGAGAGAGAGAGAGAGAGAGAGAGAGAGAGAGAGAGAGAGAGAGAGAGAACACTAAACATATAAGATGCAAGAGAACGTCCATGTGGGTTTTTTTTTCTGTAAGGCGTCATGTAACGTGACTCGTTCATAACTGTTTTAATCAATCTTACTTTGGTATCGCGTTACTTATGTCAACAATTATACCTGTTTGACTTGTCACCAGCTGTAGATTTGTAAAAATTTTATGCAGGCAAATTTTGACTGAGTTCAAATTAACTTATAAATATCAAGTTTATTACCTAATGTAAATACAACTATTTTGTTTGATAAAAAGGTCTGCAATATTGAAGACTGTTTATTACACCGTTTAATTATGTTAAATGATTAGGTCACACTCTTCTCTGCAAATATTGTCCTAAGATGATTTGATGTAGGGAGTTTAATTTATTACATGTCTGGACAATTAAGTCCGCGTATACAGTACATTGTACATTACTACGAACAAGAAATGTCCGACCAGTCAGTAATATCATAAAGCAAGGGACTGATGGTATTCTTCCATACGGTTACAATTTTAATTTGGGTTTGGATTTATTTCCGCTACCGACTCTATACTGGAATACCGTTAGTACTTCAGAAGACTCACAAGAGAACACGCAAGTTAATCTGTATGAAACTGAGTTGTCCACATCTGTCCTATCCATTCGATAAATCCGATTTTAAATTTTTCTTAGTTCACGCTTATAGTTAATAAAAATTTAAATTATGAGCTAATAATGATATAGTCATATAAATAAAACTTAACTCTTTTGTCTAAATTTCGATCGGTATAAAGAGCAGTCATTTTTATATAGCTAACAATGAATCAAAAGTAAATCAGGATGAAAATTGTAATCATTCGTTTTTTAAGCCAATTCACAAACCACTGAGAATGTCAGTTTATTGGCATATTCAATATCTTAAAATATGAAATATTTAACGTTTTAATTTTAGTAAAATTTAATATACAATCTAGATTATATATAAATGTAGTTTTGGTATAATGCAATCTATCTGTAGCCATCATAATCTTGAAAGTCGAAGGTTTCTGCTTGTAACATGGAATGATTATCGAGCATTTCTTGTGGCGCACATATATTCTTCACTAAATCGTTGGAGCAATATTTATTACGTAGTGTCAAGGATGTAGAATTCTCGATCGGAACCGCACGGTACTCTATTTCAATTATCTCGAAACGGTAATTGGACAAGGCACTAAGCTCCAAATGACTCGAAACAATATATGGGCAAAGATCTGTACTCCAATTTCCTCCAAATTGTCGAACGTCATGGCACTCTACTCCAATTACCTCGGTACTAAATATTCCGGTTGTGCTGCCCTGTCGTAGAACGAGGAAGCAAAATAAACTATCCTCAGTTTTTATATTTCATAAGATTCCAGTGACGTCCACCAGTATGTATGTATGTATGTATGTATGTATGTATGTATGTATGTATGTATGTATGTATGTATGTATGTATGTATGTATGTATGTATGTATGTATGTATGTATGTATGTATGTATGTATGTATGTGTGTGTGTGTGTGTGTGTGTGTGTGTGTGTAGATGGATGTGCTGGAGTGACTGGGATTGTATTCAAGAATCCATATTAATGAAGAATAGAACTCCGTTTTTTGCGTTAAATCCCCTTTGAGATATTTTAAGTTATACAATTGCAAAGCGAGTCAATGGCTGTTATTATATTGTTACTGTAGGTTTGCTGAACTATATCTCAATTGCAATTATCACATATTCAACAAGACAAGTCATTCAAATTTCAAGTAACTGACGTTTCTGACACCAGTAGAAGTATGCAGCACGTCTATGTAGAGAAAAGACAGATGGAAGTAAAACGAATTTAACATGGGAGTTGCACACTATTTTGCATAAGGGAAATTAAACAGGGGAATGGCACTATTTATCATAAATAAAGGAACTGAAGTGGGTGATGATTTACTAAAGAAAAAACTATACCAGCGATGTGATAAAAGGAATTTAACTGGGGATGGCAATATGGGTCATAAGAAGAATTTAACATGGGAATTACACCATAGGACATGATGGGGAATTAACATGGGAGAGGAACTATAGAAAATAAGAGGAATTTAACATTAGAATGACACAATGGGCATGAGAGGAATTTAACAATAGAATGAGGATATTGGCCATAAGTGGATTTTGACATTGGAGTGGCACTAAGGGCCATAAGTGGAATTTAACAATAGAATGAGACTATGGGCCATAAGTGGAATTTAACATTAAAATGAGACTATGGGCCATAAGGGGAATTTAATATTGGAATGGCAGTAAGAGCCATACGTGAAATTTAACATTAGAATGAGACTATGTGCCATAAGTGGAATTGAACATTAGAATGAGACTATGGGCCATAAGTGGAATTGAACATTAGAATGAGACTATGGGCCATACCTGGAATTGAACATTAGAATGAGACTATGGGCCATAAGGGGAATTTAAAATTGGAATGGCACTAAGGACCATAAGTGGAATTTAACATTAGAATGAGACTATGGGCCATAAGAGGAATTTAACATTAGAATGAGACTATGGGCCATAAGGGGAATTTAACATTGGAATGGCACTATGGGGCATAAGCGGAATTTAACAATAGAATGAGACTATGGGCCATAAGTGGAATTTAACAATAGAATGAGACTATGGGCCATAAGTGGAATTTAACATTAGAATGAGACTATGGGCCATAAGTGGAATTTAACAATAGAATGAGACTATGGGGCATAAGGGGAATTTAACATTGGAATGGCACTATTGGGCATAACAAAATTCAGCTTTGAAATAACACTTTATGACATAAGGAAAATTGAACATTAGGCTGCCATGTTGAAATTTTTGCAGTCTTATAAATGTTATGTGTCTTGAGAATGACGATACAGAGACAATGGAAAGCAGCATACTTTCCAACACCTAATTATCTACTATCTAACACCCGTTTGGAGTGACCAACATACACTCATCTACTGACCACATAAGGCAGGGTGTAACGGAAGGAGAATATAATTGAATTTAAATCCCTTATCAACAAAACTAACTTCCTTATTCTGTGTAAGTTCCCTATTATCAACCATTATCTACTAATGCAGTTCAAAGGGGGAAAAGGGGGTAAATGGCGAGAAGATGAATCACACTTAACGGTAGCCATTAGCATACCTTCACAATCCAAACATAAAATATAGCTGTTGTTAAAAATATTGCATAAAGCCAAGAGGGTTATAGACATTGGAATACTGTATGTTTTGTGTAGTCCTCGGTTTTTGTTCTTCAAAAGCAGGTTATGTTCTAAGCAATTACAAACACTCTATGTACGAAGCATAATTTTGATGTTACAGCGTTACAAGAAACTTTAATCTTAACGCCAAATTTCGATTTTAGTTTGACCGTGACACAAATGCAGCTCCTCGTCTTAACAGCACTAAAGTTACACTTCACTCATCGTGTTAAGTCTAAAGCAATTCGTATTCTAATCCCCCAGGCGGCTTCCACATCAGTAACTACATTGTCGGATATGTTTGAATTGGATTGTAAATGTAACCAACGCCTATCATTACGTGTGCGTTTGTTTATCTGTCCACGTTGTTTAATATGCATGACGTATATAGAAGAAACATTAGCTTTACGCCAAATTTTGGCTTAGTTTGACATGTGCCAAATGTAACGATACTATTTCCCTTCACAAGTTACGTGTAAAAAAAAACAAAACAAACATCTGCAATGAACCTGACCGACACTGAGTAAAATTGGTAAGTGTACAGAAAGAAATACCTTTGGAACAAACTAAAGAACACAATTGCCTCACCTGAAAATGACACTTGCAACAAACCTTGCTACCAATGTTTGTCAAGCAACAATGTTTAGTCAAATCTCTACTCTTACTACATACTAATAATCTATCTATCTATCTATCTATCTATCTATCTATCTATCTATCTATCTATCTATCTATCTATCTATCTATCTGTCTGTCTGTCTGTCTGTCTGTCTGTCTGTCTATCTATCTATCTATCTATCTATCTATCTATCTATCTATCTATCTATCTATCTATCTATCTATCTATCTATCTATCTATCTATCTGTCTGTCTGTCTGTCTTGTCTGTCTGTCTGTTTGTAAAGAAATACGAATTCAAACAATGAGGATATATAGTTTCCAAATACTTCTTTGATTCTGTAGACAGTGGAATGAGAAAAAAATGCTATTTTAAGACAGGGTGTGTGTATGTGTGTGTGTCTTTTAAGCAAAACTACCAGGAGCAAAACAATAAACCATATCTGGTAAGCATTAGCGAGTAATGAAGGTAGACAATGTAATCGGAACACACGGACCATATGTACTGTTTCCTTACTTAGCAGTGAGGTCAACTGCAAATCCCATCTCTCGAAAAGCAAATAGAGGATATTTACCCGAAACGAGTGAATATATTTGATCGAGCTGGTCAAAACTTATTTTCTTTCACGAATTGCGAAGCATTTTACCCCTGAGATAAAATATAGTCGTTG
The DNA here is from genome assembly GCA_016746295.1 of Potamilus streckersoni. Taxonomy (NCBI): domain Eukaryota; kingdom Metazoa; phylum Mollusca; class Bivalvia; order Unionida; family Unionidae; genus Potamilus; species Potamilus streckersoni. The sequence goes on along the minus strand of JAEAOA010002115.1, from coordinate 103,781 downwards.
TTTACTGATAGGAAGCAAATCTTTTAATTTATTGCTCAAAGCCTACTGGCTTGCAAGAAGAACTGCATGACGTATTGAAGAAGCGGATTTCTTACTGGATCCTGTGCGTACGATGTCAGAGGTTTATTCTATTCTGCTTCGTTTTATGATCGTTCACACAAAAATATAAACAGTAACATAATTGTCCTTCCCAAATCAAGTAAAAGAAATATATTACGAAAAACAAAACTTTGCCGTCTTTAACATGAGGAGGCAAGATTTAACGCTCGTCTTATCCCTGTCTATTGACGGCTAGTGAAAAGTGTGATATTTTTTCAATCCAATGAAATATCAAAAATGTTTCTTTTAAAAATTCCAACAATTCACTAACCTCGCATATAAAATAAATGGCCGTTGTTATTATTTTAGACTATTTTTTGTTAGGATAAGCTCGACTTCAGCATGAACGCTAAGCTCACAGAATGCAACCGAAGCACGCCTTTATCTTCGTTAATAAATGTACGTAGCTTCTTTTGGAACGGGACGATCGATCTATTTTAATTCCATAGGTGGAATCCTATCAGTAGTGAATGTTCCCCATTCACTACTCCTATCTGGTGCAAAACTAGCACACTGTCGAACTACACGCATGCTATAGAGTACATTCCCTATTTCAGTTTATGGTCATGCATTAGAAATATATGCATCTAAGTTAAATTACATAATTAATTTGTTTTGCACCTTTATCCGGGTGAACGGTGTAAAGTCAATATTGTATATATGGAATACACTAATCATATCCAGAAAGTTTTAAAAGGAAAATCGTACTTTCATGAAAGTCCAGTATGATGTCAAGTCAAGCCCATTTACTAAACAAAAAATGGTTGAATTTCTACATTAGTATTTACATTTACACGCAAGGGTCGGACTCTTCAGCCACTCGCGACGGTGCAGATAAGGCACCAAAACAGGGAGCTACACCATCGTCTCTCGAAGACGGACGGATGCCAACAACAACATTTACGTTGATCTGTTAAAGTCTATGTGCAACTATTTAAACCCACATTCTTTACCATTTCCTTCCAATATGAAGACACATTTCAGTATAGTCTAGTTATCTTTTATTATGAAAACATAATGTCAAGTATTATCAGGAAAACATAATTCTATCATTGCATTATGAAAATATAATATCATCATTCCATTATCAAAATATTATCATTTTATTACGATAATATAATGGTATTATTTTATTATGAAAATGCAATGTAATCGTTGTGTTATGAAAATATGTCAAAACTTTGTTATGAAAATATGTTGTCATTTTATTATTTAAATATAATTACATATTTTTTATTATGAAAATATAATTACGCAATTTTATTAAGTTGAGTATTTTGTAGTACATATATTATCGATATTTACATCTGTATGTTTATCTGTCTTTCTGTTTATCTGTCTGCATGATTATTTATCTGACTGTTTATCTATGTTTGTTAGTTTGTCCGTATGTCTATTTATCAGCCCCTATGCGAACCTGTTTAACTGGGGCCAAATATTTCATTATAACCTTCTAAAATTGATTGTTTAAATACTAAATGGTCATTATATATGATATTCATTAATGTAGCAACGCAAATCGTGGTTCCATAATTAGAAAGGGAATCTGAAAATCAGTTGCATATTAACATAACATGCATGTGCGCTCTTATGCACACATTTATTGCATGTACCAAGGACAAAACATTATTATTGTCCTTTCTACGTAAACTGATGGACTCATAAAATCCATGTACGGACTTGTGTGGTAATAATAATATAGCTTAAACGGAGATCTTATAAATGCAAACAAAATTAAATAAATACTTTTTTATATAAAAAATACACCACATAATAATAAAAAATTGTATGTGCAAGCATTGATGTATTGAGACAATGTTCATTCACACGTGTACTCTAATATTTAACTACACAAATGTGTTAATTGCAAATCGCCTTAACCTCAATGCAATGGTTGCGTACCTGCCACGTACCTGCATCATTGCTCATATGCCAGTTGTTTACATTAAATGCATATAATTTTGTTGTGTCTATAGCAAACATCAAACAAATATCAACAGTCACGATGACAAATAGCCGAAAATTACTACTAAGAGACAGTGAGTGCCAAAAGACAGGTTCTGTATGCCTATACAAACCCGGGGACACAGAAAGACACTAAGTATCAAGGAAATGACCCGTATATAACAAACGGTTAATAAAAATCTCTGGTCTGGTAATTCTATTACGAAGCACGGCTTCAAGTGTCATTGTGTGTTGAGAGCAATCTATAATGATTCTTATACAACACGATCGTCGCTTAAAGCAGTGGCGTCACTAGGGGGTGGAGTGTAGTTGAGGACAGCACCTGGTGAAAAGCATCAGAGGGGTGACACCAAAATGACTGTCTACACATTTTTTTCTTTTTTTGCAGGAAGGAGGTCCATTGGGGTGACACCATGAGTTACCGCAGAGGACTATAACACTTTTGAAATTTTGTGCAGGAATGAAGTCCATGGGATGACACCATGAGTTTCCGCACTTTGTGACACCAACCTTAGTGACGCCACTAATTTAAATTGGATGATTTTATATTTGCCAAAAGACGTCTATATTGAATTCTCTCTATCACATTAAAGCACAGTCAGGGTCTATACTTGATATTAGAAGAAGGAAGTATATAAGTTACGAGTATTTCCATAAATCAATGTAAATTACTATTAAGTTTAGTCTTAAGAAGGCTAATTCTGATAAATAGGCTTCCTTCAATTGTCTGGGGTTTTATGCGGACAGGTGCTTATCAAGTTTTGAAAAAATGTTATATCTATCTCAAGTGCCTGAAGAAAGGATGACATCTAATGAGTAACTGAATCTAGGACTCACATTATTAATTCAGCTCCTATCGTAAACCCAAGCAAACATCATGAGGGAACAATTTCCGTAAGTTTAAATTGATTAATGCTGATGATCGGACCTATATTTATCAGTTTAAATCCTTGATGACAGCTTTTGTGTAGAAAAAAAAAACTTTTAAGGCGCTGCATTTTCTGAATCTCCGGGTGTTTAAAACATTTAATTCTGCACCAAACAGTCTGATGCTAATTATACTAATTGATCTTGTTTTACTTTAAAAAAAAAATGAAGTCTGTAAACATAATTAAATTCTATCAATAAAAACAATATCTATGTGTATTTCAGTTTGCTAAAATCTTGCTTTCATGATCAGTCCTGGCCAGCCAAACCCTTACATACTCTATTTTAAGATCACCATTTTCCGGACTGGTTCCCCTTCTTCCATAAAATTAGTAAAGCGAGTTCTCTACTAATAAAACGAATTGAGATATTAACATGAACATGTATACATTTTTATCTATTGAGATACTAGAAAACAGAAGAAAGAAGGAAGGAAAAGAGAAGGATGTGGAGGAAACGGAAGAAATGTAAGAAATGTAAGAAAACAAACTCCTAAAAGAACATTAAAAGGAAAGGAGTGTGATACGAGCATTGTTTATATCAAATATTTGTTGTTTGTTAAATCGATAACAGCCAAGCAGTCATATCCGACACATACATTTGTTCAAAATGTTGATTATTCAGTAGTTTCCGACAAACGGTTGGAAGACCTGAGATCAGCTGTTGGTGTGTTGCGTGTGGGGGTAAGAGGCAAGCCTCGTTTGAACGCAAATATGAAAACATTGTGTCATTAAGCTAGTCGAGATCCCCTAACCTCTCCAGAAGCAGGCTCGCACATGGTGTTTTAATATTCGATGTAATGTTTCGACACTAGTTTACACCGGATATACTGCCTAGCGGCTGGATGTATGTCTTTTAGCTATGCAGCAGTGTTTTGAAAAAAAAAGTGAGCTTGCCTGACACTAGGTGGCACACAGCTTGTGATATGGGTTAAAAGTATGTTCTGTGCTATTCTTATGGTACAGAACAGGCGAGGGTGGCAAAGTAGGAAATGGTGGAGTAGCATTGTGGGTGTTAAAATTGCTGCGGTGGCGTTGCAATGTCAAAAAATGCGTATAGAGAATAAGACACGAAGACAGTTTGACAAGTTACTACCGAGCTTAAGGCGGCTATATAATTTTAATTACTGGTAGTGGGTTAATTGGTGGAAAAGTCCGGAAAAGGGTGATCTTATAATAGAAATTTAATCAGGGTCGCTAGAATTTGCAATGAAAGATAGGTGAATAATTGACGTTTGAATGAATGAGGTTTTTTTTTTTCTGCAGCGGGCAAATAAGCAATTCATGCTACTCACAAGTAGTACGCCGGACCCATTGCCTTTTCTGAGTAGTATTAATCAGTAACTCTGAGATCCCACAGCCAATTTCGGTTTCGGACCCACAACCGATTTGGGTCACACGACCATTTCTGACCATTCAAGTACCTGCTTTGCAAAAAGCCAATCAAGAGAGAGAGAGAGAGGCGCCGCCAGGATCTGAAGGCAAATGATAGTCGTTGTAAACCTGAGAGCAAGACAATACAATTTTGAAGGGTTATCGAGACCACAGTGCCACGTAAACACAGAGAAATAGTAGACGATTCTTTATATCTTTATGCTATGATAGCTAGTGCACAAGCTGGTTTGGAAATTGTGGAACTGAAAACAATGAATGGCATAAAAATTTAGCCACGTGTGCAGAAAGTTGTTCCAGGCTTGCAAAGCGTCTACGGCTAGAATTTGAACTAGAAGATGCATGTAATGGGAAGGCCTGTTAGTAATGTTAATACCGTCGTACTGTGCTATGATGAAATCAATCAGCTAATATCAATGTATCATTTTCAGTACTGAATGTGGACATACCACCCAGTTCTTTATTCATTGTGAGCGTGTCATCATATCTGTTCTGCATTTAACTCACAAACATGTTGGTGGGCAAGTACACACAACACTGGGGCAAGTACAAACAAAACTGATGCAAGTCCGACTTTGATGAGTGACCTAGGTAAGTTTTAGCTCCACACCCAAAATGGGGAAATGGCTGCTACCCGCGCTGCATGAGCGAGTTGCAGAAGGCGATGTAATATAGGGTAGGCATCTTGCTGCTTCCCAAAGGCGAAGAGAACCAAACACAACGAAAAGAAACATTTTTGTGTCTCCACATCATGAACCAAGCTAACCTATTACAAAACCACTCGAAAGGCTGTCGTGGCATTAGCAAACAACCTCATTGGCAGAGCAACTAAAAAACACTTAACATTTCAAAAAATCACTGTCATATAAGCGTTTTTTTTCTCACCTTTTTCAAATTTTTACGTACTCAATGTGCCATTGGAAGGTCACGCCTCCTATCCACAAAGAAGCAACATATAAAAATATTTGACCAAGTCCAGTGTAACTTTGGCTATTTAGTCATCCACTGTGATTGTTTCTACAAAATGTCAGTCTTTCACCGCAACTAGGATGTCGTCGCTGCTTTCATTCAGAGTCTCCTTCGTTAGCAGAAGATCCGAAATACGCTTTGATATGCATCTGCGATTAAAATGGGTGGAGACTACCGCAAGACTTAGCCATAGACAGCTGCATTGAGAAGGGTGTCCGTGGAGGAATTTGATGATGAGCACGCAAAAGCAAACAACTTAATGTATTTAGACTCCGACAATCAAACAACTGGATAACCTACCTCTATACCAACAACCTCAACGACTGAGCAATAACGCAGAGTCAACATTCTGACGGAATTAAGTGGGTCGATACTCCCGCACTTGAATAATTTCGGTAGGCTCACTTTCAGGCTGTATCCTTCAAACTTGCATCGAGTATCTGGAGAAACTCGATGACGCGATTAACGACCCTTCTCTGACTCATGCAATCAGGAGAGTTCCAGAGTATTTACTTGGTGACTACAAACTGGGAAAAGTGGGGTGAGTAAGTTCACTGAAAGCAAGATGCTAGTTCACGGTTTATAGAAAACGAAGCGCTTTGATATTTAAAGCACCATTCTACACTAGGACGGGGCTTTGACAGTAAAAGCACCATTCTACACTAGGATGGGGCTTTGACAGTTAAAGCACCATTCTACACAAGAATGGGGCTACGCATCACCTCTAGATATAACTCCAACAAAACTTGTGAATTCCACCGAAAACACAGCTGGACAAAGACCCGTGAACCAAGGCTATATAGTAATTCTAGAGATACTTTGTCAAGCTGATAGGCCAGGGCACGAGGAAAAAAAGCTGCGCCGATTGGTTATCCACTCACCATTTCAGTAGGAGAAACTCATTGAAGGCAACACGGCATTTTACTGTTTACTGTTGAATATCAATGTGTACAGCGACAGGGTAAAAGATGCAAACTTCTGAGACAAAAGCGACTACCTTGTAAAATAACACTCCAAAAAACAAAGGGAAGGAAGCGCCTCATAATCTAACACATACTTGTACAAATCCAACACATAAAACAACTAATCTTACACTTCATACTACGAATCTAACATTTCATATTACTAATCCAACACATAATACTACTAACCAAAATCTCTTCGCACTACTAATCAAATACTTCATACTACTAATCCAACACATAATACTACTAATCAAGCACTTCGCACTACTAATCAAACACTTCTTACTACTAATCCAACACTTCGTATTACTAATCCAACACATAATACTACTAATCAAACACTTTGTACTACTAATCAAACACTTCGTACTACTAATCCAACACATAATACTACTAATCTTGCACATAATACTACTAATCAAACACTTCGTGATTCTAATCCAACACATAATACTACTAATCAAACACTTCGTACTACTAATCAAACACTTCTACCAATCTAACACATAATACTACTAATCCAACACATAATACTACTAATCAAACATTTCGTAATTCTAATCCAACACATAATACTACTAATCCAACACATAATACTACTAATCAAACTCTTCGTACTACTAATCAAACACTTCGTACTTCTAACTCAACACATAATACTACTAATCAAACACTTCCTACTACTAATCAAACACTTCGTACTACTAATCCAACACATAATACTACTAATCCAACTCATAATACTACTAATCAAACACTTCGTACTACTAATCGAACACTTCGTACTACTAATCCAACACATAATACTACTTATCCAACGCATAATTCTACTAATCAAACACTTCGTACTATTAATCCAACACATAATACTACTAATCAAACACTTCGTACTACTAATCAAACACTTCATACTACTAATCCAACACATAACACTTTTAATCAAATACTACGTACTACTAATCCAACACATAATACTACTAATCAAACACTTCGTACTACTAATCCAACACATAATACTACTAATCAAACTCTTCGTACTACTAATCAAACACTTCGTACTACTAATCCAACACATAATACTACTAATCAAACTCTTCGTACTACTAATCAAACACTTCGTACTTCTAACTCAACACATAATACTACTAATCAAACACTTCGTACTACTAATCCAACACATAATACTACTAATCAAACTCTTCGTACTACTAATCCAACACATAATACTACTAATCAAACTCTTCGTACTACTAATCCAACACATAATACTACTAATCAAACTCTTCGTACTACTAATCCAACACATAATACTACTAATCAAACACTTCGTACTACTAATCAAACATTTCATACTACTAATCCAACACATAACACTTTTAATCAAATACTAAGTACTACTAATCCAACACATAATACTACTAATCAAACTCTTCGTACTATTAATCCAACACATAATACTACTAATCAAACTCTTCGTAATATTAATCTAACACTTCATATTATTAATATAACATATCCTACTATTACTCTACCGCTTCATACTACTGCATATGGTTCCTAATTGTGCAGACACGCTTTCCTCATGTATAAGATAAATGTGTGTTTCACAGGCGTGTGCTATATATTATGTTTCACAAGACAGACACTATTTAAATATATCATACCTGTAAGGTGATACAATTATTCGTCCGTATACATATAATATACAGGATACTACATTTCCAGCGTTACATTAAACTGAATTTTACTGAAAATATTTCATTTGTTTCTGAACAATGTCACCATTCCCCCATAAAAACAAAGCAAAACAAAAACAAATGGGTACATTTTGCAGGACTCTCACAAAATATATTATCGTGTAATTTATATATCTCGTGTATAATGTATTTAATTGACTTGCACTTTACATTTAGATTTCTCGTGCGGTCAGAAATAGCAGTTACACGAAGCCAGCAATCAGATTACAATGGTATTATGCTGGGAGAAAATCAAATCTACAGGGAACAAGTCATTAAATAATACGCTGAACCATTAAATTTCACCACTTTATTTGATTGGCTGATAGATTCAGATTTACCCTAACTTCATTATCTTTCTTGTTTATCGTTTGTATGGAATTTCAAGATATGAAAGATATATTTAAAGGACACTTGACCAAACACGTGCCAATGACAGATAACTGTGAACAAGTGTGTGTGTGTGTGTGTGTGTGTGTGTGTGTGTGTGTGCAAAAATGTACCTTCTGCCTCATTTGACTATGGTGGACACCCCTTGTAACTTCATTAATTAAAGTTAGATTTTGAAATCATTTTCTCGTCTCATTTAACAATGTTTGGTTGCCAATCCTTTTTTTTTTGCAGTAGTCAAAATTATGTTTTAAATCATTTTTGTCGGCTTAATTTCAAACTCTTTGACATCACTAAGATTCTCAATTGTCACAATTAAATCATTAATATTAATTCTTTACATATTTTATAAGTGGAAATGGCATTCGCTAATTTGCAGATGGATATTAATTATCGGACAGTCAGCCAAATTAATACATGTTGATGACATGAAACAGAATCTGTTGGCATTACAGTCTCTTTAAGTTTGCTGACTCATCAATTCTAGATGATTTGATACTTCAGTTGATAAAATTGAATTATAGATACTTATTCACTTTCCCTGCTCCCTGATTGCCCGCGACGGTGAATGTGATATTTGCACTTATTTACCTATACTTTATAGCACGTTGGAAAGGTTTGTAAAACAATAAAGAATTTAAAATATGTCAAAAATATTGATCTTCAAGTGCTTTAACCATCATCACTAATGTTTGAAATAAGATCCAAGAGGCACAAAGTCGATCTTCAGCCCAAAATAATTCGTTTTGATGACATTTTATACAAATCTGTTTACATGCCATCAAATTTAGATTTGCTAAATCATCGTGTAATGTATATCTCCTTGTATACAATGTAATTTTAGATGACACTATATCATACAACTATCAAAGAGGCATGCACGAGCTCGTATACACACACCAGAGTGGATGTTTTATGGAAGTATTTTTTCAAAGTTAAATTTACATTATCTATTAAAGCATGGACAAGTTATAAGAACTGATTCGACGCCAATGAAAGAAATCTTCATCCCTGCCGTCACGTGGCTATATAAAATTCTTCAGTAGTTGTTGAATGCTTTTTATCTGAACACAAGATACGTGGAGAAATATTTGCATCAAAACAAGGGCCTAGACACCTGCATGTGATAACAATAAAACGCGGCAGAAAACATGTTTAGACATTTACAGCTGTGTCATTTTTCTGTCAACATAGGTTATAGCCTCGAGGGCATTATGGGTAAAATAAGTGCATCTGAAATACATAACTTACGTACAAGAGTCATCTTTGGAAACCTTATGTAATCAAAAATGAGTGCCAGGAATATATTCAAAACCACATTCTTTATTTCAGAAAATCAAAAACAGAATGCTGTGTACAGTTTATCGTCATTTCCGTTAAGGCCCTGATTCAGGGTACTCCGGTATTACACCGTATGAAACTTTTTAAAATGACCTGTTTCAAACTTTTTAAAATGACCTGTTTCAAACTGTGAACATAGTAATGGCACAGCATCAGTAAAAAAATCCTTTCAAGAAATAGGAGTTGGAAGAAGTATTTATTTTGATCGTTTTAATATTCTGATAAGTCTATGTATAAAGCTGTCGTATACTTTCATTCTTTTATTGCAGGGAAATATACATATCTGAACATTATCGTATTGACAGTATATATGCATGTCCTTGTATTGTTGTATTGCCAGATAATCTACATATACGGACATTACAGTATTGCCAGGGTATATACATATCCGTGCATTGTCGTATTGCCAGGTAATCTACATATCTGGACATTGTCGTATTGCCAGGGTATATACATATCCGTGTATTTTCATATTGCCATGTAATCTACAGATACAGACATTGTTGTATTGTCAGGGTATATACGTATCGTGTATTATTGCATTGCCAGGTATTATACATATACAGACCTTGCAGTATTGCCAGGGTATATATGTGTCCGTGTATTGTCGTATTGCCAGGTAATCTACATATCTGGACATTGTCGTATTGTCAGGGTATATACATATCGTGTATTGTTGTATTGCCAGGTGTTCTACATATAAAGACATTGCAGTATTGCCAGGGTATATACGTGTCCGTGTATTGTCATATTGCCAGATAATCTACATATCTGGACATTGTCATATTGCCAGGGTATATACATATCGTTTATTGTTGTATTGCCAGGTATTCTACATATACAGACATTGCAGTATTGCCAGGGTATATACGTGTCCGTGTATTGTCGTATTGCCGAATAATCTACATATACAGACATTGTCGTATTGCCAGGGTATATACGTGTCCGTGTATTGTCGTATTGCCAGGTAATCTACATATCTGGACATTGTCGTATTGCCAGGGTATATACATATCCGTGTATTGTCGTATTGCCAGGTAATCTACATATCTTTAAATTGTCGTATTGCCAGGGTATCTACATATCGTGTATTGTCGTATTGCCAGTTAATCTAAATATCTGGACATTGTCATATTGCCAGGGTATATACATATCGTGTATTGTTGTATTGCCAGGTATTCTACATATACAGACATTGTCGTATTGCCAGGTAATCTATATATCTTTAAATTGTCGTATTGCCAGGGTATATACATATCGTGTATTGTCGTATTACCAGGTAATCTACATATCTGGACATTGTCGTATTGCCAGGGTATATACATATCGTGTATTGTCGTATTGCCAGTTAATCTAAATATCTGGACATTGTCATATTGCCAGGGTATATACATATCCGTGTATTGTCGTATTGCCAGGTAATCTACATATCTGGACATTGCAGTATTGTCAGGGTATATACGTGTCCGTGTATTGTCGTATTGGCAGGTAATCTACATAACTGGACATTGTCTTATTGCCAAGGTATATACATATCCGTGTATTGTCGTATTGCCAGGTAATCTACATATCTGGACATTGTCATATTGCCAGGGTATGTACATGTCGTGTATTGTTGTATTGCCAGGTATTCTACATATACAGACATTGTCGTATTGCCAGGGTTATACATAACCGGACACTGACATATTGTCAGAGTATACACATATCGGAGCATTGTCGCATTGTCAGGGCATTTACATATCCGGACATTGAAATATTGCCATGGTGTGTGTATGTGTGTATATATATATATATATATATATATATATATATATATATATATATATATATATATATATATATATATATATATATATATATATATATATATATATATATATATTCAGACACTGCCATATTGCTTAGTAAGCTATATATCTGGATATTGTAATATTGCCATGTAATTTGCACATTCGGTCATTGTGGTATTGCCGAAAATTGTTGTAGTATCTTAGTAAAATTTGGGCCACTTCGGTTTTCGACAATTCCAAAAAACAACTCATTGTAAGAGCGAAACGGTACACTAATCAATCGGTACACCCTTCATGCATCAAACAAACAGTACACCAAACACCAACCAATCGGTACACTAATCAAACAGTACACCAATCAATCGGTACACCAATCATACACCAAACACAAGGTACACCAATCAATCCGTATCCTAATCAATTAGCACACCAGTCAATCGAGACACAAATCAATCGGTATATAACAATCAATCGGCATATATTTCGGATTAAATCGCAACTATTTACCACATGTTTATACGTTTCATAACAGTTTATTTTCTGTGGAGTGGGTGGTATATTTTTTATAAAAGAAAAACAAAACAAAACTTTTATTTCCAGTGTGAAATACCGGTAGAGGAACGGAGCCGCTGTAGCTACGTTTGACGAAAGTTGGTCTAGTAATTCGAGGGTCGCGGATTTGATACTCACCCACGGTAGTCTGGGTCAACTACCATTGTGTTTATCTGTGAAAGGCACTTAGCATCTATTATCTCTATTCATGGTATACCCATAAATATTTTCAAGATGCGATTTAAAATAACCAATCTATGCCAAGCCGCTTTCTTTTTGCGAGTACGATCGTACTTTCCTTGGTCGATCGCCGGTGGAGAATTTATCTTCCATCACTTGTCTACCGCTAGCACAGTGTACAAAAAGTGGTAAGGTCACTCCATATTTACCGTCTCGCGAGCATTCTTGTCCGATAATCAATGTAGAGGTTCGCTGCGACATATTTAGGTGTTAAAGTGAGCGGAGGTTTAAACTGATGTCCAAATAACAGGACGTAACTTATTGATTAACCTTCTTACATGTACAGCCGAAAAGAAACCCAAAAAACAATTGTTGTAATTTGTTTCTGTGTTTGATTTGGATCTTGAAATTTATTTTCTCGTGATTATTTCGGACGGGCAAATTATATATATTAATATTAACGTTAATTCAAAGACTATATTATTTTATGTTTTTGTTTATCTCGTTTAATCTTATACGTGTCGACTTTAACTTTCTGGCCTGTTTACATTTTCGTCACTGCGTACGCATTCTATCTGACCCATTTAGATGTTATTACAATCACTTTATCCGGCTCATCCACTTTTCTTTTAATGACACGAAGTGCTGAAACGTTAGTTAAAGCTTATGCTGTTATCCAACACTAAATTATTTCTGACTGGATACTTTGATATTTTAAGAATCACACATTCACAATCATTCATTTCTACTTTCGACTTTTATTTTTAATTTTCGGAATGGGAAAATAATAATTCTTGTTTATGTATTGGTGTTTGATGAGAAACGCGGGATCGGATTTTGAGTCAGACAATTGACAAAGACTCGTGTCTGACACAATTTCTGACTCATGGGTGAAAATGTTTTATCTACATGAATAAAAATGAAGGATTCTATTTATGATTTAGCATGTAGATGATGTATTTTATCACGTGACCTTCTACTTCAAACAGTGTATATAGTGTAGCAAAATCTCACTGATTTTCATCGTCACATGAGGGTTTATTTTCACAATAATGGAGGTAAACATCGACTTAACTGCACGAAGAAATTCTTTCATTCGATTTGGAATCGAGAAAGCTGTTGTAATTGTTTTCTAGATTTATTTGCTTGGTTAAAATTCGTGTACTTATTATCATTTATAAATGATTAATCAATTGTAGATCAAAGTTGAATAGAGGACTACATCATTATTATTTCCTGTCAGTTTCGACTAATCGTATGGATAAGAGATGGCTTTACATTTTTCACCAGTTAACTTTGCATCAAGCAATCTACAGTAATCAAAAGCCATTACTATTACCCTAGCCGTCTAAGCACGCTCCTAAGAACGCTGGTATGTCCTTAAATTGTGTTGCCAGTGTAAACCTATTGTTTAGGCTCTATCTTAAGGTGAGCAAATCATCATTATGTATATTTTGATGTGTGAGAAAATTCACAGTAAACCAATTTGATTTCGACACTCATTTGTCATTCCGTAATGTGAGACAAATAATCCTTCATCATGCCTCGGTGCTTCGTTAAAAATTTTTAAGGAGGAATTGTCGAATTCTACACCAATGTATATAACGAATATTTTTATCTATTATGTCAGCTTTCATTGCCCAGACTATAAACGCCAATATTTGAAATGAATCTAAAATGTCCTTGAAGTGGAGCAGTGAATATGAATAGATTAGTGGTGTATATTTTATTTCATTTAATTTATTCAAGGGGATCATCCAAATTAAAATTCGTTTTTCTTCAAACCTTTAACATAATTAAATTTAAAACTTCTGTGGTAATTATTGGTGGGGACATTAACTTACCATGTAGTGACAATATGCACGCTATTTATTAATTATAGACAAAAATAAGAACCATGTACGTGATAAAACACGTGGATCAACATAATAGCTATTTCATAAAGATTATCTATGGTGCGAATGAAATCCAGTACAAAAGGATACACTCGGAAGGGTACTTTTAATTAAAAGCTTCGCTGGAGTATTATTGCCTGATATTCTCTGACCTTCAAACATTCCTTAAACATGCGTTGATATTAGCCATGGCAACAAGTCAGGTCAATGTCTTATTATGCTAACTTTTAAAGTATGTACACAGTAAAAAAAAAAAAAAAAAAAAAAAAAAAAAAGACTGGAATGTGAACATTCAAACACGTGGCGGTAGATTGATCGGATTTTGGTCCTTTTTTTTCTGGTAAAGGTACTGAATTAAGCATTGTAAAGTAATTATGCAAAGAAAAAGTGGACATTGTTTGTATCACAAAAGAAGGAAAACTATTATTTTAAATCTTGAAAGGAGACATATTTCTTTTAAATGTTGATCTAAATATTAGATCTTCAGCTATACAGAGAAAGACTACTTGAAAAGGTCATTAGAGAAACACAATCATGATTTATAATGGTAGAGATCTTGGAGATTGCATACATCGTATTTATGTGCATGATTCTACCCAGTCATGATGGCTGTATGAAGTCTGTATGCATATGATTCTATCCAGTCATGATGGCTGTATGAAGTCTGTATGCATATGATTCTATCCAGTCATGATGGCTGTATGAAGTCTGTATGCATATGATTCTATCCAGTCATGATGGATGTATGAAGTCTGTATGCATATTATACTATCCAGTCATGATGGATGTATGAAGTCTGTATGTATATTATACTATCCAGTCATGATGGATGTATGAAGTCTGTATGTATATGATTCTATCCAGTCATGATGGATGTATGAAGTCTGTATGCATATTATACTATCCAGTCATGATGGATGTATGAAGTCTGTATGCATATTATACTATCCAGTCATGATGGATGTATGAAGTCTGTATGTATATTATACTATCCAGTCATGATGGATGTATGAAGTCTGTATGCATATTATACTATCCAGTCATGATGGATGTATGAAGTCTGTATGTATATGATTCTATCCAGTCATGATGGATGTATGAAGTCTGTATGAATATGATTCTATCCAGTCATGATGGATGTATGAAGTCTGTATGCATATTATACTATCCAGTCATGATGGATGTATGAAGTCTGTATGCATATTATACTATCCAGTCATGATGGATGTATGAAGTCTGTATGAATATGATTCTATCCAGTCATGATGGATGTATGAAGTCTGTATGAATATGATTCTATCCAGTCATGATGGCTGTATGAAGTCTGTATGCACATGATTCTATCCAGTCATGATGGCTGTATGAAGTATGTATGCATATGATTCTATCCAGTCATGATGGATGTATGAAGTCTGTATGTATATGATTCTATCGAGTCATGATGGCTGTATGAAGTATGTATGCATATGATTCTATCCAGTCATGATGGATGTATGAAGTCTGTATGTATATGATTCTATCCAGTCATGATGGATGAATGAAGTCTGTATGCATATGATTCTATCCAGTCATGATGGCTGTATGAAGTCTGTATGCACATGATTCTATCCAGTCATGATGGCTGTATGAAGTCTGTATGCATATGATTCTATCCAGTCATGATGGCTGTATGAAGTCTGTATGTATATGATTCTATCGAGTCATGATGGCTGTATGAAGTCTGTATGCATATGATTCTATCCAGTCATGATGGATGAATGAAGTCTGTATGCATATGATTCTATCCAGTCATGATGGCTGTATGAAGTCTGTATGCACATGATTCTATCCAGTCATGATGGCTGTATGAAGTCTGTATGCATATGATTCTATCCAGTCATGATGGCTGTATGAAGTCTGTATGTATATGATTCTATCGAGTCATGATGGCTGTATGAAGTCTGTATGCATATGATTCTATCCAGTCATGATGGCTGTATGAAGTCTGTATGCATATGATTCTATCGAGTCATGATGGCTGTATGAAGTCTGTATGCATATGATTCTATCGAGTCACGATGGCTGTATGAAGTCTGTATGCATATGATTCTATCTAGTCATGATGGATGTATGAAGTCTGTATGAATATGATTCTATCCAGTCATGATGGATGAATGAAGTATGTATGTATATGATTCTATCCAGTCATGATGGATGAATGAAGTCTGTATGCATATGATTCTATCCAGTCATGATGGATGAATGAAGTCTGTATGCATATGATTCTATCGAGTCATGATGGCTGTATGAAGTATGTATGCATATGATTCTATCCAGTCAGGATGGATATATGAAGTCTGTATGTATATGATTCTATCCAGTCATGATGGCTGTATGAAGTCTGTATGCATATGATTCTATCGAGTCATGATGGCTGTATGAAGTATGTATGCATATGATTCTATCCAGTCATGATGGATGAATGAAGTATGTATGCATATGATTCTATCCAGTCATGATGGATGAATGAAGTATGTATGCATATGATTCTATCCAGTCATGATGGATGTATGAAGTCTGTATGCATATGATTCTATCCAGTCATGATGGATGAATGAAGTCTGTATGCATATGATTCTATCCAGTCATGATGGCTGTATGAAGTCTGTATGCATATGATTCTATCCAGTCATGATGGATATATGAAGTCTGTATGCATATGATTCTATCCAGTCACGATGGATGTATGAAGTATGTATGCATATGATTCTATCCAGTCATGATTTCTGTATGAAGTCTGTATACATATGATTATATCCAGTCAGGATGGCTGTATGAAGTCTGTATGAATATGATTCTATCCAGTCATGAT
This sequence comes from Potamilus streckersoni, assembly GCA_016746295.1. Lineage (NCBI taxonomy): Eukaryota > Metazoa > Mollusca > Bivalvia > Unionida > Unionidae > Potamilus > Potamilus streckersoni. The sequence continues at coordinate 86,727 of JAEAOA010002115.1, read as the reverse complement.
GGATATATGAAGTCTGCATGCATATGATTCTATCCAGTCATGATGGATATATGAAGTCTGTATGCATATGATTCTATCCAGTCAGGATGGATATATGAAGTCTGTATGCATATGATTCTATCCAGTCAGGATGGCTGTATGAAGTCTGTATGCATATGATTCTATCGAGTCACGATGGCTGTATGAAGTCTGTATGCATATGATTCTATCGAGTCATGATGGATGTATGAAGTCTGTATGCATATGATTCTATCCAGTCATGATGGATGTATGAAGTCTGTATGCATATGATTCTATCCAGTCATGATGGCTGTATGAAGTCTGTATGAATATGATTCTATCGAGTCATGATGGCTGTATGAAGTCTGTATGTATATGATTCTATCCAGTCATGATGGATGTATGAAGTCTGTATGCATATGATTCTATCCAGTCATGATGGCTGTATGAAGTCTGTATGCATATGATTCTATCCAGTCATGATGGCTGTATGAAGTCTGTATGCATATGATTCTATCCAGTCATGATGGCTGTATGAAGTCTGTATGCATATGATTCTATCCAGTCATGATGGATGTATGAAGTCTGTATGCATATGATTCTATCCAGTCATGATGGCTGTATGAAGTCTGTATGCATATGATTCTATCCAGTCATGATGGATGTATGAAGTCTGTATGCATATGATTCTATCCAGTCATGATGGATGTATGAAGTCTGTATGCATATGATTCTATCCAGTCATGATGGATGTATGAAGTCTGTATGCATATGATTCTATCCAGTCATGATGGATGAATGAAGTCTGTATGCATATGATTCTATCGAGTCATGATGGATGTATGAAGTCTGTATGCATATGATTCTATCCAGTCATGATGGATGTATGAAGTCTGTATGCACATGATTCTATCCAGTCATGATGGATGTATGAAGTCTGTATGCATATGATTCTATCGAGTCATGATGGCTGTATGAAGTCTGTATGTATATGATTCTATCGAGTCATGATGGCTGTATGAAGTCTGTATGCATATGATTCTATCGAGTCATGATGGCTGTATGAAGTCTGTATGCATATGATTCTATCGAGTCACGATGGCTGTATGAAGTCTGTATGCATATGATTCTATCCAGTCAGGATGGCTGTATGAAGTCTGTATGTATATGATTCTATCGAGTCATGATGGCTGTATGAAGTCTGTATGCATATGATTCTATCCAGTCATGATGGCTGTATGAAGTCTGTATGCATATGATTCTATCGAGTCATGATGGCTGTATGAAGTCTGTATGCATATGATTCTATCGAGTCACGATGGCTGTATGAAGTCTGTATGCATATGATTCTATCTAGTCATGATGGATGTATGAAGTCTGTATGAATATGATTCTATCCAGTCATGATGGATGAATGAAGTATGTATGTATATGATTCTATCCAGTCATGATGGATGAATGAAGTCTGTATGCATATGATTCTATCCAGTCATGATGGATGAATGAAGTCTGTATGCATATGATTCTATCGAGTCATGATGGCTGTATGAAGTATGTATGCATATGATTCTATCCAGTCAGGATGGATATATGAAGTCTGTATGTATATGATTCTATCCAGTCATGATGGCTGTATGAAGTCTGTATGCATATGATTCTATCGAGTCATGATGGCTGTATGAAGTATGTATGTATATGATTCTATCCAGTCATGATGGATGAATGAAGTATGTATGCATATGATTCTATCCAGTCATGATGGATGAATGAAGTATGTATGCATATGATTCTATCCAGTCATGATGGATGAATGAAGTATGTATGCATATGATTCTATCCAGTCATGATGGATGAATGAAGTCTGTATGCATATGATTCTATCCAGTCATGATGGCTGTATGAAGTCTGTATGCATATGATTCTATCCAGTCATGATGGATATATGAAGTCTGTATGCATATGATTCTATCCAGTCACGATGGATGTATGAAGTATGTATGCATATGATTCTATCCAGTCATGATTTCTGTATGAAGTCTGTATACATATGATTATATCCAGTCAGGATGGCTGTATGAAGTCTGTATGAATATGATTCTATCCAGTCATGATGGATATATGAAGTCTGCATGCATATGATTCTATCCAGTCATGATGGATATATGAAGTCTGTATGCATATGATTCTATCCAGTCAGGATGGATATATGAAGTCTGTATGCATATGATTCTATCCAGTCAGGATGGCTGTATGAAGTCTGTATGCATATGATTCTATCCAGTCACGATGGATGTATGAAGTCTGTATGCATATGATTCTATCCAGTCATGATGGATATATGAAGTCTGTATGCATATGATTCTATCCAGTCATGATGGCTGTATGAAGTCTGTATGCATATGATTCTATCCAGTCATGATGGATATATGAAGTCTGTATGAATATGATTCTATCCAGTCATGATGGATGTATGAAGTCTGTATGCATATGATTCTATCCAGTCAGGATGGCTGTATGAAGTCTGTATGTATATGATTCTATCCAGTCATGATGGATATATGAAGTCTGTATGAATATAATTCTATCCAGTCATGATGGATATATGAAGTCTGTATGCATATGATTCTATCCAAACAGTCTATATCGAGTAAAATATACATATACTACACAATAGACATGTCACATAACAGACATACGCCACACAACAGACAAACGCAATACAACAGACGAATTGGATCTAATAACATTTGATAGCGATGTATTCTTTTCTAAAGTTTTCATGAGAATACGATAAAGACAACACAGGAGGCTGAACTCACTGCATGGGTTTAGAGAAAATTACCAAATAATTTTGAAAAGTTTTTTTCTGGTTGAAGGAAGAGAATATGTATTTACGCCTCAGATTCAATACATTCAAGGATGGCATTTTTGTGTAAACGCCACCTGTAAAAGGGATGACAGACATAAAAAGTGAAATATCTTTTGATGATCGCTATTGAAACTAGTAAATCCGTCTGCTTTTTGATTGTTTTTTTTTTCATGCATAAAACAATTTAGACAAATCATCCTTTTGTACAAAATTTTGACCAGTAAGATTGTTTTTCTAGTACAATGATAATATCAACAATATTATTCTTATTTCTACCCAACAAACAGAAATCCATACAAGAAATATTGATTTGTAAGCAATTTTGTTTTTGTTTTTAAATACTCTAGAGCCTGTCTCGTTGTCTCCAGTAACTACAGCCAATTAGTTCTATATCGAGTAACGGATACATCGAACTAGTCTATATCGAGTAACCGGATACATCCAAACAGTCTATATCGAGTAACCGGATACATCCAAACAGTCTATATCGAGTAACCGGATACATCCAAACAGTCTATATCGAGTAACCGGATATGGAAGAAAGGTTTCTTAAATAAGAAACTTCCTGGTTACTGAGTAGATATGCGATCATATCTGTATGGTAAAAGGCGTTTATCATCTGGAACGTCATATTATACTGGGTTTCTGTTAATGTTGATAGTTTTTAGACATAAAACAAACGCCATTCAAGTTGAGAAACAAATTTAGGTATAAACCATATTTTATGTTGTTAATGTAACTTTGTTTGAATTTAGTATCAGAAAATAGATTTGATTAAGTCAAACATTGTCAGAACTGAAAACCTTGACAAATAGCCTGTGTAATTGGATCAAAGCGTTTGTAAACTGCAGCAAATAAAGCAGTTTCGATTATCTATATATTAATGAGTTCGTCCGACCCAAACATGTTTATTAAATATCCTGATAAATGCATGATCTTCGGAATCCGATACATTCTTCTATCGCAAAAGAACAACAACTTGCAAGTTGACACTTTCTGATTGATTTTCCTTATTTATTAGTGTTCAAATTACATCAACACATTAAATGGTCATTTGAGCAGATGCACTTATAAATAAGTGCCTTACCCATAAGGCTCTATCGTAGATAGCCTTACATGTGCCAGATTCGAACACGTACATTCTGGTCGCAAGACAGGCATGCAAACATGAATTTTGAAAAGAAATTTTTTTTCTTCAAATATTTGATTACAGTCGCCTTCTGAAGTTACGTATAACACATACATCACACAATGACATATGCTAAACTTAGATATAACACACGTATACACACAAGAAGCATACAACATATAACACACGCATACACAAAATATTATATGATAAAGTTACACATAACACATGCATTAACATATAGTAGCATATACTTACTAAAGTTTCATATAAAATGCATACACAGAGTAGCACAAGCTAAAGTTCCATATAAAACGCGTATACAAACAAGTTCCATATAACATACCTACATCCAGAATATTATATGTCCAACATGCCTACACCCAAGGTAGAACATGATAGAGTTCCATATGACATGCCTACACCCGGAGTAGCATATACTATAGTTCAATGCAACACGTGAACACCTAGACTATCATATGCTAGAGTTCCTTACAACATGCCATCATTCAGAATAGTATATGCTAGAGTTCTATGCAACATGCCTACACTCAGAGTAGTATATGCTAGCGTATCATATAACATGCCTCTACCAAGAGTAGCTTGTGCTAAAGTTCCATTCAACATGCCTACACTAAAAGGAAGCATATGCTAGGATTCAATATAACACGTCTACATCAAGGGTCCATACGCTAGAGTTTCATATAACATGCATACATCCAGAGTAACATAAGCTAGAGTTCCTATTAAACATACCGTCACGCAGAGTAGCATATCCTAGAGTTCCCTGCAACATGACTAGACTCAGAGTAGTATATATGCTAGGGTGTCATACAACATGCCTACACCAAGAATAGCTTGTGCTAATGTTCCATTCAATACGCCTACACTCAGAACAGCATACACTAGAGATCCATACAACATGCCTACACAAAAAGATTATATATATATATATATATATATATATATATATATATATATATATATATAAGTTCAATAAAACATGTAAAAAAAAACAGAGTAACGTAAGCTAAATTTTTATTATGCTAGAAATGTAAGATACACCAACATATCTATATTAAAAAAGGTTGCAAATCAAAAGTGCTCAGTAACGTTACAAACCAGTGTTTTGTGACATTTATCACCCTATGGATCATAATGAGATAATTGGAATGTCAAAAAGATGTAATAAATATTTTAAATAATGAACCGGCATATCCATACAATTGTTTTCAAATGAAAATAGTCAATTTATGAAAACTTATATACAATGGTTATTAAGACTGTGATATAATTCATAATCTTGACTTTTTTAACCACTAGGCACAGGGCGATGTAACCTTAATTGAATATTTGACAACTAGGCACAGGGCGATGTAACCTTAATTGAATATTTGACAACTAGGCACAGGGCGATGTAACCTTAATTGAATATTTGACAACTAGGCACAGGGCGATGTAACCTTAATTGAATATTTGACAACTAGGCACAGGGCGACGTAACCTTAATTGAATATTTGACAACTAGGCACAGGGCGATGTAACCTTAATTGAATATTTGACAACTAGGCACAAGGCGATGTAACCTTAATTGAATATTTGACAACTAGGCACAAGGCGAAAATAACCTTGAATGTATATTTGAAGAACTAGGCACAAGAATATTTGTCTTAATTGAGTATTTTGAACACACAGGGGTAGGAAAATGTAGTCTTAATAGAATATTCAAACCAAAAGGCACCTAACTATATAATTGTGAACAACAAATTAAGATACGAATGCAATATATATATATATAATAGAGAATCGACCTAACTATATAATTGTGAGGAATGAATTAAGATACGAATGCGATATATACATATATATATATATATATATATATATATATATATATATATATATATATATATATATTTATATATATATATATATATATATATATATATATATATATACACATACATACATACATACATACATACATACATACATACATACATACATACATACATACATACATACATACATACATACATACATACATACAAGACAAAACCGACTGTGCTATCCCTGGATTCTGAAGTAGAATCTTGATAATAGTGGGCATAAATAATAGTTTAATACAAACAATACTATTATACAGGTTAGAGAAATTAAATTCGTACTCTACCGAGTTTCGAATCCAGGTCCGCGAGTAAAATGCACTTAATGCCTTGCCTGCACGCACCAGCCCATATAATCGTCACGACTAAGCACCCATCACCAAAAAAATGATGGCACTGAATTGGTGTTATATAAGCTCGTGCTTAGCAGACACACTCGCATGACGACCAAGTAAATAATTCTCTTGGATACACAGTCATTCCAGATTCCTATGAAAGAAGTCAAGGCATATAGGATATATACATGGTTGTACCCTTGATACCAAGCGATTTTTTTTACAACAAGGATTGTTAAGAGATTCCATAAAAAGTTGGGTATTCGTGCAAAATAACCTTACCCTTTGAAACCCACTGCGTAAGTTAATTCAGTACTCTGTACAGGTGTAATGTAGGAACGCTCATTTCATTTAAGATTCAAGACTCTCAACAGATATCAGTTCAGTGAAAAATGTCTAGTGCTAACGCCAATCTCTGTTACTGTCGTAGACATTTCCGGATAATTCAATTTTGTCTCAAACATTATCGTCACGAAATGTATGTAAAAAATAATAAATTGTTGTGCTGGAGCGGGCCACAAATAAAAGTCAGCTCTATTGGATGACTGAAATTTAAAATATTTCCGCTTGATCTATTTATTGTACAAAAATATTGTTATGCCATATGGGGTCTATCTTTTCACAAATTATTTTACAAACTTTTGCTTTTGTTGTTGTTGTTGTTATATTATTATTATTATCATTATCATTATTATTATTATTATTATTATTATTATTATTATTATTATTATTATTATTATAGTTGTCATGTTATTTTTATTAACAGTAGTATTTTAGTCGTGTTAGTAGTATATAATACTATGTTCAATATCCAAAAAGCTGGAAAGAAAGTCTACATTTAATTATTTAATTTCAAACAGGAAGGTACATTCAAAATCAAGACCATTTAATCAGAAACGATTATTTTAATTTTATTTTTTTGATTTTAGCTGCATAGAATACAATGCTGGCTAGCTGTTTCATATCATAGAAATGGGTGTAAAGAACATGTATTACCCAATGATACATACCGAGACAGCCAATCCAATGCTCTCGTGGTGGAGTGTTTGAACCGCGACAAGGTGACTATACGCCGCCCCATTCTTTTGTTCATTAACTGTACATTTTCAGGAATCGGTACACAATTAATAAAATCCGGTTCAGTACCCACGAATGTAGTCCCAGTCTATTTTTAGATCACTTTTTCCGGTCTAAATTTGGTGGTGATACTAGAGTTAGATTTTGGCATTCTTGGTAAGGATTTAAAGGCAATTGATTATTCTTTAAAATGTGATCTTATGGTGTGGTTGTCTGTGTGTATTTCGGCGACAGTGCACATTGAGTAATAAGGTCATGGTGATGATCCGGAAGTGAAATCTGTGTTCCGTTGCCTGGTGTTTTGTTTACAATTCAGCCTCTCAAAAAAATGCAGGTCAACCCTTGACAAGAACTAAACCGTTAAGTCATCTTTGAAGGTATTTTAGATTAACATATGATTTGTATGGATTGTCACACAGTGGAAAGTTCAGTACTGAGGAACAAATGTAGAGACCGTATAGTAAAATTAATTGTGTACTATGGCCTGTCAGTAAAAACTTGAAACTGATATAAATTTTTTATTATTAATGACATATACATGAAATTTTAATATGTTATGTATATTGACTTTAAAAATATAAAAATGAAATTAGAAGTAAAAAAATAATTTTAATTTTAAAAATTTAAATGAAATTTAAAAAACAATTAAAAAATAAAAAAATTTCCACCAAGTATACACATATATAATATTTTTTGGGAATGATATTAAATGATATCAGCATATATTTACTCCTACACCATATACAAGCTCAAATGATGGATATTTGTCACATTTGATCAGAGAAAATATCTTTATTAGTCAAAATGAGACCCTCATTTAAAATACATGAAGACAAAATTCTACTTTGCTTTGTACCTTTAGGTCATTGAAACTATTTATTTGGGGTTCAAACAGGTAATTTATGTGTTTATGATGGGGTGACTTCCTGAGTAACACATATCTGCTTGTATAGCTATCAGTAATTGTTTATAACCATAGTTATAGGGTATTTAGTGAGAGGACAGAGATGAAGACTTTATACTAGAACCTGTTCAAGTTCTCTACAAAATCATATTAAGCTGTCAGAGAATGAAATACAGGTCAGAGGGGTAAAATATACTTTACCCTGGTATATTTACCATTGCATGTAAGAAAACAGCAAAATGATGTAAGTTGAACACAGAATGCATTCCATTTTATTGTTCAGTTTCTTTAAGATGTTGATTGATGTAGTGCGACATTGTAGCCTAGATGATATTATGGGAATTCTCATGATCCATTTTGCTTTATGCATTATTAATGACCAATAATATTTGTTATCTGACACTTTAAAGATTACATAAGTAATATTCAAACAGATTATTTGAATTTGACTTTCTACAACTGATCCTAACATGGTTACATAGCTGACATGAACAAATATGCATATATTTTGTAATGTTTGGAATCAAAAGTTGACATTGTTAGGCTGACATGGTACCTATAGTGAATCTGTAAGGCTCAGTTTTGATTGTGTGCACTTAAAATATCCCAAGATGTTATTTTCATCATGAATATGCCTCTGTATGGTAACACATTTCAATTTAGTACTTTGACAGAGGGCGGTATTGCAGCATCAGCTGATATTTCATTCCATTGAATCATTGAATCATTGAACTTAAAACCTTGGTAGCCAAGACTCTTAAAAATAGACTAAACATATTCAAACAGATTATTTGAATCATGTTTGCACATGTGATTTTAACAAGTACATTGCATATGTCCCACACATGCAAATATCCATCCTTGTTTACAAGTTTTCGGGATGCAAATTTCACATTTAGTTGATGATATAGGATCTATTGGTACCTATAGTTGATCTGTGTGGCCACATTTTGCTATATTCACTCACAATATCTAAAATTGTTTTTTCCTTCATGAATAGGATTGCATATAGTAATAAATTTTAATTTGGTACATTGTCATTTGACTTTCCACTATACTGGTATGTATCAATGTTTGCACCAATGATCAAACCTCACCGTTCCAACATTGCCTTAAACTTTATGATACATACTCTACCTGATTAGTTATTTAACCTGTAAATGGCTAAATATGCTTGTAGAAACTTCATCTATTTTTAGGATGCATTTGTCACTTTAATACATGCCCATTGCTTCACATCTTTGAGTGTCACTCTATCAAGTTTACCTTTTTTAACCATATTTGCAACCTGAATGTTATATTGAAATCACCATATCTAACACATTTTAACTTCATTTGCCTACATCTTCCTTTTTTTTAGAATTAAGTGAAACATGTTATATATTTTCAGGTCTAGTCTGGTATCTGAAACAAAGTATTAGAGCTGGATCAATTTGGAAGCTCTCCAGTAGTCCAATGGTGATAGCAAGGTCTCATAAGGACATGTGCAGTGTGCTGCTATAAGTGACCAAGATGAGTTCATATCAGTACACTGATATACAGCATCTCAAAGACATGGCTTAGATCTTCATGAGAGAGATTCGCATCTTTTTTCAGTAAGGTGAAACTGTATTTTCATATTGCATTGTTGACTTTTGTAGTTATCGGCATTAAAATGGAATGCATATTTGCTATAAAACATGGTAGTGGTCCCATCAAAACTTTAAATTTGAGTGGGATATTAGTTATACAAACAACTGTCCAAGTACCTGAAACAATAAATGTGGAACATAGTACCTGTCATTGTTTCTTTAGTATGTACACCTATATGCATCTGGATAGGCATATTGCAATTTGCTGTCAAAATCACTGTGAGCTATCATGCTTCAGTACCCCTGGGATTAATATTATCAGTTGTACAGACCTAAACTACCATTTGTTTTAAAGACCATTCATTAATCAACATTGCTGCCTTAAATTTGTCAAACTGAATGTCATAACTTGTATGAAAATTTATTTTTTGTAAAATAAAAAGTTTTTAAAATTTATATATTTTTTAAAATTTTCATTAAAATTTAATATATCAATATTTTTTAATTTCAAGACTATTTTCAGACAGGCCTTATCAAGTATTACAATTAGGTTTTTACTGCATTGAAAAATTCCTATAATTAAGAAAGATATAGCAAATTTAGTTTTGGTTTCTTAAGAACAATTGGACCTCAAATTGCACCCTATAGAACACCAGCACTACACACTTTCTGACAGCTGTCACATGTCTTGCTTGCAAGGAAATTTCAAAAGACTTTATGTATGAAGTTGAAACAGCAGTGGCATGCAAAATAAAATGCAAATATAAAAGTTTGACAAAAACATTGACCCTTTCAGGAATCGGTACACAATTAATAAAATCCGGTTCAGTACCCACGAATGTAGTCCCAGTCTATTTTTAGATCACTTTTTCCGGTCTAAATTTGGTGGTGATACTAGAGTTAGATTTTGGCATTCTTGGTAAGGATTTAAAGGCAATTGATTATTCTTTAAAATGTGATCTTATGGTGTGGTTGTCTGTGTGTATTTCGGCGACAGTGCACATTGAGTAATAAGGTCATGGTGATGATCCGGAAGTGAAATCTGTGTTCCGTTGCCTGGTGTTTTGTTTACAATTCAGCCTCTCAAAAAAATGCAGGTCAACCCTTGACAAGAACTAAACCGTTAAGTCATCTTTGAAGGTATTTTAGATTAACATATGATTTGTATGGATTGTCACACAGTGGAAAGTTCAGTACTGAGGAACAAATGTAGAGACCGTATAGTAAAATTAATTGTGTACTATGGCCGTACGTACTGTGTAGCATAGTCGCTTTAATGGATGCTGATTGGTCTGTCTCTCTTGCAAATACTAAGTCAAATTATTTGTCTAGACATCAGAAGGACGTGCAATGAATACAGTAAACTCAATTTAAAATGACTTCAAATAAACTGATAAACAACGGATCATTTACCTAACGGCAATATCAGGATTTATCAAATGAAGATCTGTGATATTCAGGATTTTTAATGGCAACGGGTAATTGATGTAAATGATTAGGTCACATTCCAGGGTGTAATATAAATACTGCTTTAATGTTGACTAAGTGAATTACTCTACGCATTTTAATATATTTCTTGGTAGAATTTCATGAAAGACTGTTTATTAACTTGATATATCTTTCGACATTTTATTACGTTCCACTTTATGATTAACGGACACATGTTCATCAAACACAATAACTAGACAGCGAAGGGAAATAAATTTTCTGTCTTTTCATTTATCATTTTTTTTTCCCTTAATCATTCATTTTTATATAGATTATACATAATTTCTTAGCGGTACCTCGGGAAATATTTATATATATATATATATATATATATATATATATATATATATATATATATATATATATATATATTTTTATATATATATACATATATATATATATATATACATATACATATATATATATATATATATATATATATATATATATATATATATATATATATAT